>JAWNMW010000366.1:0-342854 GCA_035043565.1 Drosophila robusta
AAAAAGGTTTATCCTTATGTTGAACACTATAAGTTTATCTATAATTATTTAGAAACTTACTTAAATTGGTTTCAGTAAACCATTATTTTCCTTCTGCAACTCGATATTTCCAACAACCGTTGAGGTGCCGCTTATACCCTGCTTCGAACAGTTGCAATGTTGATGATCTCTTGCTCCACACTTAAAACATGCATTCTCTGCACGTTTCGGCTGCTGACAATCCTTTGCTGTGTGTCCGTACCGGCGACAATTGTAGCAACGATTCTCCTGACCAGCTGACATACCCGAAACAACGCTCTCCGATGCGTCCAGTTGGTAAATTCTATCGTATTTCATTCAACGCTTGCGAAGCTCGTTCAAATTTTCACAGAAATACAATGATGATGCAATACCTATCTTGTCTTGCAAGCCACTATTTGCTTAACAACGTCACTATCTGCTAAAATAGCCTGGCGCGCTGTGCTAAACATTTCAATAAAATACTGGTAAGCTGTCTTCTCTCTTTTTTGTATTCGCATCTTCAACTGTTCGCCAACTTCCAATCGCGTATAACTGCATTCAAATACATCAATCAATTGATAACGCAAACTTTCCTACTCAATTGCGAAATACAATTTGGCGGAACAATCTGGCTAAAACCCTCTGCCTGATGTTGCTAGTTTTCTTCTGGTACGCTTATAGCACCGACTGGTAGAGTCTTAACTATGTCCACCGATGTTGTGTTTGTCTCTTGCCTTTCCAACAAAACCCAATTTTCAGCGCACTCCTCTGCCATTGTGGCTTTAGTGTCGCTAGTAATTGTTGAATACTCACGTCGCCTGAAAATTGTACGTTGTACGCACGTAGTATATTCAACAATTCCTCCTTCGAATATTTCAAAATGTCGGCGTATTTCATAAAGTAGAGCTTTTAGGGCAATTAACATAGATTAGCGAAATTCATAGTGTAGGACAGTATAATAAATATATGTGGAATAAGTCACTACGTTTACATTACAGAGCTGTAAAATCAGCGACCTTTAAAATATGGTTACTCTAGCTCCAAAATTGTAGGAGATTGCGATTTGCGGAGACGGGGTTGTGCATGGACATGTCCAGGATATTTTGTTTGGATCTTTAAAGGGGATGACTAGCCATCTACCTTAAAACTTGGTGACTCGAGCTCAAAACTGTGGGAGATATAGGCCTGCGCACTGTGCGGGGGCGGGAGTGGACGGAGTTGGGCGTGGGTGGGTATCCGTGGATGGTTTGTACCCGTATTTAAAGAGGCTGACCACTAATTTACGTTTAAAATTTGGTGACTAGCTCAAAAACTGTAGGAGATATAGCCATATCCGATTTTTTAAGGCGGGGTGGCTGAGGAGCGTTCTAGTGGGCATGGCAATCTTTTGGTGAGGTCACCAGCAATCTACATACCAAGTTTGGTGTCTCTGGCTTTAAAATTGTGTGAATCATACACATGTTGCCGTTTTGAGCTTTCAATTCAATTTTTAGCGATTGACTGTGATGTTTGGGGAACTTTCCAGTAATAAACATATATTCTAAATATGGAGCCTCTAGCTTAAAAACAGTGGTAGATGTAGCCATTTCTAATTTCTTAAGGCAGGGCTTGGGGGCAATTTTTGGAGGAGCTCACATACTAAATTTGGTTACTAACTTTAAAATTGTGGGAAATATTTACCTTTTATCGATTTGCGATTTGAGATGTATCGACATGTTATCGATTTGCCAGCTGCCCAGTGGACGTGGCACAAATATCTTAACACATTGTCTGAAGCAGATAACTACAAGTATATATCCAAAATTACAAGTCTCTATATTCAATACTGCCGAAAAATATGGCGTTGATATTGACAGACGGCCGGGCAACTATACGGACATTGCACAAAACCAATATACTAATTTCACTTCGTGAACATGTATAAAAGCATGGTTTTACACAATAAACTTCCGGATTTAAGCTTAACACTTCTTCTGGATTTCAACACGCAATTCGGCACTTGCGTTTCAAATGTATTCTCATAGCATTATTAGTAATTAAGAATATGAATAAAATATTAGTCAACTATCCGTGTTTACTAAATTATCCATTAATTCGTATTGTTGAACTTGATTAAAAGGCGCCACTGACTTGCCTGCCGTTTTCTGTTTCTTTAAATTGTTAACGTGGCTGTTTGCCGTTTGAAATATGAAAAAAAAAATCGTTATTGACTGTCGGAGAAGTTAATGTAACTCATCTGAAAAAAGAAGTCAGCAAAATGTTGACATTTTTAATCATAGTAAATTAAAAAATCATTGAAATTTTGGCCAATCTGTGTATGAGCCTGTTATTAAAAATTGGCACGTAAACCACAAGCCATAAAACTAGAATAAATATAAAAAAACAAAGCCAGAAGCCCGTCTAATGCATGGATCCTAATTGACCCTGGCCACATCTGTATTTCAATGATCGGCCAAGTTGATCAAATTGGAATTTTAATGATCGGCTCCTTATCAAATCAATATTTTAATGATCGATTGATTATCCCGCTTTTTTAGAGGTAAATTTTCATTTTTGATCATTACTCGAGAATGTCGTAATGATTTTGAAAAGCTTAACGATCACTCAACGCTAATGAATATATATATTATATTAATCAATCATATACAATTTTCAATTTAAATCGTTGGTGTTGCAACTACATATTTTCGAGTTAATCGTGTTCACGAACAGATGGCAGTGCTTTTGTTTTTCTTCTTTTCGCCGAGGATGCTTGCATGTAGATTGCCTACTGTACTCAAGCGATAGCCTCCCATTTACTAGTATCGGCTGGTGAACGAAGAATCAGCCCTTACATCTCACTTTTACTAGTACCTCTTGCAGGTATCGGTCTGCACATTACTGTTCATGTACACTTCAATCATTTATTTAGCGCTAAATAGGGAGTATTACGTGGGAAAGTTGACTGACCATGTTTTCAGCCGAAAGATCTACCTGAGAGAATTTGTACCAAACAAACAAAAAGGAATTTAATGTTGACCCCAAGTAATAACGACACATTAACGCTTTCTGCACAATTTGTGCGTATCTGTATACAGCTGCCTACCAGAATTACCGGTGCTCTGCCTAGTTCTGGCATTCATGAAAGTACAAGATATAATGAAAATATACCGTATCAAATGAGTAACATTGTGCGCAAATATTCGTGCCGATACAATCCCGATTCGTTCGGCTACATATGTGGTATTTATCTAGCCAATGCCAACTCTAAAATGACATTCAACGAAATGTTGCAAAGTGTATGTAAGAAATACTTTTGAATTGAACCCAAAAATTTCCGATCACATATATAAAAAAAACTAGGAGTAAGTACCACATTATATATTATGAAACCAATTCATATTCAACAAATACTAACCATTTTCGTTCTGTTTATGTATACTTTTAAATTAAATATATTTTTTCATGGTTCTGGCTGTTACTTCTGCGCATTTGACAAAATTGGTATTGGGAATTGGTGGCTTCCAGGTTCCTGTGGGGTTTCATACGCGAATCTGATTTTAATACCGTATGTAGAAAAACACGGTACTTAAACCATTTTTAATATACTTGAAAATTCAAATGTCATGTAATAAATAATTCTTAAGAAACAAATAGTAAATCGTAAATTGTAATAAATAATCGTAAATAATCGTAATATTGTTGATAAATATTGTTTCTGATTGTTTGATTACCATTTTTAATAGTTTGAGGGCCTTATTTTGGTCAATATTACCGAAAATCGTTCCTTCGGTGAGTAGAACATCATATAAATTGATCGTTTCTAAATTAATTTATGATCCATCTTAATTGATGATCCATTAATATAATTAGATGATTGTAAAGTCAAAAAGCCAACAAGTTAATTCGGACGATGTTAATGAGACATTAAAGTCCGAATTTCGCAGTAGATTTCGCCAAGAAATCATTTATATTGACAAAAAAGTGTCTAGCTTTGAAATGTTGTTATACCGCCGTCTCGCCATCGATTTGAATGATTAATAAACGATGACCAATTAATGTACTTATGTAGTTAAATGGGTAACGAGCAAAATATATTTTTTTTCGTTTTTTCCCCGAATTTTAAAGTCAAAAAATCGTGAAAAATACTGCACAAAAAATCATCATCTTAATTTGAAAATTTTTAGTTGCAACACCAATGATATAAACTTAAAGAAGTGTATGACAGATTAATAGATATATTCATTAGCTTTCAGTAATCATTAAGCTTTTCAAAATGGGTTTCGACATTCACGAGTTATGAGCAATGATGTAAGCTAACCTCTGAAAAAAAGGTAACAATAAATATAATTTTTTTGAAAATTTAAAAAAAAAAGTCTCACCATAGAAAAAATTTTAAAGTATTTTTTCGTCATATGGGGCCTCATATGTATCAAAAAAACTAGATTTGGTCAACTATACAAAAAAAAAAATAAAATCCTAGTGTTATTTACTGTTAAGGGGTATCTGTGATTTAAATAAAAATGTTTTTCGGCAGCCAAAGTCAATGCAGTGCATAAATAACATATTTCAGTTGCGTAGGCAGGATTTTGGGGGAAGGGGTTTCAAAATACATTTTTTTTAATATGAGTAATTTCAAGTTTTGCAGCATTGTTTTTACAAACTTCCAACTATATAGAGTGGGGTGTGATTTAACCCCCAACGGACCCCCTTCCCTTTACTAAAAAAAATATCCATACATATACATTTATGTGTACTCACACGACTGATACGAACGCTTGTCTCCAGCACCGACCAGCTTTGCTGAAGCTATCCGAGCGACTGAAATAGTTGCTCGTGTCAGCAGCAGAGCGCAACGACTTCGGCATTTCGTCGCCACTCGGCTGGCGTGGAGTTTGAAGAGCGAAAAGCCACTTGAAAAGCCTCACTAAAATTTTTGTGTTGCATTCAAATATATGCGTATTACGCATCTTAGTGTTGATATTGTCTTTGGTTAAGGGTATAAATTTCCGCAGCTATATGATCTCCGCTGCTGAGCTAAATTTGCCCAAGCCAATACTCACAATTATGACCTGAGTTTATCCACATAAAAACTTAGTCCGAGCAGCCTATAAAAACGCCAGAGGAACCTCATGGTGTAACATCTACTCTGAAAGAGAAGCAACAAAAGCCGGAATACTACGGAAGATTTTCTCGAAGTGCACCTCCTTGGGATATATTAAAAAAGATGTCTGCTATACCTAAGATGTTTGAGAAGTTGATAACTTTTTAACTACAACACCTTTGTAGATCTATAACTTCACCCTGCCAGCACGGGTTTATGAAATATATATCTACTACCACTAACCTATTGGAATTCACGCCTTTTGTTAATAAAGAATTCCAATATAAAATGAAAACAGATGTTATTTACACAGATTTCAGTAAGGCGTTTGGCTGTGTTATTCATTCGCTTTTACTGCATAAGCTTCATCTTCTGAGATTTCCAAATAATTTAATTCTTCGGATATCCAACTATTTATCTTTAAGAACCTAAAATGCTTACTTTAAAGGCCTGGTCTCCAAACTTATTCAAGTTACTTCCGGAGTACCACAAGTAAGTCACCTTAGTCCATTATTATTCACTTTCTTCATAAACGGCCTTCCTTCTGTGATAAACCACTCTCGCGTGCTGATGTACATCGATGGCGTAAAACTTTGACTGTCGTCTACTAATTTTCTATTTGGCCAAAGTTTGCAATCCAACCTTGTCAGTTTTCAAACCTGGTCTCCAGTAAATTTATTAAATCTTAATTACAGTAACTGTAAATTAAAGTATTTGTATGCCCTTTTTAATAGTAATTTCATAATGGTAAACCTCTTGAGCGTATTGAGTCCGCTAACGATTTGGGTATTCTTCTTGACCCCAAGCTTAAGTTTTCCAACTGCTGCTCATCGAGCGTTTGAAGACCTGGGATTCATAAGCGCTGAAAAAATTTTACGATCCCATGTTACTAAAACTATATATACTTCACTTTATCGTTCAATTCTTAGATATGGTGTCCCTAATACAATGTTCATCAGAATAGAATTGAATCTGTGCAAAAAGAATTTCTGGTTTTTGCCCTTAAGTGGAATCTAATTCTCGCATGCCTTCTTACCTTAGTAGACTATTACTAATAAATCTTTCCTCTCTTTCTAATCAATAGCGAAATTGATTCTACCGAGTTTATCAGTCAAATTAGATTCACGTCGTCCGATAAGGACGAGGAATTATTTACCGCTTTCCCTTCAATGTGTCATACTAACTAACTAACTATGCCATTCACAGTCCATTTGGTATATTATGTTCTAGTGATAATAATCTTTTTCATGTAATACATAATGCTTCTTCTGCTCCCATTCGTACAACGTTAGTTGTTTGTCCACTTCATCTTTCCATTTGTTCGCGATCTTCGTCACCTCACGTTATGCGGCGCGCCTCTCGGTCGGTTGGGCGGTTAACAAGCCCTTGCTTGGTATCGTTGGGCCACTTCAATGTACTGTTCTTTAGTCCAATAAAAAAAATAGAAGAAGAAGAAAAATGAAGGCTCGTGGGCAACATGTGAAACATCCCTCGTGTTCTCCTAACGACGCCCTTTCCAGGTAGCACCTCACACAGAACGGAGCTAAGCTCTCCTAATTATAAATTGCTCTTTCCTAAGCACACAGAATATCAGCTAAGCTATAAAAGCAAGTGGAACGGTCGCCAACTGGCTTCAAGCCAATTTAAAATTAGTAATGAGAACTGGCCAGATAGAGACGGAATGGGCTCGCTAATTTCTTCCAAAGTTTTCAGACTAATGTCTTTCGTCCTTCATGCAAATTTAAATTTTAACCACCATTGCTCCAAAGATCTACAGAAACCGATCAACTCTCTGCTTTTAAAATCCCTACATATAAAGCATTGTACCTAATGGCCTTCCTAGATATAGAAAGTGATTTCAACAACGTCGTTACGGGGGCAATTACTGAGGCACTGATGGTTAAAACGCATTTTCTGAGATTGATCAATCAATTGCTAACATACAGGGTCGGGACATCTACAGTATGTTCTTCGACACTCATCAGGTTCGTCACTCGCTCACTCCTATAGAACATTGCAGTGGATGGCTGTTATACAGTTGTCCATGCGGACGACATTATGTGATCTGATGACAAGAAAAAGTGAGCCAATAGCCAATAGCCAATGAGCCAACTGCAGTCTAAGATCCACCCCACAAAAGCGGAACTTGTACTCTTCTCTACAAGATATAAAATTCCACCCTTAAGTCCTCCCAAACTCCTTTCACCGCCAGCACTAAATATTTGGGACTCTAGTATTAGACAGAAAATTTAACTGGGATCTGAATGCTCTTAATACGAGCAAAAAACAATAGCTCAGTACACAGTGGAGAAAGCCATAGGGCTAAAATAAGGAATATCTCTGTCCTCGAAGATCGTCCAAAATGTTTTGGCGAAGACTTTCCACTTTGGTAGCAATTCACATCAGACTCCAATTACTGGCAAGTATATCAAGTAGGTCATTTGTCCATTCTGAAGGACTTTAACCTTTTCCTGCCGGCCGGCCAACTTTCTGTGATGTTTGGGGAAGCTTTCCAGTAATTTATATTCAGCTCAAAAACTATGGGAGATTTAGCCATACCCAATATTTTAAGGCGGGGAGTTTCTAGTCAGCGTGATCGGGATATCAAGGTCGCAATTCTTGGGTCACCAGCAATGTACATACCAAATTTGGTTACTAACTTTAATATTGTGGGAAATATTCACCTTTTATCGATTTGCTATTTGAGGAGTATGACATGTTATCGATTTGCCAGCCTCCCAGTGTGGCAAAAAAAATCTTAACACTTTAACTAAAGCAGATAACTGCAAGTATAAATCCAAAGTTTCAAGTCTCTATCTTCAATAGCGCCGAAAAAAGTTGCGTTCGTGCGGACAGACGCACAGATAGACCGACGGATGGACAGCATGACATTGCAAAAACCAATATATTCCATTCACTTGGTGAACAAGTATAAAAACTTTGCCAGTACACATCAAGTTTTCGCATAGCACGACAGCTACGCTAGATAGTGGCTAGTCTTATATAAAGGAGCCCAATGTGACCTAACCGTGGCCGAAGCGTGCCGATTATATCGGCAGCCGCTCTAACCTAACCGGGCATGGTTTGTGAGATAATGGCTGTTTTGTGCTATCTAAGCTTTAAAATAATTTGAATTGGCTGAGTTTCATGCCAAGGAGTAGCTTTTCACACTTTGAAACATGGCTTTACCTGTGAAAGCACTAGACATCTTTAAAAGTAATGCGACAGCTCCAAGTTAGATTGTTATGCGAATATCTTAAAAAATTAATGATCAATTTTCTAAGTAATTCTTTGACCTCGTGCTTACAAAATTGACTATGCCCATTGAAGTTGATGATCAATGGGCATAGTCAATTTTGTAAGCTGAGATCAAAAATTACTTGAAAATTTATCATTAATTTTTAAGATATTCCATAACAATCTAACTTGGAGCTGTCGCATTACTTACTATATTATATATATATATATATATATATATATATATATATATATATATATATATATATATATATATATATTGAAGTCTTCTCTTGTCTGCTGTATATGCAAACCTTCAAAAACACTTTTTTACTGCCGGTATTGTAGCTTAATAATCTGTCTCGGAAAGTTGATGGTTGCATAGTTGGTGATGAGACGAGTTCTTTCCTTAAATTGTGGTCCTGTTATCAATGCTGAGCTTACCTGGGCGGTCAGTAATATTGATTATACTTATACTAATATGCGACATTGAAAAATAGTTATTTACCTTCTTACTTAAGAAATCTTAGCCTTAGAAATTACTAATAAGCATGAATAATGTCAATTGACTGTAAAAATCAAAAAGCTAGAAATCTTCTTTGAAAAAAATAAACAGTAGATAGTAGATTTTAAATGCAAATTGGACATTGGACATATACATTTAATTAAATATGTTAAAATATGAACAAGTTATACAGTTATGCTAGAAACAAAGGCGGATATCAATTGAATCATTTAACTCATACCAGCCGATATATTCCACGAGGATGGTGCAAAATTAATAATTTCTACTATAATAATTTTTTCACCTCGCTTGCTGAATCTGGACAAGAAAATTATCAACATTCCTGAAGTTCTGTTATCACACTTATGGTAAATCGTTCGACACTACATATATTTTATTTAAATCCAATTATAAAGTTCCCCCATCTTCGTTAAAAGGCCAACCCATAAATTCTCCTCCACCAAAGTAGGGGAATGTCACGGTAGTCGGGTATGTCCCCTAAAAATAAACAGAATTTAAATCGTTATCTGATTTATCTCATTGATTTCTGCGACAACAGCATAAACGTCGCGCGGTGGTAGTTTTCAAACTGTGCATTAATGATGATCTTATACTTCAAGCTAGGCATCCTATTAGCCAGCGAACATTTCCCTGATGCAACTATATTGCTGACCGTAATCTATATACTTTCCGAGATTGCTGGGATCATACAGACAGGCACGGCCAAATAGACTCAGTTAGTACTAGTGACACAAAATATATATACTTAATGGGCTCGGTTGCCTCCTTCTACCTGTTACATACTTTTCCACTAGACCATAATACCCTTTTCACAAACTTTTAATGCGTTCAGGGTATAAAAAAATGCTGTCGTTAGGTTTTACAATTTAAAATTTAATCCGCCAATCTTTATTGTTTATTGTCGTCAACATTGACGGACAACATATACTTTATACTTGTTTTTTCATTGATTTTTGTCTTCATAGAACTAATTTTTTTTATAATTTTGTCCACATTGTAATTATTAAATATTACTTTCAAAAATTATACAAAATAAAACATAAAATGTGTTATGACAGCTTGTTGACAGGTAACACCAGTAGTATTAATCAATATGTTCCGACATTAAACCGATATCGAATAATTTGTTTCAGAGTAGACCTGGTACGAATTTTCTGAAAATAATGGTAAATAAAAATGATTTATTAATAAAAATGCATATCTTTTATTTCATTAATATAAAATCAGACACACGTAGACATAGACAATCACGTGAAATTGCAAGAGTCGGGAGTGCCCGACTAGGAGATACCCTGACGGAAATGACAGGCGGGTAGATTCGACTAGGCTAGACCAAAATATGTATATTTTATAGAGCTGGACTTACGTCCTTCATACATTTTCACAAACCCATTATAACCTTTTCACTTATTTTCAATGGATCTGGTGGCTCTGGCTCTTATAGTTTTTAATATATGATCAAAAAACCAGATCAAAAACTTTTAATTAACGATAATAAAAAAACGTGGAGGGTTATCTACAATTAAATTAACTTGATCTACGTATGGTACACACAAGCGTTAAAAACCAAACTTCAACTCTCTAGCTCTTGGAATCATACAGACAGATGGACACCGGGACAGACGGACAGAGCTAAATCGATTCGGCTAGTGATGCTAACCAAGAATATATATACTTTATGTTGCATACATTTCCACAAAACCATTATTATACTCTTTTTACCAATTTTTATAGGGTTCGGGGTTCGCTTGTTGGCTGTCAAATTTGTCAAATATTACAACACGTTATCTTTAACAACTTTTTCGACTCTTAACCGATCTTGATGAAACTAGTATATTCAAACCCAAATTTGGGGTTTCTAGTAACATTTTTGAGGTTGTATCGACTTTAGATATAAGGGATGGTTACCGATCATATAAAATAAACGTGATCTGCGCGTATCATGCTGGAGTCTAAACGTGAACAGTTGGAAAGTCGCTACGCGTTCATACAGACAGACGGATGGACGGTCGGCCGGACAAACAACCGGACATGGCTAGATCGACTTGAAATATACTTTTTTGGGTCGGCAATGCATCCTTCTATTACATACATTTGCACAAAACCATTATATTCTTTTTACCCAATTTTAAAGAGTTTAGGGTATAAAAAAGAAGTGAATAGTCTTATAATTGTTTGTATCTGGCGGCGGCACAAAAACAAATCCCATCAAAGTAGAAGGGATTCACAACTATGAATAGCCTGCAGTGCTTTACAATGTGAGATAATTTCTGGGACCCGCGAGATTCTATCGCCGCTTCATTAGAGAGTTTGCCTCCATGGCGATGCCTTAGCTAATATCCAAACATGCGATAATGGTAAAGCTATCAAAATTAATTTTGATGAGGATTAAACTCAAACGTTCGAAAGCTTTCGTGGATGATCATAATGCCAACACTTTTTATAACCACCATATCCATGCCTTAGAACAAAAAGTTCATTTAAATCTAACTACCATTAGCAGTGAAGTTTCACTAATTTTATACACGTCAAAAATAAAAATTCCCGTCTTTCCAAATGTTTAAATTGCAATACACTGAGAGCTAAACATACTGGCTTCAGCACAAACAGCTACTAATTCTAAATGTGACACACTCACAAAAACAAGAAAGGAGAGTAACACTGATATCCTCCTACGAAGACGAAATTCTTACTATCCACATTTTTTCGAGAAACAAATAGTATTTTAGCACATGTATCGGCAAATTTTCAAAATTTGTTGTGGTTGAACATATGCCATCCCGTAATAGTTGATATAAAAAGACAAAATGTTACAGCTAATGAACATTTCATCAATTACAAAAACTTATTATAACAGCGAACCATCTCTCAATTCAGAAACAAGTACTTTTTGTTAATAAAACCGTTTGAAATTGATACCGTGAATGCCTCTCCACTTCATAGCACATCAAACGAACAGGTTGAACGACTACATTTACACATCTTCCAATTGCAAGAAATCGGGCGTCAGGGTCCCAGTTTAATCCACGAAAGAAGAAGAAGAATTGCTTGTATACCGACTCAATTCGGTCTTGATGATGTGTGTATGGTGGGGGCCATGCGCATGATTCGAACTCGAATGAATGGGACGGACAAAAGATATACAAACTGTCTTTGTCGTGTAAGGGTCATTAACTCCTTGGACCATCTTTTGATGAAACCGAGAACATTCATAGCCTTATTGACTATGGTAGTAATATGAGATTCAAATTTAAGTTTGTGATAGAAAATTACACCTATCATTATTGGTTTTATTCACCCGTTCAAGCAGTATGCTACCAAGCGTGTACACAAATATTTGGGAGACCTTCCATTAAAAGGACATTATCTTGCTCGTACAGCAATTAAGATAAGTTAATTATCTTGACACCAGGACTCAAAGGCGTCAATATCGCCTTGCAACTAAAAGCCACATTCTTATATACAACAAACAATTTCAAATCATTAGCATACCTTAGCACTCGAGAGTGTGAAACTACCGAAGGAAAGTCTTTGATAAAAAGTTTAAAGTGAAGCGGATCGAGATGACCACAATGGGGAACTCCAGATGTCACCCTGATACAGTGAGACTGTGCATTTCTAAAAGAACCTTTTGGGTTATATTTCTCAGATACTCTGAAAAACAGTTAATAAGATTTACTGGGAAGCCGAGTGGGCATAATATGAAGTAGTAAAAAGCGTCAAAAGCCTTGCTTAAATTAGTATAGATAACATCAGTCTGCAACTTGCTTTTAAATCAATCAATTACCAGAGAAGTGAAGTCAAGAAAGTTAGTAATTTAAATGTGGAATTAGTTTGAAAAAATTTTGCAACAAATTTTTGCCTAATATACATGTATGTAGTCAGACACGTTTTCAAACGTTACTCTTGAAGGCAAAATAGACAATTTTCGTATAGAATTTACAAATCTATAAAGTTGCTGTACGACAAATTACGACAACCCCTGTGGGTTTATCAAAAAAATGTTTCGAAATATTTAGACGATCAGATTACTAAACTGATCGGGATACATAGATTAAATCGAATTGCCATGCCGTCAGTGGAAGTAGTCAAACAATCGTAACACTTTATCTTATGTAGGTATACACGAATATAGATTCAAAATTTGAAGCCTTTGCTTCAATAGCGGCGAAAAAATTACATTCATACGGACAGACAGCACATTGCACAAGCTCAATATTCTCTTTTCACTTCGTGAACGAGTATTTAAATTAGAAAATAAATCAGATCAATACTGGTAGTTTATACGACTTGTTATCGAGAAATATAACAAACGATTTATATGTTAGCTGTATCTTCTTGCTGACGAACACGATTAGTGCGCTCTGAGGGCTTTAAGATGACTCGACGCATCCATCATGGAGTAATTCGTCCATTTGGTCATAGATGATATACTGCATAGGTGGGTTTATGCTATGGTAATATCTTCATTACCATCACGGACCAGGGATCTTTGTTACTCCTGGATCTAATTACCACTTCGGAATTTTTCTTGCTTATGTCGTAGCTGTATGTGGCAGTGTTACACGTATGAACAGTTCAGTTAATTAACTTTTAACTCATTCACATACATACAACCGCATCTGTGTCTCTTTGCAAAGATAATATAAAAAATAATATGAGTAACGCCCAAGCATTTGAAAGCAAGACAAAATTCCGAGTGTGGCATTTCACTCTTCAAACTCCACGATAGTCAGTGGCGTTGCTTGCAGCTAGTGACACCTATATTTACTAAATTTACATATATTTATTTCTTTCTTCTTTTTCTAAGTTAGACCAAAGCAATATTTAAATAAATTTATATTTATATAAATAAATTTATATTTATTAAACTATTTTTTTTAATAGTAGTATATATGTAAATTATTTAAATAGAATAAGTTAATAAATTATAATTATTTTTTAATTTTAGAATCATTTCAAATGATTAAGATTGTACCGACTATACCTCAATAAAAACATTGTATGTTACATACATACATATATGTACTTTAGTAAAATGGCTATATGTGCAAAAATTATCTTTGATATTTCTTAAAACGTAACAACTGCTTGTTTGTTTTGAATATGTAGTTTTTATCTCTTATGGTTGTACTCACTTACTACAAATCCACGTCTCCTTTGAATCTCATTTGTAGTACCGTTAGCTTAGATAAGAGATTTGAGTCGCGCTCTTCATAGAAAACTGATATACAGTCGACTGCATAAATATTTTGACAAAACTATGCGCTATGTTTATTCTTTTTCTTGAAAGAATTGTAAAATGTAACAATTTCATTATCTACTAAAAAGTAAAATACATTTATGCAAAATGGAGCATGCAAAGTATTTTTGTAATACCTCTTTGCGTTTTCTTGTTTTACGCATTCCTATCTTTCGCAAGCTGATAGCAGGTGGACAAAAGTATTTTGACATTTGCTCTATTCAGTCGTGTTGAACTACTATTGATCTTGAAGCTAAGCTACGCAGCTGTTAATATTGACTACTGATTCAAAGTGCTGATAAGAACAAATTTGCTTCATAGATTTGCTTAGCTATGGGTAAAACAAATGAATTAAGCGACTTTGTAAAACATGATATAGTGGCGAAGTATAACTCTGGTATTTCTATAGAAAATATCAGTAAATTATTCAAAGTACCCCGCCAAACTGTGTATTATCAAATTATTAAATATAAAAAAACCACACCACACAAAACTCGTTGTGGCAGACCGCGTAAGACAACAGGTCAGAACGATCGTTTGATTCTAAGAATATTAAAGAATAATCTTTTAGAAAATCCTAAAACTGTTGCCAAGGAGCTTTCTAATTACATCAACATTAACATACGTGAAAGGACAATTCGCAGACGATTAAAGGAAGCTGATTACGGCACGTACATAGTCAGAGTTATTCCTCAAACAACCTTGAGAAATAAAATCAAACGCCTTGAATTTGCTAAAAAATATATAGACAAGCCCCCATCCTTTTGGCATAATGTTTTGTGGAGTGACGAAAATTCTTTTAATTACCACTGCTCTAAAAAAAAGTTTTTGTAAGAATGCCAAGAACAGCACATAAAAAAAGAGTCCCCGTTTGTGAGAGAGTAAGCCATGGAGGTGGAACCGTAATGTTTTGGGGATGTGTTGCCTATAATGGGGTAGGAAACTTTGTTCCCATCGATGGAACAATGAATAAAAATAAATATTTACATATTTTAAAGGATTACGCTTTCCCTTCTGGGGAAAATTTGATCGGAGAAAACGTTATATACCAGCAGGATAACGCGCCGTGCCACAAGGCGAAATTAGTTACCGAATTTTTAAGTGAAGTTGGTGTTAATACGCTAGATTGGCCACCACAGAGCCCCGATTTAAATATTATAGAAAATATATGGGCTTATTTTAAGCAACAACGATGTCCAAATCTATCAAGGACGCGTAAGGAAACAATATCCGAGGTAGAAACACTCTGGAAGGATATTTCATTGGACTACATCCGAATTTCGGTTGATTCCGTTCCCCGAAGACTGCAACAAGTTATACGTGCTAAGGGAGCTTATATCTTTTATTAATAATAAGTAAAATTATCTAAAAACATGTGCATTCATAATTTTTTTAATGTTAAACAATGAATAATGAATAAAAATAAATATTTACATATTTTAAAGGATTACGCTTTCCCTTCTGGGGAAAATTTGATCGGAGAAAACGTTATATACCAGCAGGATAACGCGCCGTGCCACAAGGCGAAATTAGTTACCGAATTTTTAAGTGAAGTTGGTGTTAATACGCTAGATTGGCCACCACAGAGCCCCGATTTAAATATTATAGAAAATATATGGGCTTATTTTAAGCAACAACGATGTCCAAATCTATCAAGGACGCGTAAGGAAACAATATCCGAGGTAGAAACACTCTGGAAGGATATTTCATTGGACTACATCCGAATTTCGGTTGATTCCGTTCCCCGAAGACTGCAACAAGTTATACGTGCTAAGGGAGCTTATATCTTTTATTAATAATAAGTAAAATTATCTAAAAACATGTGCATTCATAATTTTTTTTAATGTTAAACAATATGTAAAAATACTTATGCCACCATACATTTCTGAAAAATTATTTTTGTTTTTGTTATTAATATACTCATATAATATTTTTTATATATTTTGAGAATAAATTAACGCATCGTTATACCATATTTATTTTAAATTTTTTTGTGCTCATTTAAAAAGTTATTAACCGAAACGCATGATAAAGTATTTATATATATATATATATATATATATCTGTTTGTATACATATATATAGATATAGATACACATATTACTTAATAATTAACATTATTACTATCTTAACAAATCAAATTTCTACTTTGATTAAAATGTTAAGACAAAAATTAGATATAGACTTTGGCACATTGCGGGGGTGAGAGCGGGCGGGGTGGGAAAAGTTACCCGTATTTAAAGCAGGTGACCACTTAAAATTTAGTGACTCTAGCTCAAAAACTGTGGGAGATAGAGCCATTTCCGATTTTTAAGGCGGCGTGGCCGGGGCGCGATCTAGTGGGCGTGGCCGGGATATCAAAGTCTCAATCTTTTGGTGAGGTCACCAGCAATCTACATACCAAGTTTATTATCTCTAGCTTTAAAATTGTGTGAATTATGCACATGTTACCGTTTTGAGCTTTCAAATATATCGGTTTAACTGATTACGGAGGCGGAGGGGGCGTGGCCGGAAGATTTTTCTGTGATGTTTGGGGGAACCTTCCAATAATATATATTTCAAATATGGAGCCTCTAAATCAAAAACTGTGGGAGATACAGCCAGTTCCGATTTTTAAGGCGGGGGCGCTAGCGGGCGTTCTAGTGGGCGTGGCCGGGATATCAAGTTCGCAATGTTTTGATGAGGTCACCAGCAATCCACATACCAAATTTGGCGACTCTTACTTTAATATTGTGGGAAATATTGAGCTTTTATCAAATTGCGATTTGAGGTGTATCGACATGTTATCGATTAGCCAGCCTCCCAGTGGGCGTGCCACAAAACTCTTAATACTTTGTCTGAAGCAGATAACTACAATATATTCAAAATTTCAAGTCTCTATCTTCAATAGCGCCGAAAAATATTGCGTTCATTCGGACAGACGGACGGACGTTGAACAAAACCAATATACTAGTTGACTTCGCGAACGAGTATAAAAAGAATGTATACCATTTTATGTACTTATCTTTAAAAATTCGTATGTAATTAATTTAAATTATGTTTTAAGCTTACATGAAGCCTGCATTTCTAATCATAATTCAAAGTGCAGCAAAAAGCGAGATACTTTGCAGTGAATAATGTGCACAAATACTTGCGAATACGGATTCCCGCTTTTTACATATACAAATTGCGCTGAAATTCGATCGCACAGATCCAGAGCTAGGGCAGAACTTGAGGATTCAGTAGTGACAGTTAGTATCGGCAACCGCCCTTCGTGCTTTGACCCTATGAAGTTCAAGGCTCCTTTAAAGCGATTGACAATCCTTTTAATGGTGAAACGCCTTCTAGATATCAACTCTCCTATCTCAGCATACGACTTACATTCATTGTGCAAATATAATATTATTTATCTGTGTGTGTTTATTTTTAATTTGGTGCTCAACTCAGCATTTATTTACTACTTTAATCTTAATTTGACGATTAGATATAAATTATTACGTTTAAAATATAGTCTCGAAAATAATGTTATATTTAGTTTATTTGTAAATTTAGACAAATAATTACATACAATACTTATGTTCAGTAAATAGATAGATGTTTTATTTTTAAATTAAATAAATTAAATTAAATTATATTAAATTTTTTAAATTAAATAACATACCGTGAGTTTTAAATATGTTTTTCCTGTTTTTGTAGTAAATCAAACAAGGTATATAGGAAAAATGTTTCAGAAATATATATGACGACAATAGCGTCGCAATACAGCACAAAGTCAACAGGTAAGGGCCTCTAGTCGGGAGCGCCCGACAACAGGGTACCCTGAACCCTGTCTTTACATACATTTCAGCCTCCTTGCATTTATACACACGTACACATAAACAAACTCATGCCGCAAGCTGTGCGTTTTTCTCAGCCGTTGCGCTTGGCCCCCACTATCGAAACAAAATTCGTGAATTAGTTTTACACTGAGACCATGTGTATGCTTCACGAGAACATATTGAACTAAATTTGATGGCTCTAGCTCTCATAGTCTAAGAGAAATGCTAAGAAAACTAAGAAAACCCAAATCTTTAAATCGATTCTTATCGATATTGATGAAAGGGTGAAAAATATCGACAATAAATTATAAATTCTCACTGCGTATGGTATTTCAAAAGTTTCCAAGATCGCTACGTTCACACAAACGAACAGGGCTAAATCGACACCGTTCCTCGTCCTGATCAAGAATATATATACTTTATGCGTTCCGAGGTGCCTCCTTCTTCCTGTTACATACATTTGCACAAAACCATTATACCCTTTTTACCCATTTTCATTGGGTTCATGGTATAAAAATGCATGACATGCCAATACATTTGTATGTCTGTATATGTTTGTCACACATGTGCATAATACAAAATTATATTATAAATTTCGTTTAATATAGTTTGATAACACAGGTTTCATATGTAAAGTTCGTGAAAAAAATGGATATGTTTTTCAAAGTAGGCCCAATAGATATATGATATAGAGATCATCAACTCTTATAAAACTTAATATATATACATACCTGTCGAATATGTTGTCGATTTAGGTAAGTTTACTACATCACGCCGAAACGTCGATAAATTCTGTGTAAACCTAAGAATAGTAAAGAAAGCAAAGATTAATACATAGACTAAGGAACGTATGCTCATAAACCAGCATAGCCCAATCAATAGAGGTGGACGCCGGTAATAGTCTTTTATCGACTTGGTAAAAACAGGATCATTTAGTTAAGTTTAATAATAAAAAGAAATTTAGGTTTTCGTATATCATACGCAGGATATACAAAAACATACGTTCTGAGAGACTGCCTGTTCGACGCATTAAAAATATCAAAGAACGACATGGTTAGACTTAAGACAACATAAATTGCAAGATGCCTAACGCCATACTGCAAAACCCTTTACCGTCATCTTTCGTCGAAACGACGACGCGCTTTCTTGGTTTCAAGCTTTTGCAGATTTTTATTGTTCGCTGTGATCTAAATTTTAAGTTAAAGGAATAATACAAAAAATAAATATTTCTTTTAATTTACATTAAGAATTAACTAAACAACGAAAATAATTTAATTATAAACATTTTCTGTGCCTAGAATTTTTCAATACGGATTCCAAATAGGGAGTCGTCGAAAAGACGAAGGGTGACGTTAGTGTACAAAAAAAAAAGAGGATGACGTTCCAAGGTTATACTTTTAGGGCATATATGTCATAAATTAAATGCTCAGCTTTGGGAGTGCATTTAAATTCGTATACTTTACATTGGCTTTTTATGCTTCTTTTGTTTGTTATATACATTTACAATATTCCTTTCTTTTTATACAAATTAAATGGGTGCAGAGCTAGAGCTGTGCTCTAATCGGGAGCGCCCGAATAGGGATAACCTGAACCTTGCCTTTACACACATTTAAGCCCCTTTCCATTTATACATACATAAAGAAAATCTGTCAAAAAAACGCACGCTGATCGCTGTGAACCCCCACTATGGAAACTTAATTAGTCAATAACTTCTAAACTAAGAGCATGATCTTAATGAAATGTTCAGGGCTTAGCACGACTATTGAATTTTTGTACAAACCAAAACCCAAGTCCGTAGTATTTGCATTGCGTTTTGCACATTTTTGCATATATGGCGAATGGAGGGATGTATCCAAAATCAAAAATACTTCTTACCTGCGTTTTGGCTGCTCGTGCTCTTATGGTCTCTAAGATATGCTTAAAAAAGCGATTATTATCGATAATAACAAAAAGAAATGAGTTATCAGTGATTTGAAAAATAATTGATCTGCGTATGGTGTACACAAACTTAAAAAGTCCAAGTTCAGCTTTCTAGCTTCTGTAGACTTCGAAATCGATGTTTACTTACAGACGGACGGACAGGGCTAGATCGACTCGGCTAGTGATGCTGATCAAGAATATATGTATATATTTTATAGGGTCAGAGACGCCTCTTTCTGTCTGTTACATACATTTGCACAAAGCCATTATACCCTGATTTACCCATTTTCAATGGGTTCAGTGCATAAATAAATGCTATCAATACATTTATTTTGATGAGCATTTGAGATGGTTCTCAACATGGCCAAGATGAGCCCACCGAATAGACCGAAGGTTGCAGATAGTTAACGGATTTAACTTTAGTGGAAACTAATAAAGATTAACAACATAGCCAACACAAAATAAATTCAAAGTCCGAATCTCGAAAAAGGCTAATATAAGTTACCAACAATGGTAAAACAAGTGCCACAACCCGAAAAGCTTACATAGGCCAGCGGCATCCAACTCTCTAACAAGGCCTGCTTTCCTCTAGCACTATAGGTCTCAACAGCAAGTCTATGACTTCTACCTTGTTCGCTGGTAAGTATTCGGAGATAAATCCAGTAAACCATATGTATAATAGCATAAAATAGTCACAATCCGACCAGTTCCAGCAAAATAACCAGTTTATCGTGTTGTTGTCAGTTAGTAGTGAACAAAAGATCTCCTGTTTTTATCAAACCAGACTGGGCAATGACATGAGTTTAATTAGTCGATCAACTTTGAACTGAAAACGTTCGAGAAACATTTAGGTAGATGTATATAGCAGTTGTAAGACCCAACCCTGGTGGCTTGCTGCATATACATGTATCTTTAAAGCAGTACATGGAGTTAAAATAAGTGCACTAATTCCCATAAATGCACTTTTTACTCATAGAGTTATAGTCTAGAGAGCCAGCATCGAATTCAGCAAGGAAAATTAGGGAATTACGCCTTTGAACTGAGAATGGGTATTTCGAAACCTTTAAGACACCTCAAAGTCAGACCGCAGAATATTTTTAAGTCAACCTATTAAACATCTAATATAACTTTTGATAAGTATCACTTTTGACAAATACCAAGCTCTGGAAAAAGCTAATAATGCACAAAATGGGCTCCATCAACATTTAAATTAGCTTATCAAGCTATACTTAGAAATCTAAAATCTGAAACGAATAACTTTATTGCTGAATGTCATCTGTATCTTACAAAGAATGCCCAGAATCGCAGCACAAACCGCATATACTTATGTGCCTAGGCACCGTAACATCGGACGGACCGAACGTTTTATTTTATCAGAATAATCGAATAACAGTATAAAAAACAAGTAGAACGTAGTCAAGCGTGATCGTTTGCATAATAATACTCGTTCTCAGTACAATGACAGTTTAAAACAATCGAAAACGTTCTTAGTTATTTTTATTATTTTGGAAAAATAAAGATTTTTCAAGTTGTAGGAGCGGGGTTGCCTTGATCAATATTTTTCGGCGCGATCTAAGAGGAGGTCTTCCGAACACTGTCTGCCAAATTTAGTGACTATAGCTTTAAACTTGTGGGATATGGTTTTTCGCAGGTGCCCAAGTCATATAGATTTCATATATTTACCATGGCCTTAGTTGGCGTAACCAAAAAATGAATTATTGATTGAATGATTGATAAAGTGCGCAGTTTGCTCATTATGCTTTTGTGTGTGTGTGTGTGTGGTTTTGGGTATGTAAGTCAACGAGTGCCCTTCGCACGTATTATTAAGTATTATTTGAGCAGCCCATGGCTAACAATTGCGCATGGTGCTGAGTCAGCGAATGCTTTAGTTCAGCGCCCTGATCGTAACGGTCAGAGGCGGTAACTTGCTACCTTGCATGTGTCGCAAGAGCAGCGTTATTGCTTATGCCTGCCGGCAGAAGCTTTGTTGCTTACGAATATTTGTATCATGTAATTTTTGCATAGCTTATGCCCTTTGCATAATTTTGGCCCCAGCTCACTGAGGGTCCTAGATTTAGTTCTGTTTAGATTTTCAAAGTCGACACCCAACTAATAATCATTGCTCCAGCTATCGCCGCAAACACATTACTTTTATTTGCTGAGCCACAAGGCCAGTTCTTAAATATTAAATACCCCTGCGGCTACATCGCGAGCACGAGAGGAAACTCACATTGGAAAAACCACATCGTTGAAATATACCAAGACGATTGCAGACACCGCAACGAATCTACGCAGGCGACATTACATTGATTGGCACCTAACAGCAACAAGCCCAACCCTTCAGCCTACCGAACTTTAGATAGAATGAGATAAAACACCACACAAAAACATGTAAGTGATTTGTGAAGTGAAAAGACAAACAAAAAGTGAAAAATTTAAAAATAAAATATAAATCAAATGCCTTATGGCTATTATTTGTTGTCATAACACAAAAATACGTATGTAAAGTGTCACTTTTTCGCCTATCCTTTTAAGTTAAAGCTGAAACAGAAACATATAAGTTAAATACGACAGCGACGACGGTAGGATATAGAACCAAGTAATAGTAATACAATAGAAATGGACGCTAGCCAGATGCAAACTTTAGTAGCTGGCGCCATCAACCAAGCCTTGGCCCAAAAGCAGGCAAGGCTTTGGGATGAGTTCAATACCCAGGTGAATATTATGAAAGAGCAAATGAACAGCCTGCGTCTAGAAACGCCGCCGGTAGATGTTTATCAAAGAATAGCGGTAGACCCAAATATTAGATGCGAAATTCTGCTGGACATAATAAAATCAGTCCCTGAATTCAGTGGTGCCCAAGATGAATATATAGCCTGGAGACAGTCAGTAACCAATGCATACCAGCTTTTTAAGCCGTATATAGGCAGTAGCGTCCATTACCAAGCTGTCACTATCATTGGGAAAAAAATCAGGGGGCAGCTAAAGCATTGTTGGTATCGCACAACACGGTACTTAACTTTGACGCTATAATAACTTATGCACTTATGCCGACAAAACATCGCTACGTCTCCTGGGATAGGGGCTAGAGATGGATGGGCAGTTTATAGGCAGATTGTGCAATATTATGACAAGGTCGAACGAAAGTTAACTCTCGTCACAAATAAGGTAGTTATGACACATGAGCCTGACAGGGCAACACTACTCAACGAAGAAGTTAGGTCCGATGCGTTGCACGCTTTTGTTTCAGAACTTAGTCCTTGAAGTTGATCGTTTTTCCGGCCCATCCGAAAGATTTGCCATCCGCCCTGGCTTTGGCTAGGGAGGCGGAAGAAAGCATCGAAGTATGTGTGCAGCCACATACGCCAGGGCCATTGAGGAAAGAAATCATTGGAGTGAGCAAAACAGGAACCAAATGCGTTCACAGGACAGGAAGGGAAATAATAACAGGGCCGAGCGTGGCCAAATAAGAAATCCCCATATTTTTAAGAAACAAAGCAGACAGAAGCAGAACAATGCAAGTCAAAAATTGAATCAAGGTCGCCGAAACCCGTTGACGTTGACCCCTCAATGTCGCAGATCAGAATTTGTGGAAAGGTCAAGCAGCTAATACGCAGGTCGAGAATGTACAGGGCCAAAAGAGGCAAAATACATCCGAACGACAGGCCAGAGGCGTCAGTGGGTGCATAACACAATACAGCAAGCCTCTGAAGACCAAGGCCAAGACTACATTAATGCGGTCATTGCCGCGGTAGCCCATGTTCAAGATGATTCTGACTCATATATGTGGCAAGGATTTGCTACATTTTTAGGTTGCGCTCCCCTCTACCGTTTATCGAACGGCAGCTGGCTGGGAGAAAACTAAAAATCGTAATAAACACGGGCGGCCAACAATAATATATATATAGGCTTATAATACTAGACTCACTGACACCATTCGTTGGGATCATAGGTTTCGAATTGCCAACGCAGGTGGGAGCGACCTTGGATACTGAGAAACGAACCATCAACTATGGGTCTGTGTCCTAAAAGCTTCAGCACCACTAAAGCGCAACGTAAATATCACTAATGTTGATGATATTGTCGTGCCAAAGTTCGTAAAAGCCGAATTTCAAAGCGTAATGTTTAAGAGAGTAAAGGCATTTTCGACCTCTAACGAGGCACTGCCATTTAAGACGTCTGTTGTGGCCACGATCCGCACGGAAGACGACTACCCAATCTACTCGAACTTTTACCCGAACCCCATGGGAGTGGCTGATTTCGTAAGAAAAGAAATCAAAAATTTACTGCGAAACGGCATCATTAGGCCTTCAAGGTCACCGTACAATAACCCGACTTGGGTTGTTAAAAAAGGGTTGCGACGTATAAGGCAACAAAAATAAGCGCCTTGTTATCGACTTTAGGAAACTAAATGAGCGAATTATTACCGACAAGTACATTCCTATGATTTTAGCCGATTTGGGTAAAGCCAAATACTTCACGGCACTGGATTTAAAGTCCGGTTATCATGTTATCATAAAATTTTTTGGCCGAGCAGGACCGAGAAAAGTCTTTCTTCTCTGTAAACGGCAGGAAGTATGAGTTCTGTTTATTACCGTTCGGATTGAAGACTACGGGAAGCCTCTTCCAAAGAGCGATCGACGACGTGCTGCGCGAACAGATCGATAAAACGTGTTATGTTTACATGGATGACGTTATAATATTCTCTGAAAATGAAATGGATCATGTTAAGCACATCGAATGGGTTCTAAAAAGCCCTAAGTTTCCAGAGAAAAGACTAATTTTTTCAAACAAAGCGTAGAATACCTTGGCTTTATAGTAACCATGGGCGGCGCAAAGACCGACCCCGAAAATGTAAAAGCCATACAAAAATACCCAGAACCGAAAAATCTGTTCAAGCTCAGGTCCTTTTTAGGACTTTGCAACAATCGCAAGACCATTGACAAACCTGCTAAAAGGAGAAAATGGTTCCATAAGCAAACACATGTCAAGAAAAAACTCCAATCGATTTTGTGGTCCTACAACGAGATGCATTTGAGTGCTTCAGAAGATGACACACTCAGATACCCGGATTTTAGGAAACCATTCGATCTAACGACGGATGCTTCCTCATATGGTATTGGGGCGGTGCTGTCACACTAGGGCAGGCCTATCACAATGATTGCAAGAACATTGAAAGGATGTGAAACACACTATGCTATTATGAATGAGAATTATTGGCCATAGTCTGGGCAGTAGGGAAACTATAGCACTACTTATATGGCACACTTGATATAAACATATACACGGACCACTAGTCTTTGACCTTTGCTGTATCAGATGCCAAATGCAAAAAATAAAAGATGGAAGGCGTATATTGAGGAATATAACGCCAAAATCCCCTACAAGCTGTGGAAAGAAAATTTCGTGCCTTGTCCCGACAAAATGTGAATGCTCTGCAGGATGAAATAATATCTGTCGCAGGGACAATTCGTAGTGAACTATCGTTAACTTACACGTTAGAAGCGACAGAAAAGCTATTGAACTGTCTTTAAAATCAAGTAGTTTTAGAGGAAGCATGCCTAAAGCAAAATTTTATACTGTTCGATGAGAAAACACGCCGCAGGAGTCATGTCTTAGATGAGAACAAAGCAGTAGTCAACCCGAACGTGGTCAACGCGGTCCAATGCGATCTGCCAACGCCGGCAAGCATCCAGCACAAGTTAGAAAAAAGTTTTCCATCGACAAAATTTTGGTACAGTAAACATATGGTAAACGACGTAACGGACAAAAAGTAGACAAAAGATAGTCACTGCAGAACATAATCATGCGCACAGAAAACATCAAGCAGATTTTAGGTGAATACTACTTTCCAAAAATGACAGAGTTAGCTAAAGAAATTTTGGTCAAGTGCAAAATTTGCACTAAAGCTAAATATGACACATATCCGAAGAAACGAGTTCTTTGGAACGACCCCAATCCCGGCATACTCTGGTGAAATACTTCACAGTAACATCTTTTTGACCCACAGGAAACAAATTCTGACTTGCATCATATTCAAAATTTGCAATGGTGCAACCGATATTATCGCTTACGATAGCAGACTTAAAAACTCCTGTCGTCCAGATTATGAATTTCTTTCCCGAAACTAAGATCACATACTGCAATAATGGGGCATCCTCTAACTCCGAAACCATCACCTATTTGATAAAAAACAGGTACGAAGTAGATGTTGTAAACGCTACACCGCTCCACTGTTCTTTAAACGGACAGGTAGAACGCTTTCATAGCAGCCTGCTGGAAATCGCAAGATGCATTAAGCTTGAGAAGAGGATCGACCGAGTATAATCGAGAAAAGGTTTTTGCCAAAACCAACAGAAGGCTAGGAAACAAACTAACCCCTTATGTACAGAGGAAACTATCCAAGCTGACCCAGGGACGTGTTCTCATTAAGGGGAGGGTGGTCCATAAGGACAACCTAAGGTAGTAGCGAGAGCTCATCCTACGGCCCTTATATTATATATATATATATAGTAATAGAACCTTAGTAGCCATACCATTCCCGTTAATGACGACAATGTGCATTCAAATAACTTGACCAGCTTTGCAAATATAGCTTTAGACGTAGATATAGAACATATCCAAAATCTCTTGTCCGTTTTGAAAGTACACATTCGATTAGCCAGAAGTCTGGACTTCCTCCTTAAAAGTCGTTGCGGGCACTCCGGACGCCGCTGACTTCGAAAGGATTAGGATGTCTGAGGCATAGTTAATAGAGTCAAACAATAGACATGTAGTGAGTAACACAGAGACTCAAAGACAGATAAACAAGCTTACCGATACGGTAAACAAAACTCTTAAAGCAAGAAAGGGCGATTTGTGTGACACTCCACATTTGTATGAGGCGCTTTTGGCCACAAATAGAATGTTAATCACTTAAATCAAAAACTTAATTCTTACGATCACACTCGTTAAGTCAAAAATTACAAATCCCACTATTTTCGATTATAATGATTTGGAACAACTTACTGAAGTCCCAATATTTAGTTAAATGGAGGTATCAGACATTAATGTCTTTCAGTCCGATAGCATTATTCATCTACTAATATAATATCCCAGTTAAATATATTTACAAAAAGGTCGTTATTTTCCCGGTGGCCCACAACAACACCTTACTACAACTGCAGGACGATACCATTGCAGAATGCGATGATGGAGTTTTGGCTGTCACGGATTCTGCCGCGAGCAACTACGCAACCTTTTGCAAGAAGTCGGACCAAAACACTTGCGCCCATTGTTTGCATTCAGGGGCTCCGTCCTTTGCCGCACTCAGCCCAGCCACCTTAATCCCATCACCTTAGTGGACGAGGGCATCATCATTTTCAACGAGCAATTTGCATCGAGCGCCTGGCCACACCATAAATGGTACCCATTTTGTGAACCACCATGATGCCCTGACAAACAAAAAGCATAGTGGCCTCACTTTTGTTGAATATCATTGGCCACGACCCGGTACTTCGCCTGCCAGCGCTACACAAGATGAAAGAACACAATCTACGAGTCATGCAGGAACTAAGGGATGGTGTGGTGGCTGACGGGTCGCCTCAGCGGTTTCATCCTCCTCTACCAATGGTTGAGGGGAAGACGAGATTTGAGGGAGCTACAGAAGGTCGTCGATGGATACAACATGACCGAGGACGGTCATCACTCTGATGGGGGAGTAGTTAACGAGAGTCCCTCGCACGTAGCTGTTTAGTATTATTTAAGCAACCCATGCATTGGCTAACAATTGCGCGCATGGTGCAACGGTCAGCGACGGTAACTTGCTACCTTGCATGTGTCTAGAGCAGCGTTATCAATTATGCTCAGTCGGCTTGCCGGCAGTAGCTTTGTAATATTGGCATAGCTTATGCCTTTTGCATAGCTTTGGTCCCAATAAACTGAGGGCCGTAGATTTGGTTCTGTTTAGATTTGCAAAGTCGACACTTAACTAATAAACATTGCTCCGGCTAGCGCCGCAAATACAGTACTTATATTTGCTGCGGCTTCATCGAGAGCACGCAAGGAAACCCATATTGGAAAACAGTCGGGCGCTCCCGACTGGACGAATTTTACTGTTTTTGTATTGATACTGTAAAATAAAAATAATATAAATGCAGTTCGAATAAAACAAAAAAACCTGTTATATGTACAACACATTTGTCTTACTTTTCCTTATTTTTACTAGATACATTGCGCTCTATACCAAGCATCAGATCTTCAAACCATTGGGCCATTGTCTGCTGTTTTTCCACGGGTTGTCCACGTATTATGCTTTCCTTCAGTGACCTTCAACAAAAATATTTTAACACATGTTTGTACATATTAAAAAAAATTATACCGATAATAGTCCTCATAGAGTAGTATAAGTACCAACAACGGACGGGACATAGACCATTGGTTCCGACAATCCTCAGCCAATACATTGTTTAGTAAGGACGACATCATGCTCTGAAGTAACTCTGAATTCAGCTCAACTACCTGTAAACATTAAAGTAAGTTGCTGAATTACAATCATATACTGGAAAAGTTTATTTACTTGATTGAGTATTTTGCTTCCAAAAAAAATAAGAATGCTGACTTAAAAAATATCAGACGTTCAATTTTTGCAAAATGAAAACTTTAAAATTCGGCAAAAATTAACGTTGCAGTCGAATGCAACAGACTATGTAATAATATGTCCATAGTAGAACAACAGCTATAAGAAAGTCGAAAACAGAATTCATATTAAATCAAAAGGCAAGTACCAGCAAATAAATAAATTGTATATTATTTAATAATTTTTGGTCTTGCAGTTCTTTAAAAAATGATCAGGTCAGAGGAAGTTACATTTTATTTATTGGACCTATGAATGAAAGTATTGAGAGACTCAGCGAAGTGCGGTTATAGAAACAGTGGCTGAGGAAATGAAATTAACCACCCCCGAAATAAAACATTTCCACGCTGAGGTTATAAAAGCCATTGAAAATAATAATTAATTGAAATAATAATTTATCTTGAGTCAATTTTAAAATTTGAATTTTGCAGTGGTAAAACTGTGTGCATTCATTGCATGCAATCCATTTTCATTTGCCTGCACAACGTGCATATGCTCGCTTTGAAGCACGTTTAGGAATCACGCATACAAAAGCACGCCGGATGCTGAGCAATTACTGAACAGTATGGATGCTTGGCCTATACTATGAAAACTAAATTTATGAATAACCGGTAAGCTAAGAGCATCATCTTAATGAAATTTTCAGAGAAGCATTCAAATATATGTGAAACACTAACCAAATAACATATTGATAGGTTAAGGCACTTTTTGTTTGTGCAGCAGTTCCCGTATTCTCATTTCACTCACAATCTCAGAGAATATAAATGTAAGCATCCCATTTGTTTAGTATGGATTGAGGGAGATTCAGAAAAGCATTCAAATCTATGTGAAACACTAACCAAATAACATGTGGATAGGTCACACAGAACAAAAAATTAAGGCACTTTTTGTTTGTGCAGCAGTTCCCGTATTCTCATTTCACTCACAATCTCAGAAAATATGAATGTAAGCATTCCATTTGTTTATTATGGATTGAGGGAGATAGAAGATATTTTGCAACTTGCTCCCTCGCACTGCAGAACATTTTCTGTGTTCGCACTGAGTGATTTCAAGCAGCAATGCGCCCAAAATTTAAGAAATATCAATTTTCGATCGCTTTACACTCCTTTCAGTTTTAGAGAGCTGTGAAATATTCAAAGGGTTCGCCACTTTGACGAGAAATCTTCGGATTTTATTAATAATACTAGGTAACAAATTCCAACACTTTGCTTGCCATTTTGGCCAAACCTACTTTTTCTGATACATATGGAGCCCCAAATGGCGAAAAACCACTTTAAAAATGTTTCTATGGTGAGACTTTTTTAAATTTTCAAAATATGGTATTTTTTAGGTTTTTTTCAGAGGAGCTTGCATTATTGATTATAATCAATATATCATCAATCAGTAATAATTATACCGATAATTTCGCAATCGATTTTAAAAAGCTTAAGCTTATAACTCGATAGTTTCGCACCCGGTTTTGAAAAGCTTAACAATTACTGAAAGCTAATGAATATAATCAGTCCATTAATCAGTCTTACACACTTTTAAATTTCAGTCATTGTTTTGCAACTATATATTTTCGAATTAAGAAAATAATGATTTTTGTGCGGCATTTTGTACGATTTTATGACTTTAAAATTCGGGGAAAAGTCGGAAAAAATATGTTTTGTTCGTCACTCATATATTTATATAAATTCAATTTTTAAAGCTAGACACTTTTTGCCGATATAAATGATTTCTTGACGAAATTTTCTACGAAATTCTGACTTTAATGTTTCATTAATGTCGCCCGAATAATTTTGTTTGGCTGTTTGACTTTATAATCACATAAATATATTAATGGATCAATCAATTAATCAATATTTTCGGTGCTATTGATCAAGATAAGGCCCGAAATCTTTAAATAAACGGTCATAAAACAATCAGAAATTATATATATGAACAAATGCTTATTAATAACATGATTTACTATATGTTTTTTAAGTTACTGCAAGTTATTTGAATTTTCAAGTATATTAAAAATGGTTCAAGTGCCGTGTCTTTCTGCGTACGGTATTAAAATCAGATTCTCGTTTGACATACCATAATCGCCCATCATGTTCTGATTTCATAAACCCTGATAACGTCGCTCCATACATTTTAATTGTTGGTGAAATCGTTCTCCGTGTTCATCGCTGAGCTCACTTTAGTTGTACGGAAAAATTCCAAGTGGAATGCAGGAAATTGATTTTTAGAGACATGTTTGCTTCAATCTTCTTACCAATTTTTGGATTCAATTGCAAATGATTTATTGTATGCACTTTGCAACCTTTCGTTGGATATTATTTTGGTATTGGTATTGCTCAGGTAAATACCACATATGTTGCAGAACGAATCGGTTGAACCGGCACGAATATTTGCGCAGAGTGTTACTCAATTTATATGGCATATTTTCGTTTTAGCTCGTATTTCGATGAATGTCAGAACTAGACTGAGCACCGGTAATTCTGGTGGACAGCTTTATAACGATACTCCAAATTCGGCAGAAAGCTTTAACGTGTCGTTATTACCGGGGGTCAACATTAAATTCCTTGATGTTTGTTTGGAACTTTCGGTTGAAAACGTGGTCAGCAAACTTTCCCATGTAATAATCCCTAATTAGCGCACAATAAACGTATTGAAACACTAATGTGACTGCAACAGGTTGTTTTCTATTATATCAGGTACCAGTAGTTGTTAGGGGTAGAGGCTAATTCTCCGGTCACCGGCCGATGCTAGTAGATGGGCGACTATCACTTGAGTAAAGTAGGCTATCTACATGGCTACATCCTAGCCGAAAAGAAGATAAACAAAACCACTACCATCTGTTCGTGAACACCCTCAGTAACGCCAAACATTCCGTCCATCCGAGTCAAGTTTGCCCGCATGAACGCGTGTGGACGGCCTGTTTGACCCATGACTTATATGAGCGAACTTGAAAAACGCGACATAAGGCAGGTTTGCTGAAATAATAATATCTTCATCGATTACGATGATTAATATCTTAAACGACGCCCAATTAATCCATCTATATAAATAATTAAGTGACGAACAAAACATAATTTTTTTCGACTTTTCCCACCGAATCTTAAAGTCAAAAAATCATAAAAAATACCACATAAAAAATCATCATTTTCAAAATTCAATAATATATAGTAACGAAACGAATGACTTAAACTTAAAAGTGTGTAAGACAGATTAATAAATATATTCATGAGCTTTCAGTAATTGTTTAGCTTTACAAATTCCGTTGCAAAATTATCGTGTAATAATCAATAATGCAAGCTCACCTCTGAAAGAAAGCCAAAAAATACCATTTTGAAAATTTAAAAAAAGTCTCACCATAGAAACATTTTTAAAGTGGTTTTACGTCATATGGCCATATGTATCAGAATAAGTAGGTTTGGTCAAAATGGCTATTTGGCTGTTATCTAGTGTAATTGTTGTTTATGGTACTTAAAAGCGGGATGGGTGTGCGCACACTTATTCAAATTTCTACATATGTATGCAACATTGTAACTGATTGAGTCTATATTTAAACTTTTGTACATTTTCAGCTTCACACACATATGTTTGTATGTATGTGTGTCTGGCGCAAGCGAGAATTGTTTTTACGAGCGTCAGTTGCAAGCATTTGAATATCCCAATGTATAAAAGTGCAGGTTCGCGCTGGTTTATTTTTTATTTTTTATAGTTTTCCTGCTACCTAACAACCTAACTCATTGATGAGTTTGCTTATTTTTTACAATGACAAAAAAAAGGGTGCAATGTCAGGCCCAATCATTCAGCCAGCTAGCAACAGCCGGCTCATACAGATGGACGGACAAATGAACAGACTGACGGTCATAACTAAAACGACACGGCTTGTGACGCTGATCAAGAATATATATTCTTTATGGGACAGGAGATGCACCCTTCTGACTGGTTAGCATAAAACCATTATACCCTCTTTTAACCATATTCAATTGGTTCAGGGTATAAATATTATCGATCATTACGACTCGGGTCAGAAATACAGACCTTAAGAAATTGGGAATTTTCACGCGTCAAACTTCGTAGCTTTTTATTTGGGAATGTTGAAACTGTAAAGAATAGTAACAATTATAAAATGATGAAGACATGGTATGGTAATTTTTACTTTTCAATTGCAGCTGCTTAAAGATGTAGGAAACAATACTGTCCAGAATAGTGCAACAGCTGATGTAAATAGCAGAATCTGTAATTCAGAAAAGTTAAACTCAGTACATTTATGTTGATAAAAATGATTTATACCTAGTGCGGCAAGTCCCTTTATCAGACTTTCCAAAATATACACAAATGCGCGTGGCTCTAAAGCAGCAAGGTATGTTACATGATCTTGAGATAGACAGTTTAATAAATTGTAATATGCGGATGCCAATTTCGGATATTCCTATTGATTTTATGCATAACCAAAATGTAAGTTATTCAGCTCTTTCAATTTATTTTTCTTTATCAAACTTACCAATAAATCACTCTGTCGTATAGAAAGAATAAGCTTAGCGATTATATCAAGAACATTGTGTAATGTATCATCACCGTATAATTTAAACACACCACAGTTGACATAGTTCCCTCCAAGCGCATTTTTAAGATCAAGAAGCATATTGATATTCCCTTTAATTTCATGGGATAAAGTTGTTCAGTTGATACCTCTAGATGAAGAATACGATTGCCATATATGCAAATAAGTTTAGATGCCTCACGAAACAGCAGAATACCCATAGGACTGGATACGTTTCCAGCTAAACGCTGCGTACGGCAGTGAACTAACTCAGCAAACAGCTTTAATACGGGCGTGGTGATAGCAGGCTCATGCGCCCACAGTTCCACCGCACGAAGCAATATTGGTAGGTAATCAGTGTAATAACTAAAATAATAAAACGTTTAAAGCATGATAACTAGCTATTTTTTTTAAATATTTTTGGATTTTATACGCACAGCCATTCGAAAAGCATAGTATATTGGATACGAGCATTAAGCGGCAATGCAAGCCCACGCAAGTCTCGGGCTAAGCCAATAATTGCTTTCTTGACCTCATCATTAGGAAAACACTTTGTATCCATTAGCACGCTTCCAAGTGATTCAAACTGATCTAAAAACAAAACAAAATAATTTAATATATTCTTAGTGGTTTACCTTTCGAACCTACTTACTTGTAAGTGGTGTTAAAAAAGTGTAGAAACGCTCTTCGTCCTCTCCCAAATCAAACATTAACAAACGACTCAGTGAAGTGTAAAACATGGTCCGACAACGCATTTCATTTAGAGATGAGCTCGTACCAAGAAAAGGAAAATGTTCGCTTGTGTGATGTGTTAACATAAACTGGACTTCCTCTAGGCGCGCCAACTTGCGCACTGAGTTAAAGTGCACAGAAAGATCGGATAGTAACATTAAAGTTTTTGTTATTATTTGCTCAGAACGGCCCCAAAACTTCAGATTAGTTATACTGCAAAATTAAAACGTTGTTACTTATTCGAAACTCAACCAAAAATGGAAATACATACATTTTACGGTTAATAAAACTTAGCAACATCTGCTCATCATTAAGGCCAAAAACTTCATTAAGCCGCTTGTAAACAGTTGCCTTTTGTGCCTGGTCACTGCTATGCATCTTACGAACCTGGTCTAAAAAACTCAGAATGGCCAGCTCCAGCTTCTCACAGCCAGTCTGAGGTAGCCGTGAGTCAGTTAAACTCATTAGTTGCAGTACACGAATAACAAGCTCTGCATCCATATTGTCATGTTCGTCGCTGGTTGTCACAGACAATCTACCCACAATAGCCGAGCCAATTATGTATACCAACCAAGTTAATTGTAACTCATGGACATTAACGTCTATAGGGTTTGCATTGGGCGTCTGTATAAGGTTTTCGTACTCACGCGCCTTTTGGTCAAAATGCTGTACCAGAAGATTACAAGTCTTATTGTACTCACAACGCTCGATAACCGATAACTGTTCAAGCTGTTGTTGCACCATACAAAGATCATCTAAGGGATCATCCATATTATCACGAACAATTAATGGCACAGCATCAAGACGGGACTCGATGTACGCCTTAATTACTTCTGGTGTATATGTACCAAGTAAGTGCGGATCCGGTGACTTGACGTACGGTACTGAAGCAACCATACGTTGCCAAAGGGTAAGTAAATAGTGCACACTATTTGGAGCAAAGAGCCACATCTGTGGATGTGAACAATGATCCTTTTTTTTTACCTTATAACCCAAAATATACTCACATGTAGCGATTGTACCGTAAACTTTGCTATAAGTTCTATGGCTTCAGGATAACAAGGAACTGCTATAAGTTCGCCCAGTTGATAATTGGACTTTAGACGCGCAAGCAAACGACAGAATTCATGATAATTATCTGGATCGCTAAGACCCTAAAGTCAAATTTAATTATTATTACAAAATAATGATAAAACGTATCAGTTAACTACTTACATGCAAGTTTGTAAGTATATTTTTAACACCTTCAACTAAATTGCTAAGAAATTTTGTTCGCTCTGAGTTACTGAAAAGAGATCGACGTACAGATGTCATTTGTACAAGGCACGACAGTGAGTAACTGGCTAAGCCATTTGGTAAAATTTGATATAAATCAAAGAATAATTTTAAGGTATTAGAATCAAGAAATGCAGGACGCCAAGCTGTTGGTATCTGTAAGTGTCAGGAGTATTTTTAAAATATTAAATTATCGTTAAATTTAATATTAATAAGACAGAAACGTACCTGAACATTGTTCATATCATCGGCCGATTCATCCGTGGAGCTACCAATAAAGTCAAAGCTCAGACAATTCTTTGTTAGTCGTAAAACTTGAGATATTAATCTGTAAAATAAACACAATATATATACACAAAAATAATTGTTTAAAATGGTAAAATGAATCTAACTAGACCAATTAAATTGTTACGAGTATGGAACAAGATATTACGAAACAAGTAATAAGGATCTAGTTGGAAGCGTCCGACTGTATGATACCCTGAACCCTGTGTTTTCATTTCAGTCCTCTTGCATTCATACACACATAGACAGAATCACACATGCACAAATGTAAACGCAGGCACGCTGTAAACAGCTGTTGCGCTTGCCCGATGATTTAAAATAAACTTGACACGGACACGGACTTAAAAAGTCCAAGTTCAGCTTTCAAGCTTCTGCAGTCTCCGAAATCGACACATTCATATAGACGGACGGACGGACAGAGAGAAGGACAGATCGACTCGGATAGTGATGCCGATCAAGAATATGTATACTTTATGGGGTCGGACATGCCTCATGCTGCCTGTTACATACATTTGCACAAAACCATTATAGCCTGATTTACGCATTTTCAATGGGTTCATCGTAAAATTAATGGTTGCAAATAAGACAAAACAGAACAGGTTTTTTTGAGGGGACGGAAAATAAATAACATTTAGCCTATTTAACAATCGATATTAATAAGCTTCTGCTTGACAATAGTTACATATTGAAGCTCATAAATAAGTAATGTGAATAAGTTACTTTGTAAAAAAAAATGTATTATACCAAAACTTAAATACGTGATTGGATGTCTTCGATTTTCAAATAGATATTTTTAAACAAGTCAGAATATTGAAATCGGGTACTACTAATTGGACAATATTTTATCCAATATACAATAAGAGATATGAACAGTTCAAAAATAGCTTTGAATATTGGGTTTGTGACAGTAACCTTAATACAGTGACTAAGATTTTGACTGAAGAAAATACTGTTTTTATAATCGTTCACAAAGTAAAAAGAGTATATTTGTTTTGTGTAATGTCCGTCATGCTGTCCGTCTGTCCGGATGAACGCAATATTTTTCGGCGCTTGCGACCTTGATTTCCCGGCCACGCCCACTAGAACGCCCTCCAGCCACCCCGCCTTAAAAATTCTGAAGTGGCTATATCTCCCACAGTTTTTGAGCCAGTCACCAAATTTTAAAGGTAGATGGCTGGACACCCTCTTTAAAGATCCGTAAAAAATTTTCCGATCACGCCCATTCCCGCCTCCACAAATCACGAAAATCTATATCTCCCACAATTTTGTTTGTGGATAAATATTACTCCAGGCATAGTAATACGATTTGTTAAAAATCCTATACCCATAAAAAAATCCTACTTGAGTATGATGGTGAACGGGCAACAGAATTCCAGCTTAGTGTACGTAATTCAAAAACAAGAATTGTGTACGAACCGATTCAATTCTGTACTCGCATGGTGAGTATTGTTAAGACTATAAAATTAAAGAATGGGACATAGAAGAGCTTTTAAATTTTGTATTGCATAAAGCAAACAATAACGGGCCCCGATAGTATCAGCTTAAATATTTCTCGTTTACATGGAAAGACATCGAAATTAAAACTGGAGTCGCACTAAAGACCGTAAAACGAATCCAAAGACTAATTCCTCTTTTGTTTGACATTCACTTGGTATGATTTTTCTGGTGAAAGTTCTAAATTTAATTTTTTAGCCAAACAAAACAATGCATCTACATATGATAGTGTAAGATGTGTGGATTCAAGGATACAATCTGCGTTACACTGAATAACTTTACCATCAGCATATGTAGTTAAGAGCGAGCGATCGCAAAGGTATGCCAGTTGGGTATGTGTAATGTAATGATCAGGACACTTAAACTCCGGCTTTGATTCGCTTTCTACTGCTGAAGCTATCCTGGCCAGCCAGGATTTTAGTGCCAAATAAATTGATATTGCCTGAGTTTGAAGAGGAATCCATCATGCCACACTGTCAAAAGCCGGTTTAATGTGAACAAGACGCCCACGCCATAGTTTTTCTCTTCAAATTTTTCAGTATAAAGTAAGATATTCTGCGTTATTGCTCTGGAGTACAGTGTGTCGGAAATCCAAATCTAAAATCGAATGTTGACGCCGATCCATCTAACTGGTCTCGCAGGGTTTTTTTTATTAACAATAATAATAAGCTTTTAATAACTTTGGCAAAAGAAAGTGGGAAAGAGACTGATAGGGTGATAGCTCTCCGGCCTGTCAAGAGGTTGGTTTGGTTTCGGGATCATAGAGTCCACGGCATCCTTTCAAGCCGCCCTTTGATATTGCATGTCAAATTCCAAAGAGTGAACGAGCCAGATTTATTTGGCTCAACATTTACAAGCAGATTGTCAAACTCTTTGATTTAGCAATGGTAGGCACTCTTCAAAACTCAGCATCCAATCACTTTTAAATGACACATGATCACCGTTCAGGATCCAACGGCTTCAAAGACACCTTTCATGAATAAGATAATAGTATTCAATACGAGGAGAACTCTGGAGAAAATCTGTCCAGGTTCATCGATAGATACAAGACTCGCCTGTGCCACAGCATTAGAAATACTACGTTTAAGCAACTTCTGAAATTTCTATACATGGCATTTCCTTTAAGAGTATGAATGAGATGAATATGGTGAGAGCTGAACTAGACTCCGCTCTCAATCCCGTAAGAAGATGGAAACCCACAATAAATTGCAAAGTCTAGCGCAGGCCTTTGCAAAACATTATAAGGGTATCGTGTTGGTAATCCAGTAGGGCATATATTTATTTCAATTGAATCCTTCTACTGCCTCGTAAATAGTCCTTCGACGGGTACACGATGTAGGAGAACTTCGCATAATATGCAGTCAGCCGCAATAATTAACGGAGTACCCAGTTTCCCACTTGTGTTTCGTAACCTTAGACCAGATAAATCCAGGAAATTTAAAAATGAAAATTGCAACCAACTCGAACCGTACTCGCGAGAGCCAAAATTATGGCAACTTGTCCTCAGAAATTCACTTGAAAAGTATCACAGGAATATAAAAATTATTTCTTATCAAAACGTCGGTGCAAGATATTTGAGAATCGGACTTGGATTATAAAATTACTTAAACTGAGAGACTTAGACCAGCTTTCTTAGGGATGGATTTCTAAATGTTGGCGAACTTCACTTGACTTGACTGAACAGCGCCGCCATAGAAAGATAGTCTTTGCTACACTTAACACATCTTGCTACTTGGTGGCAATAAAGTCCAAAATTTTAACATCGGTGATGAAGTAAGGTTGGGCGATTGTGAGGCTGTTCAATCTAAACCACTATACAGTTAAGACCTTTATATTAAAATCCTCTTTGCTATTTTTTGACAAAAAAAAAAGATCCAAGGGACTTTTTTGTCCTTTTTATACTCGTTCACGAAGTGAAACTAGTTTATTAGTTTTGTGCAAGGCTTCAGACGGTGTTAAGATTTTTGTGCCCACTGGGAGGCTGGCAAATCGATAACATGTCGATACACCTCAAATCGCAATTTGATAAAAGCTCAATATTTCCCACAATATTAAAGTTACCAAATTTGGTATATAGATAGCTGGTGACCTCCTCCAAAAAATGCGATCGTGATTTTCCGGCCACGTCCACTAAAGTGCCCCCTGGCGCCCCGGCCTTAAAAATCGGAACTGGCTATATCTCCCACAGTTTTTGAGCTAGAGGTTCCATATTTGAAATATATATGTTACTGGAAAGTTTCCCAAACGTCACAGAAAAAATTTTTTAGTCACACTCCTGCGACTCCGTAATCGCTAAAACCGATATATTTGAAAGCTCAAAACGGTAACATGTGTATAATTCACACAATTTTAAAGCCAGAGACACCAAACTTGGTATGTAGATTGCTGGTGACCTCACCAAAAGATTGCGACCTTAATATCCCGGGCCGCCCCTCAGCCACCCCGCCTTAAAAAATCGGAAATAGCTTCTTCTCCCACAGTTTTTGAGCTAGATTCACCAAACTTTAAATGTAGATTAGTGGTCACCCCCTTTAAATACGTGTACAAAAATTTCTCAATCACGCGTTATCATAGCGTTATCACAAACCCTTGATGAATCGTTAGCAGAAATATGTTTTTGGCTATATTTCCTAGAGTAGACAATTTTAAATTCTTATATTGAGACGATAAAAATCGCGTAACTGCTTCGGAATATATATATTTCTTTCAAGGTAATCTCTTAAAATATGAAGATAATGAAGAGTCAAAGCACTTCGCAAGGCTTTGATCACAAAAATAACTGTTGCTGATCATCTAGGTGCAACCTTGTGATACTAAGCCATTCCATGAAAACTACGAGGATTGGCCTTAATCTCAAATGTACATTTACGTATTTTCCCCGAATCTTATTGTCATTATTATTACCGAATCATAATTATCTTAATTCAAAATGATATAGCTGCAAAACTACTGAAGTATATGTAAAAAAATGCATGACTGATTAATAGCTATATTCATTAGCTATCTGAAAGATTTTTAAAATCGGTTGGACATACTGGAGTTAAAAAAAGTCCTTACGTTAAAAAAAGCTACCAGATTTAAAAAAATTTTCAAATGTAGGAACTTTGCAGTTGGGTGTAACCGACTGCTTAATACTTGTTCTCAGTACAATATCTGCTTAAAACAGTTCAAACCGATTTTAATTATAATTGTTATTTTTGAATTATATAGATAATTGTATTTTGTAGAAACGGGAGTACTCTAAATCATTAGGGGAAGTCATCCGAACACAAATTGTGGGAGATATGAATTTTCGAGGTTTACGCGCCCCTTACATATATAGATTTGATCGATTTGATTAGTGGGCGTATTCCAAAATATTTTTTTTATTTTATTGTATTGGTTACTATTGTACGGTTTCAATTTTTGACGTTAATTTTAGGACGCATCAGTTTTTGTGAAGTAGGTGGATATTTTTTGGGGTGAGCTCTGCTAACAAATCTGAGGGTTTTTTGTTTTTAAATAGAGATTCATTGCCTGGCCAGATCCGGGCAGCTGTCGAGGATGTGATCGATGGAAGGAAAACCGCCGCAAGAGCAGCTGTGTGCCGGATTGCCATTTACATTTTCGTGTGACCTATGCGGAGGCGGACTAACATCGACCACAAGTGTTGCACAGTTTGCTGGACATGATGATGAACCAGTACCGTGAGGATTGAACCTTTTGCATCTGTGCTGAAATGTGATCCAGTCTTCGACATATTTGTTGATTGTTATTTTATGGACGTGTCTTAGAAGGTCATTGTCATCCGGGGGATGTTTAGAATTAACGGTGAATTTGTCATAATGTTTGGAGCAACGTGTTGAATGCATATATTCCAGATTCTGCCATTATGTTGTTATTGCAGTTTAGGTTTATAACTGATGTTATGGTAGAAAGACTGTCTGTACAGACTGTTATGGAACCACTGTTAAGATGAGCATAGGTGCAGGCTTTCAGAACAGCCAATGCTTCTACGGTAAAGACTGAGCAGTGTTCTGGAAGAATTCCACCGGCGATGATGCAGTTGTTGCTATCAAGTACGGCAAAACCGTTGTTTTTTGAGGCGTAGGTGTATAACCTATTGGTACCTTTAGTTTTATCCAGTAACTCCTGGAAAAGTTTCCTAAGGATGGAATTGTCGGTGATTTCTTTTTTGACGCAGGTTCCATGGTGGGTGGCATAGTTTATGTTTAGTTTTGGCTGGGAGGGTGAAACTATGCACTTCCATTGTAGACAAAACCCTGAATTTGCGGTAAGCTTTTAGAGAATTCGAGAAGTTTTTTTAGATGCTGGTTAGGCGATGTGCAGAGTTTGGCGGTGACTTCGTATATTCTATGTTTGAGTGATGAAAGGCCAGCCCCTGCAAGGATGCATTTAATGAGCGATGTTGGGAATGCGTTGACGTTGCGACGTACTGCTGTGTGGAATGGCGCCTGCATTTTTTAAATTTAGAATCCGAACTTCAGCCGAATTTTGGGAGCCCATAATAGAGTTTGGAGAGGATAAGAGATCTAGTGATATTTACTAGTGCGCTTATGTGGATTGCAGAAAATTTAAAACTAAGAAATCATTTAATATTAAGTCTGGCTTCTAAGCTTAATCTTAGTTGAGAACAGTGTTGCTTAAAATTAAATTTAGAATCAAAGACAATACCAAGAATATTAAGTTCGTTTACATTTTCAATAATGATGTTTTCATATGAAAGGTGGCAGGAATGTTTTCTACAAGTATGTAGAAACTTGCTTTTGTTTGTAGAGAGCGTGGCCCTTAAAGGTTCCCCCAGTCGGATATGTCCTTTAATATATTTACAAAAGTATTGTTTACATTATTATTATAAATGATTGCATCGTCTGCGTAAATTGCTAATTGTATATTTTTATGCTTTAATTCTCTTATTATCTTATTATTATAAATAATAATAATATTATTATGATTATCTTATTTCGTTTTTCAAAGCTATAGTAAATAAAACGACCGATAGCGGGGAGTTTTGTAGGATGCCACTGTGAAGTGAGTTACGGCCAGAGTAGATATTGTTTACGCGAACTCGAAAAGAGCGCCGTGTCATGAAGGCCTTTACAGGTTAAAGGACTTTGGACCGAATATTTAGAAGAGGTCTTCAGTAATATGTCTAAAAGAATTTCATGTGCCTATTAAATGGAGAAAGATATATAGATTAAATCGAGTTGTCACGCCCCCAATGGACATAAGAAAAACCTTAACACTTTGTCAGACGCGAGAATACACGAGTATTTACAGCTCTAGCTGCAATAGCGGCGCAAAAATGCAAATTGAATTTTACTGAAAGCATTTCAATGGGCAAATCGGGCTGCTGTATGCCAGTACGCAAGAATGCAAAACAATGTAGAGCAGCTATGAAATCTCAATAACATAACTTTTTATCAAACTAAGTATCTCTCTTTTAATCATGTGTCTGCATTTCTATATTTCTCCATTTACTTGCCACACCATACAGTATTTAGACCTTATTTTCATATGAACTTTCTTCGCATTCTACCTAACAGGAGACCGTATAAATATGTGTTTAATGGTTAAGTTGAGAAAATGTATCGTTAAATTCTCGTTCAGCCTGATGAAATTTATTTCGATTAAATGGCAACCCATTCATTAGAGACTACGATCTAAATACGGACACCTTAGAAGTTATTGACGCACCCTTTCTAGCAACTAGAACATCCTTATTCCTGATCCACGACACTTATGTAAATGACATCAATACTCCCGAGAGTGCAAAAATTGCTTGACATCTGCAGGATTCTTACTTAAAACCAACACGGCAAATCCCAGCCAACTATTGCGAAATTCCTAAAGATTTGCTGGACAGCGAATTTCTGAAGGTTGCAGTCTCGAGCATCAGTAACACGCTAGGAATTCGATGGAAAAGAAGATACTCGTCGCTACAACATCAAATCAGCAATCAATGCAATCACCAAGCGAAATATGCTATGATACGGCTGGTGGTTCACGCTAAGTAAACCACTTTTATTAACATACGGTGGACAGTTTATATCACCACATATGAAATCTAATTATATGGTTCCTGTGACGCTTCCGAAATGGCGGTTTGCGACATAATTTCCGTCCGAGCAATCCATAAATCGGGCCTGGTTGAAGCGTTCCTGCTATTGGCAAAGAAAGAGCAATGTAGCCCCATTAAAACCAGTCTCCCTCGGCTAGAACTATGCGGTGCCCATTTGCTTTATAGACTAGTTAGAAACACTATAAATACCACGCGAATACACGAAACTATGCTTTTATATGGTGTGGTTTAACCAAAGTGTTAGCCCCGAAATGCTTGGAAAACCTTTGTTTCTTATTGTGTTTCCATTCTCCTTGGCCGCCAAATCCAAACTTGGCTCTCATTATCAATTTCGGACAATCAGTTTTGCTGCAATTTCAAAGCCAACTGATGCTATGCGCTATAATTCGTATAAACTTTAAGGTCGATGCGTTCATACAGACTGGACTTTTTTTACTCTGAACCCCTTAAAAATGGGTAAAAAGGGTATAAGGGTTCGTGCAAGTGTGTAAGAGGAAGGAATCTCCCACCCCATAATATATACTCTTGAGCAGGATCAATAGCTGAGTCGATTTGCCCGCCCTTCCATCCGTATGTATGGACGCATCGATATCAGAAACGTTAGATACTATGGAATATAGACTCACTCCTGGCACCAACGCTTAGATACCCTCACCAGCAATCAATGTTAAAAATTCAAAGAGATCATGGCGATGTACTCAACTCTTTAAATATTTCACATTAGTCCCCATTTGAAAGATAAAGAAATACGACCGAAAATTTAAAAATTTGAATTTGGGCGCATAGCTGCTTGTAGTTAGCAAGATTGATACATTATTATGCTTTTTCTCCCACTAGACTTTTTTACATTAACGGTTTAAATTTACTCTTTGGTTACACCGATTTTTAATAGAGCGCCAACACGACCTATCAGGCTACAGCAACGCAATTAAATTGCTTCAAACAAATAGTTTTAAATGCTTTTACCACTTTTAAGACAAAACAAATTATACAATAGAAAAGTTTCCACGAATAAAGAGACCGCACAATACTTGCAAAATCATCGTCAGATTATACTAAGGTCCAAATTGGATCCTCATAATATTCTGTAGATATTCAGCGCGATATAATTGATAAGTTTGAGAATAGATATATCAAAACTGATCATTTGTCGACGATTGATTGAAGCCAAAGAAAGCGTAGAATAGAACTGGCTAAAAATCATGTTGGCGGGGCTCCGAAAAATATAAATATGTGGTCTGGAGTGATAAAATAAAGATTAAGTGTCTTGGTCTAGATAGTAAAAAAGCGAGGAATTATATCTTAGATATGTATCAAAAGTAATAGAGCATGGGATGTGGCAGTATTAATGTATGGGGAGGCTGACTCTGGAATGAAGTTGGTTTCATACACTGCATAAAAGGCATACTCATCAAAAAACGGATCAAAGTTTGACCCACGCCTACCTGCAACCCTACAAAACTTATAATTTGTATAAGTATTTAGTCATAACATTTAAGTCGGTGCTTTGTGGTCAGATTCTTTACTATTACCAAGTCAATAGCACTAGGTAACAAAAAATATAATTTTTTTTTTTCATTACCTACTAAACTTACTTTTTCTGATACATATAACAAAAAATCAATTGATAAATTTTTCTAATGTGACTTTATTCTTAAAATTTTAAAATCTGATATTTTGTCTTTGTATTTACATAATTGCATCAATTCGGCTTCACTTAAGACATTAGGCATTGAAATCGTAAGAGCGACGCCGGTAAAAAAAAATTTTAAAGCTAGATACGTTTTCATCGATATAGATAGATGATTTCCTTGCGGAATGTTCTACGGACTTTATTTAGTGTTAGGATTGCCGCCCCAAAATAATTTGTTAGCTTTTTGAGTCTATAATAACATAAATATATTAATGGATCACCAATTAAGATTTTGTTTATTAAAATGAATGCAGAAATGACCAATTTATATGAAGTTATTATACTCACAGAAGGAACGATGTTCGCAGTTATTGACCGAAATAAGGCCCCCAATTTATAAATAAAAGGTCATAGAACAATTAGAAATTAGATATATCAATGAATGTTTATTAGTAATACTATTTGTTTCTTAAGTTATTAAAAGATATTTACATTTTCAAGTATTGGTTCGGTAACATCGTCGGTATTTTAAAAATAAAAAGTATCGTGTCTTTCTGCTTACGGTATTAAAACGTCGCTCCATAAATTTTAATTGTTGGGGAAATCGCACCCCGTGTTCATCGGTAAGCTCACATAAGTTGGGCTAACAAAAGAGTAAGTGGAAATGCAGGAAATATATTTTTAGCGATGTTTTCTCCAATTTTCTCACGATTTTATATCAATTTTCTGATGGATCCAATAAAATCCGCACTTTTTATGTTCCCCAAAAAGTGTGCAGTGACTTGTCGAAATGAGTTCCAGTCAGATTTTTAATCTGCTGTCAAATTGAGTAAAATTCCTCATTTCCCCAATAGCTTTCGAAACTGTTGGTCATCGAATACGCCTTCCTTAATTGTTGATAATTGAACTAAATGGAAAAACTGTTTTTACGTACTCCAGTCTAGTGCTTCACCTTCCTTATCAAATAATTTTTTTGATCAGTCCAATCCATCCACGTCCACTAGAGGCGCATTTTGCACATTATGATTTCCCAAAGTATTTGATTATCGTTTTAGCCAGTCGTTCCTTGATTCTTAATCTCAGTGAAAAAGTAATGATATGATATCAGAATCCGGTACCTGAAATAAGTTTCTTCACATTGTTTTTTGTGATAGCGAATTGGATATTTGCCATTCAATGCGTAATATTTTTCAGCATCTACTTTCCGGCGCATATGTCATTAGCAGTAGATTATAAGCCCGGGTGCAAACTGAGTAGCTGCTATTAGCAGATGGGCGAATATATGACTAAATCCATCCAAGCATCCCCTAGTAAAGATGCTCGTCAAAGAAGAGAAAAATAGAAACACTGACATCCAAGATTTTTTTTTGCGTGAATTTGAAAATGCGACATAGGGCAAGTGTGCTGAAATGCTAGCATCCCAGCCGTCTCTCAATCGCTTTCAAAAAGATAGGTGTAGAATAGTATAAAATTAGTGTTCGAACTTTTAACAAGCGTAAAGATTTTTAAAATCGGTTGTGACATTCTCGAAAAATGCAAGCTCACCTTAAAAAAAATTCAATAAAAAACACCCGAATTCAAAATTTGTTTAAAAGAAACTCTTTCATAGAAAAGTATGCAATCTTTTTCGTCATATAGGCCCCATATGTATCAGAAAAAGTAGGTGGAGTGTAGCGAAAAGAAACTGTGCACTTTTTTTTCGCAGAATAAGCTTACGATCACGCCTTGTCGTGCACCGTTAGAAAGTTTGAACGGTGCTTCTTAGTATGTGTATTCACTTTGCACCATTCTCCTTTTAGTTTTAACAATGGCTCGAATCGAAAAGCAAGTTCGCAAAAATATCGTGCACAATTACTGCACAGAAAACGGAATTCCTTATAAAAAATTAGCTAAACGCTATAAAGATAGTGTCAACAGTATGAAAAATATTATTATTAAGTTTGGGGAGATATGTTCTTTAAAAGATTTACCGGAATCTGGAAGAAAAAAAGGTGCAAGGCATCAGCGTCTTGAAAAAAGTATTGGCCTTAATCGACAAAAAAAGAAAAACGATGTCTGTCCGAGATTTAGCTAAAAATACGGGAAGAAGCATCTCTATGATACAAAGAGTTATGCAAAGGCATGATTTATGGTCATACAAAAAGCAAAAAGCTTCAAAAAAGTTTCAAAGTTCAAGAGTTCAAAAGCTTTATGACCGTTTGCTCAATGATGCAGTTGAATGCATTGTGATGGCCGACGAAACCTATGTTAAATTGGACTCAAGCACTTTACCTGGTCCTCGGTTTAATACAAAAGAGAAAAGTGGTCCTGTTGTCGAATCCGTCTCAACAATTAAAATGGAAAAATTTTGTGAAAAGGTGCTCATATGGCGGGCCATTTGCTCCTATGGCCTTAGAACAGGTGCGTTTAAAAAACGTCTCATACCATTTTATATAGCTAAGGAGGAGAACCCACCTAATTGTCCAGAGCTTCGACCAATAGAGCGATATTGGGCCATTGTTAAACGACTCTTAAAGAAAGATGGTAGAGTTGCTGAAAACATGGATGAAGTGAAAAAACTGGATAAGTGCAAGCCGTAGGGTTACCAAAGAACGTGTGCAAAATTTAATAAAGGTGTAAAACAAAAAATTCGTTAAAAAATAAGGAATTATTGACAAAATTTAATGGCAAATTTCCTCATTTAAAAATATATAAAAAATTAATGAGAATAAAAAGCTTCAAGTTATTAATAAAAAAAGTTTTCAGTTTCTTTTCGGTACACTCCTTAAATGGCACTGTGTAATCAGCTCGACTTTTTTCGCCTGTTTTGAGTCATTATTACATGTGCATAGAGAAAGTCGGTAGCACACGACTCCAACGATATTTATTGTTTATTGATTTTAAGCGATTATGCATTAAAAAAAAATTGGTGTTTAAAAGTTGGGTAAATTTTTACTCACTATTCAGCAAAGTATGCAAATGATATTTGTCCAATGATTTGGATGGTTGATTTATTAAATATAAGACACACTGACACTCTCAATTTTTCCAAAATTGCCCTCAAATATATAATTTCTTTCATTTAGCATCAATATTTACTAGACACTATGTTTGTCCATTAAAAATGTAAAGCTGTCGATTCTACTGGTAACCATTAACTTTACAGTTTGGGGTTAGCCTTTTTAAGATTTTTGAGCACACTTTAAACTATGATGGGCTCCAAAAAATATATAGTTCTCATATTACGTATTGTTAGAATTCTAACAAGAATAAAAACGCCAATTCATTATACGAACTTTTTAATTTCTTCATTGTTGTACATGTTTTGTTCCTAATTCATTTTCAGCACGCTTAAAATTTTACAAAAATATGAAATTAGCTTTTATTTAATATTCTTCTAAATTAAATAATAATCGCTCCTAATATCTTTAACTAGACGTAGAACACGTTAAGTTACTGTGCAAAAAATTTAATTGTTTTGATGCAAACAAACTTAAAATTACAAAAACAATTGTATCTGACTTAAAGCTCACGCAAAAATTTGGTAAATAAAAAGTTTTGAGCCTTTTGTAACGAGAAAATATCGAAAGTATATAGAAACCTGTTTAAGTGCAAAAAAGCCATAAGTTTACAAGAGCTTAAAAAGCTTAAAATTCTTTCCAATTAAACAACGTCCGCCGTTAAAATTAATTAATTTAACAGAGTGAACACAACCTTGTACACACTATTTCAAATGCAAACGTCCAAAAATTTAGAAAATCCACCTTCGAATGTTATTCGTAAGCAAGAAATTCTCCCATTCGCTGGTGCCTATATGACATGGACCGTTCATAATGAGACTCGTCTTAAATACTGGCGATCGGTGGTCTTTACTGATGTAAAATGTTTTGTTTTGACGGTCCTAATGGATACCAATAATATTTTCACGATTTCTGAATGAAAGGTTTTTTGAGCCGGCATCATTGCCGTGAGGGTGAAGTCATGGTATGGGTAGCTATAACGTTTTATGGAACAATTCATATAATTTTAATTGAACACAATATGAACAGCGTTCGGTTGACATCATTATTGGCAATTCCTAAGTTAAGTGACCTTTTCTTTCTACAGCAGAAAATATGCTCCACTTGAGTTTTACAAGAAAGGCAACGCAACTTAGTTTTGATATCCAATTAGTTTTAAATAATGAAGTCCCTATTTATTTTTAATTTTTATAATTTTAAGTTCATATTTGAAAAGTGGTGCTATTTTTTTAGATCTCTTTTTTCATTATTCATGAAGACTTAGTTTTGATATCCAATTAGCTTTAAATAATGAAGTCCCTATTTATTTTTAATTTTTATAATTTTAAGTTCATATTTGAAAAGTGGTGATATTTTTTTTAAGTCCCTTTTTTCCACTATTCATGAAAATCCTTTAATATATTGAAAACGTTAAACATAATAATGAGTATTTATCCTTTCGTAATTTTTAAGTGTTTTTTGCATCTATCTTTCATAACTAACATATTCAAAGGTTCCTTAAAGTTACAATTGTAATTAAGACGCCTTTATAAACATTGCATATGCAGGCGGTGCTATTTTTTCACAGCTGTATATACTAATATTTAACGTTGTTAAAATGCAGACATTTTCTAGGCATTACATTAATTACACTAGGCAACAGCTAAATTCCCTTTTGGCCAAACCTACTTTTTCTGATACATATAACGAAAAACCATTTTAAAATTTTTTTCTATGGCAGGATTTTTTTTAAATGTTCAGAATATGGTATTTTTCAGTGGGTTTTTTCAGAGGTGAGCTCGACAATTTCGCAACCGATTTTGAAATGATTACTGAAAGCTAAATAATATATCCATATACACACTTTTGAATTCAAATCATTGGTTTTGCAACTATATATATTCGAAGTAAAAAAATTATGATTTTTTGTGCGCTATTTTTCACAATTTTTGACTTTAAAATTCGGAGAAAAATCGAAAAAAAAAATATTTTTTCCACCACTAGAGACATCCCAATCAAGGTTTCAAATTCACTTAATGTCGTCTTTTGACAAGCCTTTTACTCGCTAAGCTTTAGTAGCTTTTCAAAATCGGTTACGACATTCTTGAGTAATGATCAATAATGCAAGCTGACCTCTGAAAAAAACCAATAAAAATAAAATCATAACCATAGAAAAATTTTTGAAGTGGTTTTTCGTCTTAAGGGGCCCCATATGTGTCAGGAAAAGTAGGTTTGGCAAAAACGGCAAGCAAAAAATTGGATTTTGTTACCTATTGTTATCTTTACTGCGTGTACTCAACTCATGTGACTAAAAAACAAATGCTTTATTTTAAAAACCGTTAAGAACAATTTTGGAAAAAAAAGTTTATAAACTTTTTTATATATTTAAATCATAATAAAAAACTGAATTCTCTGCACAATTCATTCCTTTTAATTATGTCGAATATAAAAGCTACATAACTATTTCTAATAGAGGTGAAGTTCCATCAATCCCTTTGACTGGGAGTGTACGAATATGTATTTGTGCTGTGTTAGGACGTCGCAGTAGTTTGGGCAGTGCCAATAGGCCTCTTGTGTGTGAGAGCGATGTGCCCGCCATACATGTACCTTGAGTGATGCAACGCAGTGTCAGTGAAAAAACAAACACGAGCAAACACATCGTTCATTATTTTTTGTTTTCGCAATTACTTTGTTCGCATTGTTGTAACGGCGAGCAGTACAACACTTTCTCCCGCTTCTGAGAACATGCAGACATGTGTGTACATACAGTGTACCAATAATGTCTTCACACAGAAGCTAAGTGTAACTTTGGCAACGAAAAAAGTAAGGTCTTTAGTCGGGAGCGCCCGACTACGGTTTACCCTAAACCCTGTCTGCACATACAGTGTAACAATAATGTCTTCATACAGAAGCTAAGTGTAACTTTGGCAACGAAAACAAGTAAGGGCTTTAGTCGGCAGTGCTCGACAAGGGTTTACGCTGAACCCTGAACACACATACACAAAATCACAAAATCATACACACGTGTTTGAACAGAGTTCCCACGATTCCAAGCGTTTCCATGAGGTGAACGGTGGTGGACTCGTTCTAATTGCGATTGGACGAGCACGATTGTTTCTGCTCTTCAGAGACTGAGCAACAGCAGCTCCTCTGCGCGCCCTGACGTGCATTCGCATTCAAGCTTGGAACCGGCTGCCAAACTGCGGCGGCCTTACAGGCAATCAGGCGCGAGCTGAAACACAATAAAGGTAAACACCGCACTCTGAAGAACTCATCTACTTACAGCGCCCACGCGGGATGCTACTCGGAGACCTTGGATAGAGCGCAAACCAAATGGAAGTCCGAAACCAAACAAATTGAGCACTTTGGCAACAGTTTGTTTTTGAGGGAAAATATGGCAAGCTTGCTTGTGCTCAAACATATGAGAAACCAAAAGAATGAAATACTCTTGGAGACATAGCCATTGCATAGTTTTGGGAGTTTCTAGGCTTGAGGAAACAGCACCTGCTGGCTTGATGGAAAACGCACACAAGGCTACGAAACTGACCGCGCCAAAAAAAAGGCCACTGACGACCGTGTCGGAGCCGATAAACTCCCAACGGTCAACGTCAGTGGGAAACCATAGGCCACCGCTGGATCCATTTAAGCAGCGGATACTAAACAACGCCATCCACGACGAGAATTAAACTCAGTAAAGTGTGGGATCGACCAACTGGACCGATGTAAAAACCAAGCAAGCATTACGGACGCGGCCACACCGACCCGACGCGATCATAGTAAAGTGCACAGACAGCATACCATACGCTGATGTGCTCAAAATGGTTAAATCAGCGCTCTCACTGCAAGCTCTGAAAAACAAAGTGCAGGGCATCCGCAGATCAGCATCAGGAGAACTTATCCTCAGGCTGCAACAGTCATTGGCCCCAGCAACCGAGCATTTGCAGGCGGCAATACAAACATTATTTGCCGGCAAATTATTTGCACGAAACTGTCCAAATAGAAGTCCAAGACATCGATAGATATCCCAAAACGAACTTGCAATAGCAGAGCAGAAGTCAGAACTAGCACTGCTTCTAAGCAGCAGAAGAGTAGTGGAAAACACTCTACTACGTGTTGAGACCAACGGTCATTGAAATCAAGTATCTCGGCATCATGATAGACCACAGACTGACGTACAAACACCATCTGGAGTCCATCAGCCGCAAAGCGGCCACATCCACTACAGCTATTAGTCGAATGATGGCAAACAGGAGACGATCAAGACAGCAGAGCAGAAAGATAATTGCTGGCGTTGTTATGTCCACAATGCTGTACGGTGCTACAATATGGGTTCCCGCAACCATCTTATAGTCGAGGATGCAAGCATATCGATCTTGTGCACTTCGTGAAGCCCTGCTTCCTGCTTCCGCACGGTATCGGAGGCATCACTAATAGTGGCTGGCATGATCCCACTCGGCCTACTGGCGTCCGAAAGGCAGAGTGGATCAGCCGCTAACCATACTCTGAGGGACAAGACAATCGCCCAATGGTAAGCAATATGGGAGACAAGCTCAAAAAAGAAAATGCAGATAGACAAACCGGCTCATACCAAAGCTAAAGCCATGGCTACACCGGCAACACGGTGAGTGACCATTATGTAGCCCAAATGCTAGCAGGACATGGATGGTTCAAAGTTCACCTCCAAAGTTTCAAACACGAGGACGACCCTTAGTACGACCATTGTGGGTTCGAACTGTTAGAGGATGCTGAGCACGCGTTTTTTTTAGATGCCCGCTCTTTAACACACACACACACACACACACACACACACACACAAGCTGTGCATTTTTCTTTATGGAAACTAAATACGTCAATAAACTAAGAGCATGCGTATGTTTCACGAGAACATATGGAACTACAAATGATGGCTCTAGCTCGTATAGTCTACGAGGTATGCTAAGAAAACTAAGAAAAACCTAGTCTTTAAATCGAATTTTATCGATATTAATGAAACGGTGCAAAATATTGACAAAATATATCTTATAAGCTCGTACTGTGTATTATATTACAGAATCTATTGGAAATAAGTTTGAGTCTGTAGCTTTTGTAGTTTCCGAGATCGCTGGGTTCATACAGACGGACAGGGCTAAATCGTTCAGCTCGTCGTCCTGATCAAGAATATATACTTAATGGGATCGGAAAGGCCTCCTTCTGTTTGTTACCCACATTTACAGAAAACCATTATACCCTGGTTTACCCATTTCCAATGGTATGTATGCAAAACTAAATTTTTAAATATTTTTTAGGATAGACCTTTTGTTTAATAACTGCATTCCGTCTCGAGTTCATTGATTTTACCAGGTTTATTATTGTTTATTGTACAGTAATCGATATATTCTTTAACTCTTCCAAAAGGACTTCTTCAATTCATCCTTGCTTTTAATTATTTATTTTTATTTTTTAATTTGGCGTTCTAGGTGAATCTACAAATGGTCTATTGCGTTACGATCAGGATACTGAGGTGGTATTTTAAGCTGGTTTCTGGCCTTATGAAGTAGCCACTCCCTGATAATAGCCGCAGTATGCTTGGGGTTATTTTCTTGTTAAAATACAAACAACTCTTCTAGACCAATTTTCGACGCACTTTCATGTAAATTATATTCTCAAATGTCCAAATATCCAAATCGATCCATAGTGCCTTCAATAAACACCAGCTTACCGACCTCAGATACTGCCATAGATCCCTAAAGAAGCATGGATCTACATCCGTGTTTGACTGTGCCTTTCATATTCTCCAGTTGAATATCAGCATTACCTTTCGTCATACTTTGGCTCGTCCATCGGATCCGTGAATATTATACTTTTATAAATTATAAATGAAGTTTTCCAGAATATTTCATCAGCTGTTTCATACTGTTTTGCGAATACAACTCGTTTCTTTCGGTTTACTTCGCTTCTAAAGGGCTTCTTACGCATGCTACTATTGTATCCTGCAGTGTGCAGAACCTGGCACATAGTTTCAGGATTGCAGACCTCATCATTTTCAATCTCTGATTGTATCTTCACAGCAGAAATTTTGGGATTCACATCATGTGTAAATATGTTAGGTCGTCCTGATCGTGGCCTAGTTTTAGTGCTTTGTTTATTTTATCATTTTTGATGATCTTTTGTACTGTTGCATGTCTTTTCCCATCTACTTCAGTTATTTTCCGCTGAGAAATTTTGTCTTTATACAGTTATATAATTAAATCATTCAAGTCGTGACACAATTCCTTTCCCCGCGGTGCCATTGTAATTTAGAAATTATTTAATTACTATTTATCCTGAAATTTTAGTAAGCAATGAATAACTGAAGTTAAATCTACATAATAAATAAACTTTTAGTAAAAAATTTTTTTTACAGCACGACGAACGTAATATTCTTTGTGTTTTGCATACAAACTTTTTTGACGTAATTTTAGTACATTTCTTGGAAAACAAACGGTGCATTAGAAAAGATTTGATTTTACATATACTTGATTGTCCTTATCGTAACGAATGAGACTAAAAAAAATATCATTTTCTACTCTGTAAGTATAGGAAATTGAGGTCAAAGTTGTGTCCACTTAGTGAATACTAACTGAGCGACTGTACATGTCAAAACATGCTTACACATACATTTGAAAATAATCGTTAGCTTTTCATTTTGTCTGCCGGTTAAGTGCTAGCATGTTACGGTGTACGAAGACTTTACTGGAACCAAAGACGTGATTTTTTGTATTTGTTAAATAAGTTCACCAATGCAAAAACAAAACTGCATTGAAACTTTTTTGTCAACGCTTTACACGACATTTTTCTTCGTTAGCAAAGTCAAATAAAGATATGCTGCATGAAGATATTATTGGTACACTGTACGTTTATATGAAGTTGTTTTTGTGCATGAAAAGAAGCATACAAGGAGAAGTTGAAAGAAATACGCGTTGCAGCGTCAAAATTACTTCAATTTCCAAACTGAACTTTAAAATACGTCTGAAGACAACTCAGTACGAAACCAAATGAAACAACAAAAACAAGTAAGAATGCTCTAGACGGGATCGACTAGGAAATACCCTGAACCCAGCTGCGAGTTGTAGTTATAAACATTTCAACCCCCTTGCTTTCATTCACACATACACAAAATTTAATTTATACACATACACAAACAAAAACACGCCGCACTTTACTTAGCGGCTGTTCAATAAATTATTAATTCGTAAATAACTTCTTAACTAAGAGCGTGATTCTTATGAAATTAATGATTTAAATTTATGTACAAACCAAATCGAAACTAAAGTCAATTTTACGTCTAATTACACCTACATACGAGAGTTGATATACGCACACATATACAAACATAAGTACTATGGCAATCGGCAAGCCGAACTGAGAGCGCATAGTGAGCGTGGCCGGGTTATCAATCGTTTTGGGAATGTCACCAGCCATGTACATACCAAATTTGGGGACTAACTTTAATATTGTGCGAAATATTCACCTTTTATCGATTTGCGATTTGAGGTACTATATCGACATGTTAGCGATTTGCCAACCTCCTAGTGGACAGATGGACAGACATTGCACAAAACTAATGTACTCTTGTCACTTCGTGAACGAGTATAAAAATAAAAATGTATTGCTTAATTAATGGGTACAGTAATAAGACATTTACTCCTGATGGTACATCGTCATAGCAATCGTTCAAACGTGGCTACAAAAGGAACGCGGTGATGTACCGTTGTATTATTTTCCTTCGCGCACATTACAAAAACAACAGTGCGGTTTATTCACGGTTCTATTCACTTTTGACTTGTTCACGTAAAACGCCCATTGGCGTTAAGCCCATCGGGAAGACTTTGGTGAGGGTACAGTCCGTAGCACTGAGGACCTGCAATTTTGCTAACACCACGTTAACGTGTTAACACAGACATAGACGAAAAATTCGTGAAATTATATTTTGTAACGCAAATAGTTCTGTACAACAGTGTTCGCATCACAAAAGGTAACACGAGGAAGTTCGAAATGACTAACTCAAAATATCCAATAAAGCAAATATGCATAAATAAAATATATTTGATCATTTGCATTTTCGTTTTTTATCATTACAAAAGTTGCGGCACAAAGTACTTAAATTTGTGTGTGCGTATTCTTCCAACCTAGCTACTACAAAAGCAGATTTACTTATTGTGTGAAAATAAAGATAAACTTACGCCTGTTGCGAATCGTCCAGAAAGTTTAAGTTCTTGCTATTATCGCGTGCATTAATCAAAAGTGAGCAGGAGAGCAGAAACGTATCGTACAGCTGCTGATCGCGGTAAGATGTTGCTATCTTTCGATTTTTTGAAAATGACAAGTGTGCATCTAATTCCACAATTGAATTCATTTCTGATACCAGCTGTGAGAGGATTTGTACACCAATTGTACAATGCTCAACTGAGCCCTAATAAAGAAATCAATTGATTAACGTTTACAATTTTCAGTGGAGTTAAAATGTTTACATACCTGTAAAAACTTTTTGACGTCCTCAAGCAAGTTTTGAAATATAGGTTCGCCCTTGTAAGAATCAAACCAACCATATTTTGTGAGTTTTGCTAGAAGCGTAACAAGCGCCTGTACTACAAAATGTTGTAAATTAAGCCTGGTTGCCAAGTAATTAAGAGCATAGCTGCGAATATCAATACGCTGCCCGAGAGTTATCCCCTGAATAAGTTTTGTGAGGGTAGATGCGGCAAGTAACTGTGCGTAGCTGGAATCAGCTCGATCTAGCAATAACTGACACTTGGGTAAAGCGTCCTGACTATTAACGAACGTGACAAGTTTCTTCTCAGCATCAGCCCGTATGCTCGCATCTGTTGCTTCATACAGCTGCTTGCACAGTATTTCTAATTCCTGAATTTCCTAAAAATGAATATACATGTGTAATTAATATAAGTCGATATATCTTTACAAATATATCAAAATCAAATATAAGGTCCAGAAAGTATGTACATATATGTACACACATTGTATGTAAGTATAAAGGTACATAGCACTACACGTACCACATACATATATGTGAATGTTTGCTTGTATGAATCAGCGGTTATTAAAAACTATAATTTATTTAAAGTATAGGAAACAACTATTTGTACATATGTACTATATTTGTGAGTTTTACCATAATGCCTTATTCGCTATTTGCTTCACGATAAGCAAATATTTTTATTTTGTTACTGTTAGCGCGCAAACGATCAAGCTTCAAGAGCAACGTACTCTCGTGCCTTGCACTGTTCTTACAATACAACTTTAGTTAGCAAGTTTTTTCGAGCGTGATGGAATAATACAAATATTAAACTCAAGTAATAAAATCTAGAAATGAACTAAGCCATAACAAAGCAATTTAAACAGAGATGCAGTGTTGCCAATTTAGCTTTTTTAAAGTTAAATTTGGCTTTTAAAGCTCAACAGAAAACTATCGTATAATTAAGATGCCGTATGTTGTATATTTGACATATACTTATATGTTTTCTTATGTTTTGTTCAACTTTTGATAATTATGTTAATAGACTATCCTGTTAATAGTACGTTCTAATTATTAATACTAGGTGTTCTTCCACTAAAATAAATTTTGTGTTTCCTTAGATAAAGTGTATTGTATTACATATTGTATGGCCTTCACATCTCAAAATTATCGATAATCAAACAGTGTTTTACTACGTTAGCATCCACTTCCGCGTTCATCACCTTACTGTGTATGTTTGATGTGCCAAACAAACTTTAAAAGGGGTATGAGCGACTATTGCAAACAAAAAAGGCAGAAGATTGTCAAATGCTTGTGAAATGTTCAACTAAAATAAACAATTCAATTCATGCAGCGCAAGGCTGTGACTCTTAATTTTTTAACTTTGGGGTATTTGGGGGAAATAATCTTTCAATTACTATTTGAGCAAATACTGTACTAATCTGCTAGATATGATAGAAACAATATTATTTAAACTATACGAAAATAAATATAAAAAGAATGAAAGGAGTAAAAAAAAAATTATTTTTTTTGATGATTTCCGAAATTAGTGCTTTCATACAGACTGATACACAGATAGATGAATACGGTATATATATTTAGTTTTTTGTGCCGGAGATGTTATATTCTTGCATTAAATAGCATTTACAAAGCGGTGTGATCTAATCTTTCATATCTCAAATCTGTTTCATATATTTGTAAGCCCTAAGTTCACCTTATGGAAAATGAGACAAAGGGTCTTAACTATTATATAAGCAAATCTCCTATAACGTAAACAATATTTTCTCTAATACGTTAAGTGTTCGCACAAGTTTCTTAGTTTGCCGAATATTACAAAGACACTTGGTGATTTGCCTTTAAGTACATTTGGATTTTTAAAGTGAGCAAAGTGTGGCATATATTTTTTAAATTAGGTAAAAATTTGTTATAAGCATTTTCTTGGAAATAAACGGCTTACGATTTGAGATTGCAGTATTTCGCATTGGGAATGCTGATTGAGAGGGATAGGTGGTCATAAAGCTAATGAAATGGTGAAATTCAGATGTAATGCATAATGTAACTATTTAGACGATATCAGCTTTTTTGTTGGCTAATTCATATTAATTTTAGCCAATATCAGCTATTTATATCGCCCTTGCATATTTATTTTAATGGTAATCGATAGTTGGCAGTTTTTCAGAGGTGCCGAATTAACCTATCGGTCTACCCGTACTTTAATAACTAAACAAAAAAACATATGGATGGGACATCTACAACAAAAATGCGTCGCGTGCATATTTTGCGTAATAGGTCCTAAAGCGACTTCGGTTTTGTTCTTTGCTATCAGAGAGTAGCGAAATTTACGTAGTCTTTAATCACAAGCAGCACTGCGCCCTAAATTAAAATTTGTCAACTTTTGGTCGCCTTCTCTATAGCTTGAGTTTTGTAAAATAATATATATGTACATGAAATATGTGTATGTATGTAAAGGGTTCGCCACATAGTTATGAAGATTTAGGATATTTTATAATGATTGTTGTTGAGGGTACCTTAATGCTGGTGGTATGAGAATTCATTTACTTTCGTGTGAACGAAATGAGGACCGGAGCAAACCCTAAGTTGCTGTGCCATCTGCCACGCAGAAACTGCGCTCGTTATTTGTTCTAGATGACTCATCTACACATACATATGTTATTTGGTTAGTGTTTAACTTAAATAACAGTTCATAAGGTAATTTACTACAATTTGCCTTTTATGCGCAAAAATCCTAATACAAAACCAAAAATACACAAATTTTAATTTAACAGCTTAAATTAACCAGTTTTTTATTAGTTGGTGTGAAGAATAAATGTTTTTTGGGATTAGAATGCACGTCCACATTAATTTTTCTACGTGTATATGCATTCTTGTGGTTGTGTACCATTTTTTTTTTTGGTTGCATATTCTATGTACAAATAAAGCAATTCCTGGGTTGGTAAATAATAATAAGATGCGCGGCTAGCGGGGCTACGGCCCTATTAAATGTTAATAATGCGCGGTGTTACGTAAAATGAGAAGACTCTGAATGTAGCGGGATATGACTAGCGAGATTTATTTCCAAAAATCAACTAAAAACTAAGAACATTGTTTCTTATAACCAAAGCTATCCCTATGCCCTAAAAGTGCTGACCCCGCGCCTCGTGCATGGTGTCACATAACGACTGCTTACGCTGCGGAGCATTGCCTGCAACATTGTCACGGACTGAGGCTTGCACTTCTTGTTGTGCAATATCCGCATATGTTGCTGACTTTGCACAATTACCATGCCGGCTCTGCATGATCGGTTTGGCAACTTCTTTGTTGCTGGGCGATCGTGTTATCTTACATATATCTAGATTTCAAGTTATACAGATTTTCAGCTATGTATATGTATACACATATGTAGTCCTCGGTAGATGAGTTTAAGTGCTCAGGTTTTTTGGCAACTGAATAGGATGATCTCGACTCGACGTGTGCATGGATGTAATGTTTGTATTTGCCGAAGGCCACAGCATCCAATGCCATTTCAAACAAGTGCGAAGGCTCTAGTCCGGAGCGCCCGACTGGGGACACCCTGAACCCTGTCTTTTCATACAATTCAATGCCCTTGCATATAAATACACAGAATCACTCATACACACAGACCGACATGAAAACGCCCGCTGCACTCTGTGAACAGCTGCGCTTGGCCCCTACTATGGCAACTAAATTTGTGAATAACTTCTAAACTAAGAACGTGATGTTAATAAAATATTCAGGACTTAATAGGAGCATTCAAATCTATGTGGAAACCAAAGTGCAAATCTGTAGTATTAAACCAAATATGGTGGTTTCAGCTCTTATAGATGCTCAAAAAACTGAGTGAAAAAACCGATTATTATCGATAATAAGAAAACGAGATGAGTTATCGATGATTTGAAATAACCATTGCAAACCATTATTCCCTGATTTACCAATTTTTAATGCGTTCAGGATATAAATATTTCGGTCGATAGTTTATAACTATATCCTATATTTTAATAATTATTATGTTTGTATGTTATTATGTTGCAATATTAAAATTCCATAGAATGAAAAGTAAAAAAAAGCACCGGTTCATTGAATCCGGAATGTCGTTCCGGGTGGCCAAAATAATGTGAACCATCTCAGCATCGGATTGTATCCGCTGAGGTGGTGCAAAATCCAATGATGTTAAAATATGCCAATATGTGCAAGTGAGCCTTAAATCGAGCCGAGGGGCGCGCCGCATAACGTGCGGCGACGAAGATCGCGAAAAAATGGACAGATGACAAAGGACCAACGTTTTAATGACAGGGACAGAAGATGCATTATTTAATATATGGAAAAGATTGTTATAACTAGCGCATAAGATGCGAAAAGGGTTGTGGATAGCATAGTTTGCATTACACATTTTAAGAGAAAGCTTAGCTCGAAAGCTAATTTGGCTAATTAATTCGGAAGAATCAATTTCCCCATTGATTAGTTTGTGTAAGAAGATTACACATAGCATAGTTCTACGATTAGAAAGATAGGAAAGACTTATTAGTAATAGTCTACTACGGTAAGAAGGCATGCGAGAATTAGGATTCCAGTTAAAACTCCGGAGTGCAAAAAGCGGAAATGGTTTTTGTACGGATTCAGTTCTATCCTGATGAACCTTGTATTGGGGACACCATATACAAGATCCATATTCAAGAATTGGACGAACAATTGAAGTATAAAGAGTTTTAGTAATGTAGGGATCATCAAATTCTTTCGACCAGCGCTTTATGAATCCCAGGACTCCAAACGCTCGATCAGCAGTAGAAATATGCTTGTCAAACTTAAGCTTGGGATCAAGAAGAATGCCCAAATCATTAACGGACTCAATACGCTCAAGAGGTTCACCATTTAGAAAACAATTATTAAAAAAGGGCATACGTCTATAAAAAGACATTAATTTACACTTACTGTAATTGAGATTTAATAAATTTACTTGACACCAGGTTTGGAAACTGTCAAGGTCAGATTGTAAATTTTGTCCAGCTAGAGAATTAGTAGACGACAGGCAAAGTTTTACGTCATCGGCGTACATCAGCACCCGAGAGTGATTTATTACAGAAGGAAGGTCATTTATAAACAAAGTTAATAATAACAGACCAAGGTGACTTCCTTGCGGTACTCCGGAAGTAACATGAACAGGTTTAGAGACAAGGCCTTTTAAGTAAACTTTTTGGGTTCTTAAAGACAAATAGTTAGATATCTTACGAATTAAGTTATTTGGAAATCCCAGAATATGAAGCTTATGCAGTAAAAGCGATTGATTAACAGAGTCAAACGCCTTACTGAAATCAGTGTAAATAACATCTGTTTGCATTTTATATTGGAATCCCTTAATAACAAAAGACGTGAATTCCAATAGGTTAGTGGTAGTAGATCTATATTTCATAAACCCGTGCTGGTAGGGTGAAATTATAGATCTGCAGAGATGTTGTAGTTGAAAAGTTATCAACTTCTCAAACAGCTTAGGAATAGCAGACGACTTAGAAATACCTCTATAGTTCAGAACATTAGACTTGTTTCGTTTTTTAAGGAGAGGAATAATAAATGATTCTTTCCAGATGTGAGGAAAAGAACTTAACTCCACGGACAAATTAAATAATTTAAACAAAGGCTTTGAGAGCCCTTCAGCACAATACCTAAGAATGCAGCCTGGTACTCCATCAGGTCCCGGTGAAAATACGGGCTTGATGACCCTTAGATCATTTAGTAGTAAACTTTCTGTGATCAAAGGCCCAAAAATGCAATTAGAAACATTTACATGATAAGGATATGGCAAATGAGATAAATAATTCTGAGAACTATAGGTTGTTTGAAAAAAACGTAGCAAATAAATCGGCAAAAGCCTGATCTGAGTCGGCAGTCGTTTTTTCAAAAAACATAGTTGATGGTAATGTTGACGATTTGCGCTTCGCATTAACGAAGCTATAGAACCGTTTAGGATCCCGCTGGAACTGTATCTTACAACGTCTAAGGTAATCCTTATAACGTTGGTTATTTAGGACAATGAAATTAGATCGAGCAATCAGATGTCGAGTGTAATCCAAGAAAGAGCCAGAATTCTTGAGCTTCCTGTACATCCTTAATTTTTTATTTTTTAAATTGGTTAATTCCCGTGTAAACCAAACAGGTTTGTTAGACATAATTGAATTACAAACCGGGACACATGCATCAAAAACATGGTTCAAAGTGGATTAAAAAATCGCAATGCCACTATCCATGTCCCTACAGGTGTAAAGCAGAGACCAGTCAGTCTGGGGTAAGAGCAGAGTTAGCTTGGCAAAGTCGGTTTTCCGAAATTGGCGAGCTCGCTCTGGAGGCTTACTACCTGGGTTTAGCACCCGGGCAGGTAAATAAATCAACACCTCTAATGCAGGCTGATAGGGATCTTCCGGAAATGATATAGGTTCAGTACGGGAAACAGACAAAAAAGATTGATCCAAAACAGAAATAAGGTCAAGCATTTTATGCAGCAAATTTGGGATAGCATTGATTTGACACAATGATATCCCAAATAAATTATCGAGAAAATCATTTTGAGTCGTGGAAGTCAACACGCTAGAATTAGGACTAGAAATCCATGTAGTTCCAGCAATATTGAAGAGTCCAAGAAGTATAAGAAAATCACGATCGGAAAGCATAGCAGAAACAGAATGTATTGCAGAGAAGTGCATTGAATAGACAGTATTATCTGAAGAAGGAGGAATATAAGAACAAGTAATAAAAAGGCAGAACCCGTTAATGCACAATATGACGCCAACAAATTCAATATCTATACTAAAGTTGGTTATCACTATCTCTGAAAATAAATCAGCATCAACTGGGATCTTTTCTATAGATAGAAAACTTGTTAGATAGGATTTCAGAATCTAGGATGTCAGGCCTTAACCATGTTTCAAGGAAGGCAATGCCATGAAAAAGAAAGGATAGGCTATTAAGTTAAAGATTACTAGGTTTAGTACAAAGACCTCTTACGTTCTGATAGCCAAGCGAAAGGGAGGATGTTAGTTTTTTGTACTAACAGAGATTGCAAGAGGAGGGTTTAGATTGACACCAGGAGGCGGAAGTGCAATCGGAGACCGATTTTTCTTTTTCGCAGTGTATTCTTTAATAATTAAAAGGTCTGGCCAGAACTCCTGGCAGCAAATTTTGCTGAAATGTTCGGCCGGAACACTTATTTGAAATGAGGAAATGTCCCGAATATATGAAATTTGAATTTTTCCATCGTAATATTGGCTTTCAGTTTGGCCTGCACAAAGGCGTTAACATCATCAGATGTAGTGTCAGGGGCAAGACTAGAAACAAAGATTTGTTTCTTTTGTGGAACACCTACAAGGGTCACATTTGGAACATCGGCAGTAGCTTCTAATGGAGCTATAGCCTTGGATTGAGCATTTGATTCAGTCGGTTTATTAGCGGATGTAGTGGGCAATTCTGACGGGCCAGAAAGTTCATTTGGGCCAATAGACAGCCTAAAATTGGCTTTTTTACGCCTAGGAGATTCGTTCAAAAGCTTCATAGCTTTGAACTCATTATCCAGAGCGGAGATGTCCCCAAAGTCTCTCTTAGTCTGTCTCATGAATCCCATCATGTCCTTTTCAACTTCCCTGCAGGATTCGCAAGTCCACTTTAAACCTGATTTGGATTGAATCAGGTTGATAATGCGGCCATTGATCCCAGCGCATTTTTCGTGCGACATATTGTCACAGAGCCAGCAGCAAACAAAACCCATCTTAACATTTGCACGTACCTGACAATCTTTATTATAGCAAACATTATTATTAAAAGAAAAAAAATTAGAGAGAAATAAATAAAAAAAATAAATAAACAATAAAATAACTGCTCAAAAAGTATTATGGTTAAAGTGTACGGAAAAAAATAAGCACACTTGGGTTAAACAGAATTGGTGCTGATATCTACTTACAATGCAACAACAATTGGTACACAAGCAACAACAAGCAACGGGATAAAAGCAAAAATTATAAGAACGAAAGAACCGTCCAACACCAACAACAATATTAGTGTAAGCGCGGAGAGAGTAAAGACCGTTTTAGATCGCGGAATGAAAACAAGAGAAATATGCAAAGAGCAAATGCAAAAACAAAAAGTTCGCAGCCGGCAATGCAACTGTACAAGACAACCAGTATACTTGCGCTGCAGTTTGTTGTTGCACTTGATCACAAATTTTGCAAATTAATTAAGATTGCTAAATAGATTTGAACAATGAGTTTCACAGAACCGATTGAATCACACTGTTAAAATACTATTTTTAGGCCAAAAAAGCGAATATAAGATTGATTAATTGAGTTTAATATTAGACAATTTCGAGGCGCAAGAAAAAAACACGTCCGTTGCGAATGCGAATGCGATTTTTGCTTTAAATTATAGAGAAACCCTAGGGTGGGACTGCAAGAGAATTATGTTTTAACTACCAAGAAAAACGGCAAGGGGAATTTATTGATTTGGAAGTATTTTTCCGCGTCTAAAACAGGAAATCTTGTATTCATAGATAAAATGGATAAAAAATTGTACATAAATATTGTTGGGTTAACAAGCCATTTTTAATAGCACCTAAGGGCGAGAAATGTTTGTTATGTTTGGTTACATGATAAGATTTTAACTCAGTTAGTTTAAATATATATAGAATATTTCATTATTTGTAATTATGCTTATGAATAATTTCAGCGACGCTAGAATTGATGTGCTAGCCGCATAGATCAAGTGAAAGAATATAAATTGAGCGAGTCTGGAAAAACATGACGCTCATGATTAGCATAATACGAGAAGCGCTAGATTACTAACTGCTGTCAATTTTGAGCTGCGTTCTGTTATATGAGAAGCGCCAAAAACGATATAATGAATTCGATTGCCTCGCAGGGCAAGTTACAAAAAAAATTATGCAAAAACGAACATTTCATTGTTAGCTGCTGAGCCGAACGTACTTCCGTTGAACTAAATAGAATCAATCGTTAAGGGCAGTGTTCTTCAAAACCAGATTTAGGAGTTTGCCATTTGGATAATCTTGCTAGCGTGACCAAAGACTTGATGTATGTAAGACTCGCTGCCAACTATACAAATGTTTAAAGCGGAGTCTGTGGGGCACCAACAGTTCTTGGCGACGACAAAGTTGGTAGTATTGTTAAACCAAATTTGACGTAACTTGCCACGAGTTTAAGCGTTTAAGAGCAATGATAAATGCAGCCGTAGACTAATCGTTCACCAGCTCAATATGGATGGCTTTCGTGGCGAAGCAACCAAAGACGCTGATGAAGCTTTTTATAGGAGTTTTAGAGATTGTAGAAGAATGGTTGGAATATCAGTGACTGTAACGGGTGGCCATGTTCAAGCAGCTGTATCACGCGACCCAGCGCCCAAAATTGCTTATCGGACACAAAGCGTTTCGTATTCACAATGGTCTCCAAATCTCCACCATCAGTCTCACTGTCCGCCTGCTTGCTGAACCGGTAAATGTGAGCGCCTAGTGTGTTGGAATCGCGCCATGGCTTTAACATTGTAAGCCTCATCATCTCCATAGCCGGAGTTCATGCCCTTTGTGGTGTTGAACAGGCACTGATTGTACAGAGTTTCGAAACTGCCTACGCGCTTCGCTGGCAAACTCAAAGCAATCTGACACGCTCACGTTTGCGCTGCAGCTTTGTGCGTTTCTCTAGCGCAGCTCTTTGCAGATTTCGATCGCGCTGGCGTTCGCGTTGACGTTCGGCACGGAGACCATTGCGCTCGCTCGCATCCACACCAGAGTCAGAGCTACCAGGCGCATCTGACTCTGGATTGCGTAGGCCTGCACGTTCATTGCGTGCACGTTTCGCTATCATTCGCAACAAAGGCTTCTCCTTCTCCTTTTGTGCCAGCTTCTTCTCTGACTGGGCACGCACCTCGACATTTTTACGCGCCTTACGATCGGCTATGTACAGAACTTCTGCCATATTTTTCTTTAATGTCATCTGCTGCATGCCGCGTCCGTCAGCGGCCAAACGCTTGTCGAGTCGTATAGTGTAACCTTTGGGAAAACTCAACCTGGTTTAACCAATTGATGTTATGTACAGATGCTTGAGTTGTATCAAACCTTTTGCATTCTTCGAGTTGTATATGCAGGGCGGTATTTTCCATTCTTTCTGCTTCTCTACCGTCACCTTGCGCGAGGGTGAGTGCAGCACAGCTGCTGGCGGTGATAGCGGGCCACGGGTGTCTAGGGAGTATAATAGGTCCTCACAAGGGTTCTATTTTCGAAGCGTTCATCAACTCGAAGAATACTAAGTTTATCCTAAAAATTCAATAATGATGACAGGATTCTGGAGCGAGTGACCACTGCCTTTGCTTGCACATTCTTTATATCATCTCAGAGACAACTTTTAGAACGTTCCGTAAAAATATTAGCGATGCAAAGCGTATGTCGAAGATTTAAAGTCCGGTACGACGAATACGATAAAATAGTACACATAAGCGAATTCTCATCGAATGTCAGAAAAGGAATTCATGCATTTTCATCTCAATATGGAATCATCAGCAGGATATTTTTTTGTTAAAAAGTACTATTTGATTCCAATATTGGCTATTTAAGAAGACAGGACGCAGGCCAGTAAAATTTAGGACCACATAACCAGAATTCAGAGCTTATAAGTCCATTGGGAGTTGCCCGTCTGGAAAGAATGTCTGCGGGATTGATGGCTGTCGGAACGTAATGCCGCTGGAAGTTCGCAGTGAGTTCCTGAATAGTGTATTCGATTTGCAACGAACGATGAGTCATCTCGGATCCAAGACATACATATTGACGAGTCTCACCAACAATGGAATGTGCCCATGAACACTTTCATTTAAACTAAGCCCTGCATTAATTGAGCCACAAATATCAAGTCCGTAACGGTACCGTAAAAGTATTAGGTGGAGCTACTCGTGACTTAGAGCAGAAAAGACGTGAATTCAATTTCTGTCCCTTTAAAATGACATAAGGGAAAACATTAAATTGCCACTTGAAGGATCCTAAGCAAGGTCAAAAGTTTTGCTAAAGTCGCATTCATCACCAAACTTTAACGTTCGATATTACCTATAGAGAGAATGCCTTTTGTTTGATTTAAAGCTTCGATTGCCTCTTACACCGAGAAGCCGCCAGATATGATGTCATCTACATAAAAATCTCTGTGAAATAATTTGGCACTAATAAGGATTCCTTATCGTCTACTAATTGCTGTATTGCTCGAACTACACGAAAAAAAGTAGGTTTCGTACCATATGTATCCAACTTGAACACACTTATTAGATTTAGTTCAATCTCGCCAGAGGATGCATTGTAAATAGTTATCAGGGACGTAACTAGAACGCAGCGATACATCTTTCCAATGTTTTCACTAAGGGCGACAGAAAATGTACGAAATCGCATCAAAATATTAAACAACTTCGATTGTAGGAAGTCTCAGCCATCAACACCTCATTCAGCGAACATCCATTACTGGTAGCAGCTAAACCATCATACGACCCGCAGTTTGGAACTCGTGCTTTCTTCCATGCTTTCTGCTTCTCGCAGTCTATCTCTTCTTTTGTTGCTTTGGCAATAGGTTCTGGAAAGTTTTCGACTTCCAAAAATCGTCGAATCAACTCATCACCTCGGCTATCAGACTCAGTTCGTGCATCAGATGATAATCGAATATTCAATGTACTGCTTTGCCGTGCACCATAATCCGTAACTATGCAAATTAACTTTAGTCTATTTTCTTGACTTGTGCGAAGTGACTAAATAACAAGAGACACGATTTTTAAGGTCCGATCGTGTTTATTCATTGAATCAAACTGAAGCTAAGTACAAAAATATTCTTAAGCGAAGCTAGCCCTATTTGTGACCTATTTTCGCTGATGAAGCGCTCTGTCCAAGCGGATCATATTTCGGACAGCCAGCGCATGGGCACGTTGACGGCATTGCATGATCGCATGGCCATTGACCTATGATTGGCCGAAAGTGTTAACTCCTCCCTTGATTAGTGATCAACTCTTTTCCGTTTCTGATACATCTTCCGGAGAAGGAATCCAACGAATAGGATGAAAACGATGGATGCGCTAAACATTGCAGGTCTTGTTGTCAACTTCCCTTCTATGCCATCAATGTATTGCAGGTTTTCAGTGTTCACCCTTTAGAGATATGGTAGGCTCAAAATTTCCTGATGCTTAAGGATATTTAGAAGCGTCGATGTTGCGGAGCCTGGGTGTCTTCTAACTATACTTCTCATGTTTCTGAACACAGACCCATTTAATTCGACTTCTTCGTCGAATGTTAGCAGGAATGTGCCATGAACGTTTGCTTCCGAACTGTTGATAATTTTTATTTTAGCAGTTACTTCGTTTATTATTATGATCCCGTCGCCAACTACTTCTAGGGCTTCGAGGTGACTGGGACGAGTGCTGCAATGCGCAGGGCCGCCGGAATGTATTTGTTGCGCGCATGTCGTGAAGGGTAACTGCTTGCTAAATGTTGACGTGAGCGTTGCAGTGCAGTTTCCAATTGGCAGTATTTTATTACCGCAGTCTGCCACATTATTGCTATCAGCGAAATTAAGTATTGTACCATTGTGTTGGACAGGAAACGGAGTAAATTTTTTACATACTCAGCTATGATCGGGGTATTTGACATACATTGACATATGTTACTTCCATTAAATCAGTTATAGTTATACTTGTAGAGTGCTCATTTAATATTTTTCCTAAATCTTTAGAATTAAGAATAACGGGGCTTATAATTTTAATCTTTACAAGTGTAACTGACAACATTAATGTTCGAGTTCTGAAATTAAAATTCAATCTCTTGCGAGAAGTGTCTCATAGAGGTGGCCCGCATCGATTTGTTTCACTTTGGCAATCGTAACGATAATGTTTACAGTTTCGGTTAATTAATTAATTTGCTATTGTACCCGAGTGTTTATAACTTGCCTGTCTATTGATTCTATTAACTTTTGTTGATTGCATTTTAAATTTTCATAATCCTCAAAATCAGGGGTTCCAGCAACTACTTTCAAAGCTGTTCCTTGGAAATTAAGGCTTCTTGTATGTCTATGGTGAATTTTAACAGTTTATAAAAGTGTTTTTATGTGACCTATGTCAGACTCTAATATTTTTTTCATATTTAAGTGGGGAAAATAGTTCATAAGCAAACTTGTTTCCTCGGCTATTTCCGAGTACATGGTTAAAGTTAAAGTTTTGCCAGATAATTGTATTTTCGTCCATTAGTGGGATATAATCCGAGTTTGAGTAATCTGTTAGCTTGGCGGTTGTTAATGTTAAGAAAAGTACCACAGTTGAAAGCCTAAATAAAAATATAAAATAGAGTAAGAAGTGGAGTAAAAATTTATCGTAAATTGTCCTTATGGAACTCCCTCCCCTTTATTAGGACCGTTGTTCCCAAGTCAGCTTCTATAGTAACTTTTTCATACAGGGGTGTAAGTTTGATACCTAGCCTTTTATTTATTTTCATAAGTATTTTATCGCCTACTTAGAAAGTTCTATTTCGCCTTGTCTCATTATGTTTTTTCAGTTGAACCTTTTGAGCTTTATGAATTTTGTCTCTTATTTCTGCCTCGAATTCTGGTGAGGAAGAGTGTATTAAGTCAATTGGTCTCTTGTTTACGGTCGAGTGTATTGTCCTCTTGTATTCTATTGTTGACTCAAGTATCAGTTCAACCGTGTCGGTTAGTTGTTTTTCTATTTTCAAGCACCTAGCAATTACTGCGAGGGTGCTATGAAATCTCTCTACTTACTTACCCATTGGACGTACTATGGAGTGGTGAGAAATTAACAATTTGGACATGATTGTTACTGAATTTAGAGACGGTTTATTGTCACAGTATATGCTCCTGGTATGCGGATAAAAATTCATAAGTTGTAAAATTTGTGGCTCTATCCTAGAGGATATAGATTGAACCATAGCAAATTTTGAGAACTTATCTATACAAGTTAAATAATATTTTTTATTGTTTCGTTACATTGTACGCCTGGTAATATTTCAGCGTCTTTAAATACTTCTACTTCTGGCGCAGTCACTGACGTATTTGCAAATTTCTTCTCCAATTCTTTTATTTTCTGCTTAAACACTTGGGCCTGGCTTGCGAGTGCAGTGTTAACTGGTTACTCAAGTAGCATTTTGATATCAGACTCGTTAAGTGACATTTTATGTATTGGGTCTCTATCGGACCACCAATTTCCGCGGTCGTTTGCTTTAATTTGTTTTATTTCAACGGGAATATTGTGCAAACTGGATGCTAATTCCTTTAGTTCACTAACACTCATTATTAGCTATTATTAGTATTACTTTATGTAAAAGTAGAAAATGTTGCTCACAAAGATTTGTTTTAGAAACAGCCGTATAAGTTACGATTTCCTATTTTTAAATTTAATTTTGTGTGTACATTTTTTTAAAAGTAAATAATTTTAAATACGCTTTTACATGTTTTTGTGTGTGTGTGTGTGTTTTTTATTTAAATAAAAGTGACCGTACGTCACTGTAGTCCGCGTTGTCTCTCGTAATTTGATATTTCTGTTGTTGTTGTTGTGTTCTGTGTCTGCTTCTGCTGCTGGTATTGTATTAATGTTTTTATTTGTCGTCGTCCTGGCGATTTTAATTTGGTTGTTCGTTGTTGATGTTATTTTTTTTTAAATTTAGTTTTCTTGTTTTTTTTTTTTTTTTGAGCAGATCGCGAATTCACTGTTGGGCGCCAATTATCTTGACTTGTGCGAAGTCACTAAGTAACAAGAGAGACGATTTTTAAGGTCCGATCGAGTTTATTCAATGAATCAAACTAAAGCTAAGTACAAAAATATTCTTAAGCGAAGCTAGAGCTTTGACCTATTGCCGCTGATGCAGCGCTCTGTTCAAGCGGGTCATATTTCGGACAGCCAGCGTATGGGCACGTTGAGGGCAACATAGTTGTTGACGCGCGGCTACGTTGTTGCAGCCGCACACGAGACATTCACTCGGATTAGGGACCATGCACAATTGTTCATAGCGTGCATGATCGCATGGCCATTGACCTGTGATTGGCCGGATGTGTTAACTTGCATCCAAGGCGTGTCTTTTGTAAAAGAGGAAATCCCGGTAGAATATTGATTTGTCCGACGCACATTAGTTTGTAGAAGAGGACAGCTCCGATAAACAGGTAGCCACGCTGTAGCTTGAAAAAGAAAGGATCAGTCAGGAGAATATCTTTGGGTACATTCCAATGAGCTGTGTTAGAGCGACATTTGGCTCGCTTTCAGCTATAATAAGAGGTACGATTTCTTTGATGACTGCAGATAGAAACATTAGAAGCACATCCGTCAGTGGTGAAAACAGTATTTTCAAAACCACCAATTGCTGCTTAGGAATGTCTTTACTTCAACATTGCCATGTACAATGTTCTAAACTGTCAGAAAATACACATATTGTCGGGTAAGTAGCATGAAGTGATGTTCGACTGAGGTTAATCCCTATGTTCTTGGCCAAACTCTGTAGTGTTCTACATCGCTGCCCCAAAAATCAACAGGATTCAACTTTAGCAGCAGCACTTGGATGATGCATCAAGCAGGTTGCTCCTTGCAGCCCAAGCCGATAAGCTGCCGAATTTCAGATAGTTCGCGCAGGATGCCAGTAGAGCCATTCTCTACTTTCTTCAGCCCCAACAATTCAACAATGTAAGCCCTGAAAATTTAATCAAAATCAGGCTCTTAATTTAGAAGTTTTTCACGAATTTAGTTTTAATAATGGGGGCCTAGCGCAGTGTGTATGAATGCAAGGGGACTGAAATGTATGAAAACACAGGGTTCAGGGTATCTCCTAATCGTATATTCTCGTCTGCTCTCACTTGTTTTCATATTTTTTCATAATCCGAAATAATCTTAACCTGCGTATTCTTCACGCGAACACGGTGAACCCAATTTTGTGACTCAAAAAACCGATAATTTCAGATAATAAGAAACCGATATGAGTTATCGATCATTTGAAATAAACTTGATCTGCGTATGGTATACACGAACTCAAAGAGTCCAAGTTTACCAACCTAGCTTTTATAGACCCCGAATTCGACGCGTTCATACAGACGGACGGACGGACTGACGGAGAGATAGTCGGACATAGCTAGATCGACTTGGCTAGTCATGCTGATTTGATATACTTTTTGGGGTCGGAAATGCCATCTTCTGCCTGTTACATGTATTTGCACAAAAACATTACATCTGTTCTAGTCGGTAGAAAGCCCCCGACTAGGGGATACCCGGGATCCTGTTTTTCCATACTTTTCAGTCCCCTTGCATTCATATATACATACGCAAAATCCCACACACGCTATGAACAGTTGCTGCGCTTGGCCCCAACTATGGAAACTCAAATCGTGAACAACTTCTAAACTAAGAGCATGATCTTAATAAAAGTTTCAGGACTTAACAACAGTTCTTACAACATTTTTCTCTAGTGATTCGTTATATACCTTGAACACATTGAATATGTGTAAATCAGGGTATAATAGTTTTGTGCAAATGTATGTAACAGGCAGAAGAAGTCTTCTCCGACCCCATTAAGTATATCGGTTGTGACATTCTTTAGTAATGATCAATAATATAAGCTCACCTTTGAATAAACACACTAATATACTAATATACCGGATTTCAAAAATTTAAAAAAACAAGTGACAAGGCATCTGTCGGGGGGACACAACGGCATTGGGTTGTATTCGCTGATGTGGCCCAAAATCCAAAGATGTTAAAATATGCCAATATGTGTGGGAGATCCTGAAATATAAGTGTAATCGCCAGACATTGAGTAATACTTTCGTTGGATAACCAGCTTTAAGGTCGTATTTCCCATCGCAAGCATTTAATTTGAAAGGTCAACGCCATCAGCGCCATGATTTTGTCAAACTCCATTTGAATTAGCTGAAATGGTTTTGGAATAAATGTCAAATTAGTAAAGATCCGCAAAATTTACATATTTGAGTCAAATGATGCTTAAAATTATGAAGAAATTTCAGGGAGGAGCAACCAGAGAATTATGTTTTAAGTACCAAGAAAAACGGCAGGGGAATTTAGAGATTTGGAAGTATTTTTCCACGTTGAAACAGGAAATCTTGTATTCATAAACAAAATGGATAAAAAATTAAATATGAATATTGTAGGGTTAACAAGCGTTTTTGATAGCACTTAAGGGCGAGAAATGTAAATCTTAATTGAGCGAGAGTGGAAAAACAATGATAGATTACTAACTGCTGACAATATTGAGCTATGTTCTGTTATACGAGAAGCGCCAAACGAACGATATAATGAATTCGATTGCCTCGCAGAGCAAGTTATAAAAAAAATTATTTAAAAACAAGTCTTAGGAGTTTGTCATACGGGTCGCTTTTGAACAAAATTTAAATATTCTTCTCACCTGCGAGACTAAAATACTTGGTGTATGTAAGAAACTCGCTGCCAGCTATGGTCTCGCAGAGACTGTGGGCCACAAACCAAGAAATTGGCTTGTGTAAGAGCATCAAGTTCTTCTGGATCTTCTGAAATGGGAAGCAACGGTCGAGCATTAATGCTTGCCATTATCTGGCAAACGAGGTTACGAAACTCTTAGAATCCCAGAACGGTCGTCCCCACAACTCGGTAAAAGTGATGGTTTGTACCGCCACCTCCCAAAGCATAGCAAGGTGAGCGGAGCGTGGAGGAATGTAATGCCAGTCAATTGTGTCTGCCAAACAAAACTGGAGCACAGCCTCTTAATGACAGCTACTGAGGATAAGATTTTTTAGCTCCCAAAGCTCATTCTTGGCGACGACAAAGTTTGTCATTGTCAGACCACGTTTAAGAGCAATTAAAAATGCAGCCGTAAACAGATCCTTGACCAGCTCAAAATGGGTGACTTATGCATTTGTTACCTATCCTGGAAACTGTTTTAGATGAATTACTCCCGCATACGAATGACTGCCAACAAAGCACGTGATCCAGCATGGAGTTGCCGCTCATGGAAATAAGTGACAATAGTGGCTGTAACGGGTGTTTAGGCAGAGTATTATAGCGCCACACAAGGAAGTGCTGACTTTTCGAAGCGTCTACCAATACAAAGTTCATCCCAAAAATGCATTAATTTTGACAGGATGTGGAAGCGAGTCACCACACCATTCTTTATATCTATATCATCCCAGTGACAACTTATTGAACGTTTCTTAAAAGTATTAGCGATCCAAATATTGACGAGTCTCGCCAACAATGGAATGTGCCCATAAAGAGATTCAATTAAGCTACTTCCTGCATCATAAAGCGTCAAAAGTTAGGTGACCCACGCTTATATGTAAATATCGGTATTCGCAATAAGAAGGAAGAATCGCAGTTGGGGTCTGCCTATCTCCCTAATAGGGAAAAGAATGACACTGCGAACCCTCGTAGCCGAGTAAGGGGGGTTCGTTGCTATATCTCGACCAGCATACACAATTTTAATTTTAGGATCCCTACTGAATCTAAAAAGGAAGTCAGCCTCCCAAAAAAAAAAAACAATTAAAGCCAAACATTTAGCAGGGCTAGCAAATTACAAGGTTGTAAGATTCGGTGTAGAAACTGTAAGCAATGGGTGCAAGTCGACTAACGTATTCATTCTCCCAACCTAGATCTTCGGGAAATGTATTAGTGAAGATCCAGTAAAATTTCTTCTAAGTCGTTATGTTTCCAGGAAAAGATAAATTACCTCAAACATTTTCGCAACTGTTATTTCCATACAGTTTTATTTGCAAGACTATCAGCATTAGTTTCATATTTTTGTTGCCACAATTTTTTATTTCTAGTCCTAAACATGTGTGGCAACGCAAGCCACCTCCTATCGGAAATATCAGCAGCTGTCAAGTGTAGCGTTATCGATAGCTTAAGAAATTATGATCGGAGCTTTCGATCATCTCTAGTTTGAATTTCTCACAAGTTGTACTTTTACTTTGTAAGCAATGACTCGAACTTCAATTGGCAAATAAAATAAGGGTATCTCCTAATCGTATATTCTCGTCTGCTCTCACTTGTTTTCATATTTTTTCATAATCCGAAATAATCTTAACCTGCGTATTCTTCACGCGAACACGGTGAACCCAATTTTGTGACTCAAAAAACCGATAATTTCAGATAATAAGAAACCGATATGAGTTATCGATCATTTGAAATAAACTTGATCTGCGTATGGTATACACGAACTCAAAGAGTCCAAGTTTACCAACCTAGCTTTTATAGACCCCGAATTCGACGCGTTCATACAGACGGACGGACGGACTGACGGAGAGATAGACGGACATAGCTAGATCGACTTGGCTAGTCATGCTGATTTGATATACTTTTTGGGGTCGGAAATGCCATCTTCTGCCTGTTACATGTATTTGCACAAAAACATTACATCTGTTCTAGTCGGTAGAAAGCCCCCGACTAGGGGATACCCGGGATCCTGTTTTTCCATACTTTTCAGTCCCCTTGCATTCATATATACATACGCAAAATCCCACACACGCTATGAACAGTTGCTGCGCTTGGCCCCAACTATGGAAACTCAAATCGTGAACAACTTCTAAACTAAGAGCATGATCTTAATAAAATTTTCAGGACTTAACAACAGTTCTTACAACATTTTTCTCTAGTGATTCGTTATATACCTTGAACACATTGAATATGTGTAAATCAGGGTATAATAGTTTTGTGCAAATGTATGTAACAGGCAGAAGAAGTCTTCTCCGACTCCATTAAGTATATCGGTTGTGACATTCTTTAGTAATGATCAATAATATAAGCTCACCTTTGAATAAACACACTAATATACTAATATACCGGATTTCAAAAATTTAAAAAAACAAGTGACAAGGCATCTGTCGGGGGGACACAACGGCATTGGGTTGTATTCGCTGATGTGGCCCAAAATCCAAAGATGTTAAAATATGCCAATATGTGTGGGAGATCCTGAAATATAAGTGTAATCGCCAGACATTGAGTAATACTTTCGTTGGATAACCAGCTTTAAGGTCGTATTTCCCATCGCAAGCATTTAATTTGAAAGGTCAACGCCATCAGCGCCATGATTTTGTCAAACTCCATTTGAATTAGCTGAAATGATTTTGGAATAAATGTCAAATTAGTAAAGATCCGCAAAATTTACATATTTGAGTCAAATGATGCTTAAAATTATGAAGAAATTTCAGGGAGGAGCAACCAGAGAATTATGTTTTAAGTACCAAGAAAAACGGCAGGGGGAATTTAGAGATTTGGAAGTATTTTTCCACGTTTGAAACAGGAAAACTTGTATTCATAAACAAAATGGATAAAAAATTAAATATGAATATTGTAGGGTTAACAAGCGTTTTTGATAGCACTTAAGGGCGAGAAATGTAAATCTTAATTGAGCGAGAGTGGAAAAACAATGATAGATTACTAACTGCTGACAATATTGAGCTATGTTCTGTTATACGAGAAGCGCCAAACGAACGATATAATGAATTCGATTGCCTCGCAGAGCAAGTTATAAAAAAAATTATTTAAAAACAAGTCTTAGGAGTTTGTCATACGGGTCGCTTTTGAACAAAATTTAAATATTCTTCTCACCTGCGAGACTAAAATACTTGGTGTATGTAAGAAACTCGCTGCCAGCTATGGTCTCGCAGAGACTGTGGGCCACAAACCAAGAAATTGGCTTGTGTAAGAGCATCAAGTTCTTCTGGATCTTCTGAAATGGGAAGCAACGGTCGAGCATTAATGCTTGCCATTATCTGGCAAACGAGGTTACGAAACTCTTAGAATCCCAGAACGGTCGTCCCCACAACGCGGTAAAAGTGATGGTTTGTACCGCCACCTCCCAAAGCATAGCAAGGTGAGCGGAGCGTGGAGGAATGTAATGCCAGTCAATTGTGTCTGCCAAACAAAACTGGAGCACAGCCTCTTAATGACAGCTACTGAGGATAAGATTTTTCAGCTCCCAAAGCTCATTCTTGGCGACGACAAAGTTTGTCATTGTCAGACCACGTTTAAGAGCAATTAAAAATGCAGCCGTAAACAGATCCTTGACCAGCTCAAAATGGGTGACTTATGCATTTGTTACCTATCCTGGAAACTGTTTTAGATGAATTACTCCCGCATACGAATGACTGCCAACAAAGCACGTGATCCAGCATGGAGTTTCCGCTCATGGAAATAAGTGACAATAGTGGCTGTAACGGGTGTTTAGGCAGAGTATTATAGCGCCACACAAGGAAGTGCTGACTTTTCGAAGCGTCTACCAATACAAAGTTCATCCCAAAAATGCATTAATTTTGACAGGATGTGGAAGCGAGTCACCACACCATTCTTTATATCTATATCATCCCAGTGACAACTTATTGAACGTTTCTTAAAAGTATTAGCGATCCAAATATTGACGAGTCTCGCCAACAATGGAATGTGCCCATAAAGAGATTCAATTAAGCTACTTCCTGCATCATAAAGCGTCAAAAGTTAGGTGACCCACGCTTTTATGTAAATATCGGTATTCGCAATAAGAAGGAAGAATCGCAGTTGGCGTCTGCCTATCTCCCTAATAGGGAAAAGAATGACACTGCGAACCCTCGTAGCCGAGTAAGGGGGGTTCGTTGCTATATCTCGACCAGCATACACAATTTTAATTTTAGGATCCCTACTGAATCTAAATAAGAAGTCAGTCTCCCAAAAAAAAAAAACAATTAAAGCCAAACATTTAGCAGGGCTAGCAAATTACAAGGTTGTAAGATTCGGTGTAGAAACTGTAAGCAATGAGGGCGTAGTCTTTGGGTGCAAGTCGACTTACGTATTCACTCTCCCAACCTAGATCTTCGGGAAATGTATTAGTGAAGATCCAGTAAAATTTCTTCTAAGTCGTTATGTTTCCAGGAAAAGATAAATTACCTCAAACATTTTCGCAACTGTTATTTCCATACAGTTTTATTTGCAAGACTATCGGCATTAGTTTCATATTTTTGTTGCCACAATTTTATATTATATTATTTATATTATTACGCCATACATGTTTTTATTTAATTTATTAAACTTACAAGCGAGAGTTTCCAAAAAAATGATTCTTACTATGGGTTTATATTGTTTTTCTTTTTTCATTTGTTGTTTTTTATGTGGTCTTATATTAATCTAATAAATTCACTCCACATCAGGAATCATTTACTTTACAAACTAATACTATTTTTATGCACTGACCGAAAATAGGCCTAACAACAACAGATTTCCAAATTTATGTCTCTGAACGGCCCTATAGTAAGAGTAGATGACACTTACAACAAACAAATTTTATAGTGTACCTATACAAAATTATTTAATGTACCAAAGCATTTACAAAGCATTTACTTTCCTAGCGGCAAAATATAATAAGGTTTAAATTATTGGCGATTATTTAATTGGCAAATAGAAGAAAAATTATGGGAAGTGCTATGGAAAAACAATAATGTGGTTATTATAATATTAATTAGTAAAGGCATTTCAAGTTTTTGTTTTTTGAAGATCTAAGAAAATTCATTAAAATTTAGAAAATTTCTTTTAGCGCAATTCTTTATAAAACAACCGCATGGCTTTTTTTAAGTGTTAATATTGAATTTTAATTGGTATTTTTTTTGTTCATTCCTTATGTTCTTTCCTTTTTTTTTTTGCTGCTTCACCATTGCTTCGCGTCTCACTTGCGCGATATCAGCTTGGTCTGTCTCGCTGTCACTCCCGATTGCACGCTGCTGACAAATGCGTGGATGATTAACGTCCACCGTCTGCCACTGCAGAACCCAGATAAGCCATGGGCAGTGGTATATTGGCGTCCCAACCAATGGGCTTCCTTGGCGTTTGGGTCGGAAAAAGTTACCATTAGTTTGGCCGACGACAGAAAATAAAGGTTGCTTCATTTATATTGGTGGATTTAACACTTACACTTATACTTATATGGCTAGGCAGTGGCCACCTGTGTGGATGCTTGAAGATTACAACTGATCCGTGCCACGTCGTCGTCTCACACTACGGTTTTGCCGTCACTTATTTTTGATTTTATATTTTTGCGTATAACTTGTTTTTAATTTGTTTGTTGGTTTTTTTTTTACATAGCGAAACGGCGGACTGCATTAATTCTTGCTTAATTATTAATTCGGCGATTTGAATTTTACCGACACTACGTACCGAGGTACGAAGTTAAAAGAGGTGGATCGAGGGTCTACGCCGACTTAATTCAGCGGCTTTAATTGGGTGGATCAGACAGAAGGTAGCTCGCTGCTAGTGCAGTCTATCGCAATTAACAGCGATAATGACTTGAATTTGGGTGCTACAGTGTTAATGTTAAATTTTAAATGGCGAGTTTAATGGCCATTACAAATTGGGCCACAAAGAACAAGTTTCGGTACCGTAAAAGTATTAAGTGGAGCCACTTGTGACTTAGAGCAGAAGAGCCGTGAACTCAATTTCTGTCCCTTTGCCACTTGAAGGATCCTAAGCAAGATTCAAAGTTTTGTTAATGTCGGTTTCATCACTAAGCTTTAACGTTTTAAATGACCTGTAGAGTGTCCAACTTTAACTATGTCCAACTTGAACATACTTATTTCAGATTCAGTTTAATCTTGCCAGATGGTGCATTGTAAATAGTTATCTGGGGCCGTAATTTGAATGCAGCGATACATCTAACCAATGTCTCCAGTAAGGGCAACAGAAGTCGTTCGAAATCGCATCAAAATATTAAACATCTTCTGTTGTAGGACGGACCCAGCCATCAACATTTCATTTAGCGAACACCCATCGGGAGCGCTCAACTAGGGGATACACGGAATCACACATACACAACAAACACACATGTAAACGCAGGCTGCACGCTGTGAACATCTGCTACGCTTGCCCCTACTATGAAAAGTCCGCGTTGTCTCTCGTAATTTGATATTTCTGTTGTTGTTGTTGTGTTCTGTGTCTGCTTCTGCTGCTGGTATTGTATTAATGTTTTTATTTGTCGTCGTCCTGGCGATTTTAATTTTGTTGTTCGCTGTTGATGTTATTTTTTTTAAAATTTAGTTTTCTTGTTTTTTTTTTTTTGAGTCAGATTGCGAATTCACTGTTGGGTGCCAATTATCTTTAGTCTATTTTCTTGACTTGTGCGAAGTCACTAAGTAACAAGAGAGACGAATTTTAAGGTCCGATCGAGTTTATTCAATGAATCAAACTAAAGCTAAGTACAAAAATATTCTTAAGCGAAGCTAGAGCTTTGACCTATTGCCGCTGATGCAGCGCTCTGTTCAAGCGTGTCACATTTCGGACAGCCAGCGCATGGGCACGTTGAGGGCAACATAGTTATTGACGCGCGGCTACGTTGTTGCAGCCGCACACGAGACATTCACTCGGATTAGGGACCATGCACAATTGTTCATAGCGTGCATGATCGCATGGCCATTGACCTGTGATTGGCCGGATGTGTTAACTTGCATCCAAGGAAATCCCAGTAGAATCTTGATTTGTCCGACGCACATTAGTTTGCAGAAGAGGACAGCTTCGATAAACAGGTAGCCACGCTGTGGCTTGAAAAAGAAAGGATCAGTCAGGAGAATATTTTTGGTTACATGAGCTGTGTTAGAGCGACATTTGGCTCGCTTTCAGCTATAATGGGAGGTACGATTTCTTTGATGACTGCAGATAGAAACATTAGAAGCACATCCGTCAGTGGTGAAAACAGTATTTTCAAAACCACCAATTGCTGCTCAGGAATGTCTTTACTTCAACATTGCCATGTACAATGTTCTAAACTGTCAGAAAATACACATATTGTCGGGTAAGTAGCATGAAGTGATGTTCGACTGAGGTTAATCCCTTATGTTCTTGTCCAAACTCTGCAGTGCCCCTACATCGCCGCCCCAAAAATCAACAAGGATTCAACCTTAGCAGCAGCACTTGGATGATGCATCAAGCAGGTTGCTCCTTGCAGCCCAAGCCGATAAGCTGCCGAATTTCAGATAGTTCGCGCAGGATGCCAGTAGAGCCATTCTCTACTTTCTTCAGCCCCAACAATTCAACAATGTAAGCCCTGAAAATTTAATCAAAATCAGGCTCTTAATTTAGAAGTTTTTCACGAATTTAGTTTTAATAATGGGGGCCTAGCGCAGTGTGTATGAATGCAAGGGGACTGAAATGTATGAAAACACAGGGTTCAGGGTATCTCCTAATCGTATATTCTCGTCTGCTCTCACTTGTTTTCATATTTTTTCATAATCCGAAATAATCTTAACCTGCGTATTCTTCACGCGAACACGGTGAACCCAATTTTGTGACTCAAAAAACCGATAATTTCAGATAATAAGAAACCGATATGAGTTATCGATCATTTGAAATAAACTTGATCTGCGTATGGTATACACGAACTCAAAGAGTCCAAGTTTACCAACCTAGCTTTTATAGACCCCGAATTCGACGCGTTCATACAGACGGACGGACGGACTGACGGAGAGATAGACGGACATAGCTAGATCGACTTGGCTAGTCATGCTGATTTGATATACTTTTTGGGGTCGGAAATGCCATCTTCTGCCTGTTACATGTATTTGCACAAAAACATTACATCTGTTCTAGTCGGTAGAAAGCCCCCGACTAGGGGATACCCGGGATCCTGTTTTTCCATACTTTTCAGTCCCCTTGCATTCATATATACATACGCAAAATCCCACACACGCTATGAACAGTTGCTGCGCTTGGCCCCAACTATGGAAACTCAAATCGTGAACAACTTCTAAACTAAGAGCATGATCTTAATAAAATTTTCAGGACTTAACAACAGTTCTTACAACATTTTTCTCTAGTGATTCGTTATATACCTTGAACACATTGAATATGTGTAAATCAGGGTATAATAGTTTTGTGCAAATGTATGTAACAGGCAGAAGAAGTCTTCTCCGACCCCATTAAGTATATCGGTTGTGACATTCTTTAGTAATGATCAATAATATAAGCTCACCTTTGAATAAACACACTAATATACTAATATACCGGATTTCAAAAATTTAAAAAAACAAGTGACAAGGCATCTGTCGGGGGGACACAACGGCATTGGGTTGTATTCGCTGATGTGGCCCAAAATCCAAAGATGTTAAAATATGCCAATATGTGTGGGAGATCCTGAAATATAAGTGTAATCGCCAGACATTGAGTAATACTTTCGTTGGATAACCAGCTTTAAGGTCGTATTTCCCATCGCAAGCATTTAATTTGAAAGGTCAACGCCATCAGCGCCATGATTTTGTCAAACTCCATTTGAATTAGCTGAAATGGTTTTGGAATAAATGTCAAATTAGTAAAGATCCGCAAAATTTACATATTTGAGTCAAATGATGCTTAAAATTATGAAGAAATTTCAGGGAGGAGCAACCAGAGAATTATGTTTTAAGTACCAAGAAAAACGGCAGGGGGAATTTAGAGATTTGGAAGTATTTTTCCACGTTTGAAACAGGAAATCTTGTATTCATAAACAAAATGGATAAAAAATTAAATATGAATATTGTAGGGTTAACAAGCGTTTTTGATAGCACTTAAGGGCGAGAAATGTAAATCTTAATTGAGCGAGAGTGGAAAAACAATGATAGATTACTAACTGCTGACAATATTGAGCTATGTTCTGTTATACGAGAAGCGCCAAACGAACGATATAATGAATTCGATTGCCTCGCAGAGCAAGTTATAAAAAAAATTATTTAAAAACAAGTCTTAGGAGTTTGTCATACGGGTCGCTTTTGAACAAAATTTAAATATTCTTCTCACCTGCGAGACTAAAATACTTGGTGTATGTAAGAAACTCGCTGCCAGCTATGGTCTCGCAGAGACTGTGGGCCACAAACCAAGAAATTGGCTTGTGTAAGAGCATCAAGTTCTTCTGGATCTTCTGAAATGGGAAGCAACGGTCGAGCATTAATGCTTGCCATTATCTGGCAAACGAGGTTACGAAACTCTTAGAATCCCAGAACGGTCGTCCCCACAACTCGGTAAAAGTGATGGTTTGTACCGCCACCTCCCAAAGCATAGCAAGGTGAGCGGAGCGTGGAGGAATGTAATGCCAGTCAATTGTGTCTGCCAAACAAAACTGGAGCACAGCCTCTTAATGACAGCTACTGAGGATAAGATTTTTTAGCTCCCAAAGCTCATTCTTGGCGACGACAAAGTTTGTCATTGTCAGACCACGTTTAAGAGCAATTAAAAATGCAGCCGTAAACAGATCCTTGACCAGCTCAAAATGGGTGACTTATGCATTTGTTACCTATCCTGGAAACTGTTTTAGATGAATTACTCCCGCATACGAATGACTGCCAACAAAGCACGTGATCCAGCATGGAGTTGCCGCTCATGGAAATAAGTGACAATAGTGGCTGTAACGGGTGTTTAGGCAGAGTATTATAGCGCCACACAAGGAAGTGCTGACTTTTCGAAGCGTCTACCAATACAAAGTTCATCCCAAAAATGCATTAATTTTGACAGGATGTGGAAGCGAGTCACCACACCATTCTTTATATCTATATCATCCCAGTGACAACTTATTGAACGTTTCTTAAAAGTATTAGCGATCCAAATATTGACGAGTCTCGCCAACAATGGAATGTGCCCATAAAGAGATTCAATTAAGCTACTTCCTGCATCATAAAGCGTCAAAAGTTAGGTGACCCACGCTTATATGTAAATATCGGTATTCGCAATAAGAAGGAAGAATCGCAGTTGGGGTCTGCCTATCTCCCTAATAGGGAAAAGAATGACACTGCGAACCCTCGTAGCCGAGTAAGGGGGGTTCGTTGCTATATCTCGACCAGCATACACAATTTTAATTTTAGGATCCCTACTGAATCTAAAAAGGAAGTCAGCCTCCCAAAAAAAAAAAACAATTAAAGCCAAACATTTAGCAGGGCTAGCAAATTACAAGGTTGTAAGATTCGGTGTAGAAACTGTAAGCAATGGGTGCAAGTCGACTAACGTATTCATTCTCCCAACCTAGATCTTCGGGAAATGTATTAGTGAAGATCCAGTAAAATTTCTTCTAAGTCGTTATGTTTCCAGGAAAAGATAAATTACCTCAAACATTTTCGCAACTGTTATTTCCATACAGTTTTATTTGCAAGACTATCAGCATTAGTTTCATATTTTTGTTGCCACAATTTTTTATTTCTAGTCCTAAACATGTGTGGCAACGCAAGCCACCTCCTATCGGAAATATCAGCAGCTGTCAAGTGTAGCGTTATCGATAGCTTAAGAAATTATGATCGGAGCTTTCGATCATCTCTAGTTTGAATTTCTCACAAGTTGTACTTTTACTTTGTAAGCAATGACTCGAACTTCAATTGGCAAATAAAATATAATTATAATCAACTGTGATTATTAATTCTTTGTATCCACCATTGGTGCATACAAAGCATGGCACATATTACGCCATACATGTTTTTATTTAATTTATTAAACTTACAAGCGAGAGTTTCCAAAAAAATGATTCTTACTATGGGTTTATATTGTTTTTCTTTTTTCATTTGTTGTTTTTTATGTGGTCTTATATTAATCTAATAAATTCACTCCACATCAGGAATCATTTACTTTACAAACTAATACTATTTTTATGCACTGACCGAAAATAGGCCTAACAACAACAGATTTCCAAATTTATGTCTCTGAACGGCCCTATAGTAAGAGTAGATGACACTTACAACAAACAAATTTTATAGTGTACCTATACAAAATTATTTAATGTACCAAAGCATTTACAAAGCATTTACTTTCCTAGCGGCAAAATATAATAAGGTTTAAATTATTGGCGATTATTTAATTGGCAAATAGAAGAAAAATTATGGGAAGTGCTATGGAAAATAGTGAAGGCATTTCAAGTTTTTGTTTTTTGGAGATCTAAGAAAATTCATTAAAATTTAGAAAATTTCTTTTAGCGCAATTCTTTATAAAACAACCGCATGGCTTTTTTTAAGTGTTAATATTGAATTTTAATTGGTATTTTTGTTTTGGTTCGAAAATTACTTTACGAGTTGAACACCCACGATAAGCGTGTAACATAAAATAATAATAAAAAAATGATAACCGAACTGACAATGGTACTGGTGTAAAGAGTATTACATCAGAGCTCCAGCAGCTGGTAAAGAGCATGCTACATTTATATCGGCCAATATCAGTTCGGTTATGCTCTCGTATATGTGCCAAAAAAAGAATACAGGTATCACCACAGAAGAAAACTTCCATACATTAGTTCTCGCTGAAAGGCCTTTCAGAGTGATGTTTCTTTCTTTTGTTTTTGTTTTCTTTTTTGTTTTGATTGTTCTGTTTCGTTATTGGTATTTAGTTTCTGTTACATTTTATTTCGACGGCACATACGTTAATTTTTGTTCATATTAGTTTGATTTAATTTTATATATTCTTTTTTCTTTTTTTTTTGTTCATTCCTTATGTTCTTTCCTTTTTTTTTTTGCTGCTTCACCATTGCTTCGCGTCTCACTTGCGCGATATCAGCTTGGTCTGTCTCGCTGTCACTCCCGATTGCACGCTGCTGACAAATGCGTGGATGATTAACGTCCACCGTCTGCCACTGCAGAACCCAGATAAGCCATGGGCAGTGGTATATTGGCGTCCCAACCAATGGGCTTCCTTGGCGTTTGGGTCGGAAAAAGTTACCATTAGTTTGGCCGACGACAGAAAATAAAGGTTGCTTCATTTATATTGGTGGATTTAACACTTACACTTATACTTATATGGCTAGGCAGTGGCCACCTGTGTGGATGCTTGAAGATTACAACTGATCCGTGCCACGTCGTCGTCTCACACTACGGTTTTGCCGTCACTTATTTTTGATTTTATATTTTTGCGTATAACTTGTTTTTAATTTGTTTGTTGGTTTTTTTTTACATAGCGAAACGGCGGACTGCATTAATTCTTGCTTAATTATTAATTCGGCGATTTGAATTTTACCGACACTACGTACCGAGGTACGAAGTTAAAAGAGGTGGATCGAGGGTCTACGCCGACTTAATTCAGCGGCTTTAATTGGGTGGATCAGACAGAAGGTAGCTCGCTGCCAGCGCAGTCTATCGCAATTAACAGCGATAATGACTTGAATTTGGGTGCTACAGTGTTAATGTTAAATTTTAAATGGCGAGTTTAATGGCCATTACAAATTGGGCCACAAAGAACAAGTTTCGGTACCGTAAAAGTATTAAGTGGAGCCACTTGTGACTTAGAGCAGAAGAGCCGTGAACTCAATTTCTGTCCCTTTGCCACTTGAAGGATCCTAAGCAAGATTCAAAGTTTTGTTAATGTCGGTTTCATCACTAAGCTTTAACGTTTTAAATGACCTGTAGAGTGTCCAACTTTAACTATGTCCAACTTGAACATACTTATTTCAGATTCAGTTTAATCTTGCCAGATGGTGCATTGTAAATAGTTATCTGGGGCCGTAATTTGAATGCAGCGATACATCTAACCAATGTCTCCAGTAAGGGCAACAGAAGTCGTTCGAAATCGCATCAAAATATTAAACATCTTCTGTTGTAGGACGGACCCAGCCATCAACATTTCATTTAGCGAACACCCATCGGGAGCGCTCAACTAGGGGATACACGGAATCACACATACACAACAAACACACATGTAAACGCAGGCTGCACGCTGTGAACATCTGCTACGCTTGCCCCTACTATGAAAACTAAATTCTTGAATAACTTCTAAACTAAGTGCATGATCTTTATGAAATTTTGTGTTTAACAAGAGCATTGAAATCTATGTACGAATCAAAGGCCAAATCCGTTGTATTTGAAGTGCGTTATTTTCAGCTTTTTGCATATATGGGGCGAATGGGATATGAGGTATCCAAAATCCAAAATTAAAATGGGTATAATTGTTTTCTGCAATGTATGTAACAGGCAGAAAGAGGCATCTCAGAGCCCATAAAGTGTATATATTCTTGATCAGCATTACTAGCCGAGTCGAGCTAGCTATATTCGACTGTCTGTCAGTCTTTATGAACACAGTTATCTTGGAAACTATAAAAGCTAGAGACGTAAACTTTCTTTAATACCATTTGCAATACGAGTTTATAATTTGTTGTCGGTATTTTGCGCCGTTTCATTAATACCAATAAAAATCGATTTTAAGACTTGGTTTCTCTTAGTTTTTTTAGCATGTCTCATAAACTATTAGAGCTGGAGTCAGCATTTTTTAATATGTTCTCATGAAGCATACGCAGGTTAACAATATTTCGAACTTTTGATGATACCTCCCTCCACTCACCCCTTATATGAACGCAATTCAAATGCTACGGACTTACGCTTTGGTTTGTATATCGATTTAAATGCTCTTAAAACGTACTAATAATTTCATAAGAATCATTATCTTAGTTTAAAAGTTATTCACGAATTTATTTTCGTTAGTGAGGGCCACAGCTTGCGGCATGAGGGTGGATGTGTGCCCACAGCTTCTTTTTTTGGTCAGAATAGATAATCATAAAAAATTATAAAACTAATCGCACGCGGTAATCTCGTTTATTTAATGTAAGCTGCGACAACTTTCTTACTTTGTCTTGCAACCTGTGATGCTTAGCCCAAGACAACTCGAAATACATGTGCAAGCATGCCACTGGAGTTTGCCCATTAGCTTTTTCATGCATTTCAATTCGGTGTGCCTCGTCCGTACAGCGCTTAAAATAGTGTGGTTTTGCAGCTCATAAAATCGAGTGAATATTTTCATTACCTGCCCAGTGTGATTTAAGATGACATCCCACAAACTTGCTTTCCGTGGAAAACGGTATGGTTACATTCCTAACTTCGATTGGTCTCAGTGAGTCAAGCTTATAACGATTTGTGATTGCCAGTAGTAGTCTTAGCTGGATTTATATTGAACCCTGCATTGTTTTACCATTCTTGACTTCCGCGCAATTCTAACGCAATCTTGTCACCAAAGTTTTCTCAAATTTTTGTTTGAAATGTGTCTCTTTTTTTTGGAGTGCACTGACTACTACACTAATCGGCATAATTATTTGTTACGTATTATACTCTCGACTATCGGTGTTTGGTGTTTTGAGCAGTGTAGAATAATGGTAACATCTTTGTGGTTCATAACAACAACTACATGTGTTCAAAATACTTTGTCAATTTTTTGACATTGTAAGTAGAATGCGCATTTTCCTAGGTATTTTGCCAAAATCTCAATGGCACTTCGGGCACGTTTCAGCAAACAGACGTTTGGGAAAGTTGTTGCCTATATGGAGCTGGCTAAATGCTGACTAAATGCCAAAACTAGCATTACCAGTTCCAAGAGGACAAACCGTTTCGCATTGTCATCAAACAGATACTCTCTTCTACGGCCCAAAACTATATGATAAAAGAAATGCAAGACAAAGGACACAACGTTCTTAGCATTTTCAACCCAAAGGCCACGATGACTAGCGATACAGAGTAAACCCGGTTACATATGTTCTTTTTAGATTTCAAGCCGGCACTTAACAATAAGGAAGTGCTCAAAATAAATATTCTGTGCCATCAAGGGGTACCAGTACCCGCAAATCCGCTGACAGTGTGCAATGTCCCCGCAATACATCAAATTACTGCATGAAGCTCTTCGTCTGCAGCAGATGTGCTGGCGAACATCCAACAGGGTCTCCACTGTATAAATACACTGGTCACAGAAAACTTAAGCACAAATTCCGGCGACGCCAATCAGTGCAAGAATTGACCAGAAAAATTTAGGAACTCAGCACTCATCAAAATGAAGTAATTAAAAATTGGTTTATGGAACGCGGATGGGCGTATCAGAAAAATCTATAGCTGAGACCCTTCCTTGCTACCCACAACATTGACATAATGCTCCTTACAGAAAAGCATATACACATGAGTTTCAGGGTCAACGTATCGGCATTCACATTGTAGTGTATTAATGTATATAGTAGCCAAACATAGCTTAGCAAAATGTACATATATGCCAGCTGCTTATATTATATACATGAAAACATAACACTCCGTTAGGCTAAGACAACTTTTGCAGAATTAATAAAGAATATTCAGAGAACTAACTTCAACTCGTCTACTCGATGTTTTGCCTTACATGGCAATCGTGAAGGGGTATGCAGCGACGTTTTAAACATTTGCAAATCGTTCAAGCCGGTGGGCGATAAAATTTTGCGAGGACGCGAGCGTATATATAAATAATGGAATACTGGATCCATGAACGCACATGCAGGCCCACCGAGTAGATGTCGCTCTGTATGCCGCCCAATCGGCTGAAGATGATAGCGTGTTGACCGAAATACCTCTCGATTTTTGTGTGTGAAGCAAAAAGCAACAACAACCACAGCGATCTAGCATTTTCTAAAATGATTGATAAAAATAAAATATAAACTATAAAATAAACTATATGAACTCTGCGGACCAGCACCGGCAACACATCAGATAGCCACTTCCTAGTAAAGTGCCAATCCCACCTACTACGGGAGCGCAAACAGAACTTAGCAGCGCCGCCACCGAAAAAGACCGACGGAGCAATCGAGTGCGCCTAATTAAAATAATAAAAAAAAAGTTTTGAATACAGTTAAGCGCAAGTGATGCTGGCAACTTGTTGCCATATGCATAGCTTATATATTTTTTGAGTGGGGATGTAGCGTCAATCGCTACGTTAAATAAGATTATCTAACAAAAACCCCTATCGCCGCCAGTGAATTCACAAACTGTCACATGGACTGCAGTCTAAGCTTAATATAAGTAAAACATTGTAAGCCAGATTTTGCCACCTTTGTAATCTGCACTGTATAAAATCATTCATATACCTCTTGTTTGCGAAAATAACTCAGTTTAAAAAAATTTTTTGTTTTAGAGCATGTGTTTTTATATGGAAATGTATAACACACCGTTTTCGCCACTAATCCATTGCACATCCACGCAAAAAGGAATAGTTTTATCAACTATACCAAAAATAAATGTTTCGTCAGAAATAAATGAGCATTGCAATTCAGGCAGAAATATCAAGACTATTGTGTTTTATTCCAATATTTTATAAGAAGAATCAATACACGAAATGGATAAAGAATCAAAAGATATTATTAATACATCTATTAATAGTTTTGATTGCGGCCTTGGATTGTATTTTATATATATTACCTCCTAGTGGATGACAAAAAAATCACATAACGAACATTTAAGCCAAATAGGCAATGAAATCTAGAATCTTATGGCATGGTCACAAATGTCTACACCAGTAGCTTTCGATCCAGTATTGCTAGTGCAGTTCACTAAACGATGCCATTGCCAAATTCGTGAACAGTTTTACAGAGGCTACTGGCCGACCTGATGTCATTCTATATTATAATAGTGAGCAATCAGAAAACTATCGAGGCAGCTTTAATGGCAACCGCGGTACTGGCAACCGGGTAGGAGGCTTTCGACGTTTCCGCGAAAACCAAAGAGGAAGAAGCGATACTTATTATCGCGGTGGGGACACCAAAGGCGGAGGCCACATCCAATAATGGCAACCGAACTGGAAGTAAGTCTTGGCATTTTCATTGACATAAAAACTCAACATAATATCCCACTAATTTTACTTGCGGACACAGGTGCTGACATATCACTATTGAATTATTGAATTATTGAATTAAATTTTCGAAAATTAATGCAAAACATCTCACCAAAATATAGTAAAAAAGTTAATATGTATTGGGCAAGGTACTTTGCAGTCACTATGTTCAATAGATCTGGACCTTAGAATCGAAGATCTTCTAGTACCACATAATTTCCAATTCATAGTTACATGCAATTAGAGGAAGAAATTGTAACGTGATTCGTCTTTGTAAACGTGTTACTGTAAAAATGTCTGCCATTCGCTCTATTAACGATTTTAACAAACGCATAGAGGCGGCCGAGGACAAGATCGTGGTGCTGGACTTTTATGCCACCTGGTGCGGGCTCTGCAAGGACATTGGGAAACTGGTCAAATCACTGGCGCGCCAATACGCCAGCAAGGCGATCGTCCTCAAGGTGAACGTGGACAAATTCGACGAACTGGTCGAGAAGTACAAGGTACGCTGCATGCCCACATTCGTCTTCCTCAAGGCAAAGTCGTTGGCGCCGACGAACACAAACTAACCCACACCATGGCCAAGGTCTGCAAGTGAGCGGAGCTGAGCTGAGCTCAAGCAACGGCGCAGGCGCAGTACTCTCCATTTGTGTATTGTCCAACCCTAAAATATAACTGTAACAGAGACTTAGCAACTTGATATTAATGTTCAAACATAACCTTAAAATGACATTTTATTTTTCTTTTAGCATAGATATGCAAATATGTGTTAGATTCTAAGGTTTCAAAAAAAGGTCGAAAAAACGGTCGTAGAGCCACCCCAGGAGCTACAGCCAGGAATAATAATAGCCAGTACTATCATCAATAGTGAACACGCACAGATTCGTATAATAAATACAAATTTTGAAGACGCTAAAGCTAAGACTGGGAGATAAAAGTCCGGTCTATATACAAAATTATCGCATACCTGAAGCCCAAAGATCTGAGATAAATAAGCGGTCGACTGATTAAAGATGGAATAGTAGAACCATCCATATCAGAGTATAACTGCTCACTTCTCTTGGTTCCCAATAAGTCACTACCAAATTCGGCAGAGAAAAGCTAGCGTTTGGTGGTAGACTATCGTCAAATCAATAAAAAACGCTTGGCGGACAAATTTCCCCCTCCTAGAATAGAAGATATTCTTGAGCAATTAGGTTGAGCCAAATATTTTTCATGTCTGGACCTAATGCCTGGATTTCACCAGATAGAACTTAACAAGAAGTCAAGGAGCATAAGGTAATTTTCAACGGGCAGCGGCTCGAATCACTACACGCGGCTCCCTTACAGACTAAAAATTGTCCCGACTTCGTTCCAACGTATGATGACTTTTACATTCTCGGGTTTACAATCCTCGCCAGCGTTTCTCTATATGGACGATCTTGTAGTAATTAGTTGTTCTGAAAAACATTTTGTAACGTACACGAGAAAGTTCGAGAGCACGCTCTGTCTGAAGCTTTGTCCGACCGTGTTCAGATCAACTGGGGTGGGTTGCTTGTGCTCTCCCAACATGCGTCACAAAAATAATAAGGGTAGACAGAGCCTAAAGGACAGAGCCTAACGATCAATCCTGAAACTAATATTGAATAGTGGCATATTAAGTGGAGAACTAGTATGCCCTGTGTAACCTATTACTGGTTATGGCTCTATCCAAATCAACTCCTCATAAGCTTGCAGAAGTTGCCCGATTAACGGTGTATTTAATTTATGTTACCTCAATGACATACAATTTTCATACTTATGATACTAGACCTTCGAGAATAAGGCATATGTGCACTTGGCATTGCTAAAAATAAAAATAAAAAATATCTAAACATTATTAATTTAACGATTATATAGGATATAACGGGGTATAAGGGATCGGCAAGCAAGTTGGCTCTTTACTATTGGCAATAATCAGACTAGGACTTAGAATTACCATAACTACATAGAATTCCGCAGGCATTCAAACGGCTACGGCGTACTCACAGCCTTATTCAGCGATGTCCGATGATGTCGGCAGGCCTGTCGACGGTCGGAGCAAGTGGAGCTAAGAACGTTCTGATTATTATATAGATGCATATTGTTATAAAAGCTGCTCAAGCACTAAAATGAGTGAAATGAGTTACTTATAAGAAAAATTATCTACAAAATACTGATAGACTTGAATGAACAGGCGGTACCTATTTAAATAAGAGAACTTATTTTTATCAGAAGTGGCTTCTTCTACTACAGAGTCAAATTCGACCACAGGCCGCTTATCCTCCATAACGCTCCGGCTGAACTGTACAAGTGTATTGCAGCTACGCATTTTGGGGCGCGGATGCATGTTTCCGGTAACTGCGTTGCAGCAGCACAAATGTAATTTGCTGGCCGAGCTCCAAGGTTCACTACGCAGCACGGGTACTGTAAACCTTCGAATTGAGTGGCTGCGTTTCCATGTGACCGGCTAGCTGTTGCAGCGAAAGCTCACGTTGACAAGTCACTAATCCTAAATTATGGAGGCACTGTACGATCAGAGTTTGACCACATTTAAGACTCATGCAGAACATGCGAGATGCCGTATATTCACTTTTTCTATGAATATCATAAAAACCACCTAATGTACTTGGCAGCCCGAGACGCCAGTACGATAGAAACCAATTGGCACTGTCGGATGCCTTGAGGTTGTTGTATATATGAGGTACGGGTGGCCACCACATTTTTTCTTTTCTTTATGGTGACGCAGCTGGTGCATATATATCAAACGAACGCGTCATGGAAATGAGCTTGTAAACCAATTCTATTGTTTGATATAAGAACGATTCACTTTGAGTTTCATGAACACATACGGTGGATCTGCACTTAACAGCGGACGACTGTTAACTCAATTACAGTAGCGGTAAAATAGATGCGGCACCTTTGCTACCGACTGCTTGTATTTGTTTTACTTTTGTGGTTTTTAATCTCGCTTACACCCTCATAAAGTCAATTTGCTAGAATCGGGACTAGAAATTCAGGCAGTTCCAGTAATATTGAAATCACCGAGAACTACAAGACAATCACAATCGGAAGGCATTGCGGAGACAGAATGTATAGCAGAGTAGTGCATAGAATAGACAGAATCATCTGAAGAAGGAGGAATATAGGAACAAGTAATAAAAAGGCAGACACCGTTAATGCACAATTTGATGGCAAGAAATTCTATATCAATACTAAAGTTAGTTATTACTATCGCGAAAATAAATCAGCATCAACAGCAATAAGCACACCACCGACGAGAAGTGCGAGTTTCTATAGATAGAGAATTTGTTAGATAGTATTTTAGAATGGAGGATGTCTGGCCTTAAGCACCCGGGTGCTAAGCCCAGGTAGTAAATCTCCACAGCGAGCTCGCCAATTTCGGAAAACCGACATTAGTAAACTAACTCAGCTCTTATCCAAGACTTGGTCTCGGCTTTACATGTGTAGGGACATGGATAGTTCAATCGAAATTTTTTATTCCACTGTAAACCATCTATTTGATATATGCGTCCCAGTTTGTGATTCAATTAAGTCTAACAAACATATTTGGTTAACATGGAAATTAATTAATCAATTTGAAGAATAGAAAGTGAAGGATGTACAAGAAGTTCAAGGAAACTGGCTCTTTCTTGGCTTACACTTGATATCTGATTGCTCGATGTAAATTCTCTGTCCTCAATAACCAATGTTATAAGGATTATTTGCAAAGTTTTAGGATACAGTTCCAGCGGGATTCTAAACAATTCTATAACTTCGTTAATGCAAAACGTGGATCTTAAAGACTACCATAAACTATATTCTTTGAGAATTTTACAGTGGCTCCGATCAGGCTATTGCCGATTTATTCGATTTAAATGACTTATAGTTCTTATAATTATCTTCCTGGTCAGCCATATCCTTATCAGTTAAATGTTTCTAACTTGGCCTTTTATCACAAAACTTTCACTACTAAATGATCTAAGAGTCATAGCCTACTTTCACCGCGACCTGATGGAATAGAAGGCTGAGTGTTAAGGTGCTGATGATTTCCCAAAGGCTGTATAAACTATTCAATTGGTCCGTGGAGCTAAGTTATTTTTCTAACATTTGGAAAGAATCATTTATTTTTCCTCTCCGTAAAAAAGGAAACATGTCTAATGTTCAGAGCTATAGAAGTATTTTTAAGTTGTCTGATATTCCTAAGATTTTTAAAAAGTTGATAACTTTTCAACTACAACATCTATGTGGATCTATAATTTCACCTACAGATCTGCTACTTATTGGAATTCACGTCTTTTGTTATTAACAGATTCCAAAATTAAACGCAAAAAGATGTTCATTACACTGATTTGTAAGTTCACTGATCTGTAAGTTACTACATACGTTACTAAAACTCTATATACTTCACTTATTCGTCCAATTCTTGAATATGGATCTTGTACATGGTGTCCCCAATACAACGTTCATTGGGATAGAATTGAATCTGTACAAAAATAATTTCTGATTTTTGCTCTCCGGGGTGTTAATTGGAATCCTAATTCTCGCATGCCTTCGTACCCTGGTAGACTATAACTAATAAAACTTTCCTCTATTTCTAATCGTAGAACCATGCTATTTGTAATCTTCTTACACAAACTAATTAATGGGGAAATTGTTTCTACTGAACTATTTAGTCAAATTAGTTTTGCGTTTCCGAGCAGAAATACTTGAATTTTTTTTACCGCTTTCTCTTGAAATGTGTCATAGAAACTATTCTATTCATAATTCATTTCGAATCTTAATTCCTCTTGTATAATGCTTCTTCTATTCCTATCCTTAAAACTTTCATCTTTTTTCATCTATCTATTTGTTCGCGGCCTTCGTCTCCGCACGTTATGCGGCACGTCCGTCAGTTGGTTTGGCGGGAGGTGACATTTTGCCTGGGTCCGCGCGTTAACAAGCCCGTGGTTGGTATCGTTGGACCACTTGAATGCACTGTTCGTTAATAAATCTACGTCCAATAGAAAAAAATACAGGGCGCCAGGCGAGAGCGCCCGACGGGGGATACTCTGATTCCAGTGTGTTCATGCATTTCAGTCCTCTTGCATTCAAAGACACATTCACAGAATCTCACATACACACTCACACATATGTAAACGCAGGCGGCACGCTGTGAACAGCTGCTGCGCTTGGCCCCCACACTATAAATTAATTCGCGTAAAATTTCTTAACAAGAGCATTGAAATCTATGCACTAAACAAAGCTCAAGTCCGTAGTATTTGAAATGTGTTATTTTTACATTGTTGCATATATGGGGCGAATCGGGTGAGGTATCAAAAATCAGAAATAATCTTTACCTGCTTCCTGGCTCTAGCTCTTATAGTTTCTAAGATATGCTGAAAAAACCGAGTCAAAAAACCGATAACAATCGATAATAAGAAAACGATATCGGTTGTCGGTGATTTGAAATAAACTTGATCTGCGTATGGTATACACGAACTTAAAAAGTCCAAGTTCAGCTTTCTAGCTTCTGTAGTCTCCAGCCAGAATAAAGGACTTGTCATCATCAGATGTAGTATAAGGGACAAGCCGAGAAACAAGGATTTGGATTAAGATTTTTAGGATTTATGTTTTTGAGAGCAAGATCTATGTGGAGTGCCACGAGCTCAATCATATTTGCCACCACTTTTCTGTCGTGTTGACGACTCTATGTACATTGTATGCTTAGTGCAAATACCTTATTATTGCACCTTTTGACCATATTCGAATGTCAAATTTGATCTCCACATCTTTGCTTATATCCGCAAAGAAATCATTAGATTTAATTGAATAAGTAAAAGAGTCAGTGTCCATATAATTTTATGTCAAAATCGTACATATTTCTCTTTGACAACTGTAAAACTGTAAATCCTAATACATGGGGTTATTGTAGGTATTATGAAGACGTTACATCTGAATGGTATACATGTATTTATCAAATTGTGACGTGCTATGGAAACAGCCTTTGCAATTAGCGCTCGTGCTCCCAACCGACTGCAGTTAACTGTTTCTCAAGACGTGACTAGCTTAACATTTTTACGTTTTTCAATGTTTTCCTTACCATAGACGGCGTTGTTAGTTTGAAAAAGTTGTTTTCAAAACTGTTTTTGCCATTGTTCTATGGTGTGTGTTAGCCGATATATTTTTTCAGCCAAGCTGACTTCTTAAACCGTAACACATGATGGATTTTTGGTAGCTGTAGCCCGTTTAGTAGACACTGCTGTAAATTTCTATTAAGTATGGCGTATTTAACCTTTGTCCTTAGATCAGCAAATAAGTTTATTTACTTCTGCTTCTGGTGTGGCTTTTTGGTTAATTGAACATAACGGCAGATCATTAAGAAAATCATGTAGACTTGATGAATATAGTAAATTAGCCTCAAGAATATAACCATATTCTGAGGTTTCTGAAATATTTATTACATCGAATAAAATTTTATCTTCGGACAACTCTCCAAAGCCTGTGTAAGGGAGATATTTCGACATGGCCAACCTGTATAGATTATTTGCATATAAATATATAAAGTAAGAATTGCTGTTGTCATAATCCGATAGGTATTTATGATTGGCTTTTCAGTACCTTTTACAACACTGTGCATAACTTCTTGAGAACCTGCGGAATTTGTGAGACTTTTAAAGATTTTTTCCCTCGAAAGTAGAGAGCTCTCACTTGAAGGAGTCAAACACATTCAAACGTTTCAGCCCTTAGATTTCTACTTAACGCATCTAAGCTTGTTGCCAGCAATTGATAGGTATCAAAAAATCAGCTGAAGCTTCGAAGTATATAGACTTATAGAGTGAGAGAGGAAAATAGAAGAAGATATGTAAACGTAGTTGTCATGGTATCGTACGGTCAGAGGCCATAAATAAGGGCAAAATAGGGAATCCGAATGTCTTCCGAAAAGCTGGGGTATTTCGAACAGTCACTGCACCATTTTTATAATATAATTGCTATTTTATTTTGTGGAGAAATTTAAATTGAAACCTTTCGTAAGTATAGTAAAAAAGGAGTAAGAAAGGAGGGAATGGTTAAAGTGCTAAGCTGTGAAATATTTATTCCACAGATTGGCCCGGACAAGCATCGATTAAAGTTTTTTTTATTTATTTTTTTAACAAAAAACAAAAAATTGAGTGTTCTGCCCCCCGATTAAGATTAAGGCTCGCCAACATCCTCGTCGTGACCAGAGGCAGTCGCAGCATAACTGGAGGCCCAAATTTATTAAGTAAGTCTGTTCAATACGTGCGGTTTCCGCAGTGCAGCTGATCCACACACGTACATAAGTACAAGTTTATGAGTGCAGGGGAGGCAGCCAGAGCCAGAGCCTCCGGGTTGCATACGAGACCCTGCCAAAAAAAACAGAAAGCTTTTTTTATTCGTTTGTTTCTAATGTGCCTCGGTATAAGTTCTTAAGCTGCCACTCTTACGCATACACACTCGCGTGCGAATTTAGGCGCGCCTACATCTAACGCAGTTTGCCGTTCCACACACAGCCTACGACATATACTAAACTTTAATTAAATATATTCATTTTATCGCCTTAACTATTTATTTACTTAATTCTTTAAATTTATTTGTTTTGCTTATTACTATTTTTTATTTATTTATCTTTTTAAATTTTTTTCTAAATTATTGTTTATTGTTTATTGTTTATTTTGTTATTTATTTAAGTATTATTTTGTTATTTTAATTATTATTATTACTTAAATATTTGCTGACTAAAAAAGGTCACTGATCTGTCAGTGTAAAACACCCAATAGTTTATCACACATTATTACGCAGAAGATATCTGCAAAGCAGCAATCAGCAGATCGCCCTGGTAAAATTAACCCACATGCGGCGTCGCGGGGTGAATCAAAGCGAAGAACGTTTTTTTTATATAGCCTCTTTGACCCACCACAAGAGCTCTTGGCGAAAAGTATTTGGCCAAATATATATTTTTTCCTGCAATTATATGTGAATTAAATATTCTATCTTATTATTGCGAATGAATATTGGAATTCCCTCGGCATTGATTAAAAAGGCGTTACAAAAAAATATGAACTTAGACGGTTCGGTGTTGAAAATAAATTTCTAGTGAATTTACTTATATCGTATTATTAATTTTAAAAAAATTACAGTATCCATAATCTATTAATTCATAAATATCATAATGACAAGTTGTTCAAGGGACAAAATGAGTTTCTAAATTAATGTAGAGGGAGGACACGTGACTTGAGCTATGATTAGGCCCGCTGTAGCCGTTTCAGCAGAGGGTGGTCAAACACCAATTAATAGTTGGACCACAGGCAGGGTGGGCGCGCGAGGTAAAAACATCGAAACCTTTGCTGCCGGAACACTTCTCACTTTTCTTGTTGCTAAATTTTTTTGTTATATATTTTTATACTCGTTCACGAAGTGTAACTAGAATATTGGTTTTGTGCACTGTCTGTCCGTTTGTCCGGATAAACGCAATATTTTTTGACTCTATTGAAGATAGAGACTTGAAGTTTTGGATATACTTGCAGTTATCTGCTTCAAACAAGATGTTAAGATTTTTGTGTCACGCCCTCTGGGAGGTCGGCAAATCGATAACATGTCGATACACCTCAAATCGCAATTCGATAAAAGCTCAATATTTCCAACAATATTAAAGTTAGAGTCACCAAATTTGGTTTGTAGATTGCTGATGCCATGCCATTGCCATGACCACTAGAACGCCTCCACCTTAAAAAATCGGAAATTGCAATATCTTCCACAGTTTTGAGTTTCGCTCAAAACTCTATATTGTTCCATATTTGGAATATATATATCTGGAAAGTTCCCCCCAACATCACAGAAAAAATGTCCGGCCACGCCCCCTTCCGCTAAAATCGCTAAAATCGATATATCTGAAAGCTCAAAACGGTAACATGTGTATAATTCACACAATTTTAAAGCTAGAGACATCAAACAAAAGATTGCGACCTTGATATCCCGGCCACGCCCACTTGAACGGCTCCCAGCCACCCCGCCTTAAAAAATGGGAAATGGCTATATCTCGCACAGTTTTTGAGCTAAATTCACCAAATTTTAAAGGAAGATTAGTGGTCACCCCTTTAAATATATGTAGTAAAATTTACCACCCACCCCTCCCACTCCCGCCCCCACAAATCGCGAAAATCTATATCTCCCAACATTTGAAAGCAAGATTCACCAAACAGTGTTGGGGTGACCTCCTTTTAAGATCGCGCTGAAAAATGTTGAACACGTCTACCTCAGCCCCTACGAAATTTACAAATTCTTTATTTTTCCAAATTCTATGTACTGTGAACGAGTATGCGGAGTCGGTTACGTCCGACTGAAACGTTCTTACATGTTTTTTTTTGTGTGGTTCTAAAGCTGTTTTGATGTTTTGATTCCGTACGTATTTCTTTTTTTGTTTACATTTGGTGGGCATTGGGAAGCATCCAACCCTGGGATCGCGAGCTAGCCGGCGTTGCCAATCGGGAAATAGTCTAAATGTAACATCCCCAACAAATATATGGGAATCACATTTTGAGAAGTTGTGGAAAAGCACAGGGTGCAATTTGGTAATTAATATTGCCTATAAATTCACCGCTTAAATGGAAGTGATCCCTAACACGGTCAGACCATAACGGTTTTTTTTACAAATATGGCAATTGATGGCCATTTTAACCCTATTTTGTTCACCCGTCGAAATTATCATGGGCTTAATTGTTTAAAGATAAGAGGTGTAAATGTCATTAACATATTTTATTAAAGATTTAACAAATTTTTCAATATTGCATTGTTTCTAAAACAAATTTATCGAGCCCTGAATTCAAGGCGCATTTAAGAAAAACAGAGAATGAAATGGGGATGTGCTCACTCGTTGTATGCATTCAAAATCAGTATATATTACAAACGATACACGTAAAGCTCGTTTGTAATTTAAAAAACTAAAACTTGCATTTTCTACTGTTGGTAAGGCGATAACATTTTTCCACACTGCTGCTTGTGCTCCTCGTATAATTTTTGGTTGTGGGAATAATTGTGGCCAATTATTTGGGTGCGTACAAGTCTAAGTAAGAAGGCTCTAGTCAGGAGCGTCCGACTAGGGGATATACTGAATATTGTGGTCCATACATTACAGTCCCCTCACATTCATACACCCTTACACAGAATCACACATACACACATACATGTAAATGCAGGCTACACGCTCTGAAGAACTGCTGCGCTTGGCCCCCACTATGAAAACTAATTTCGTGAATAACTTCTAAGCTATGACCATGATCCTAATGAAATTTTCAGGGCTTGACAAAAGCATTGAGATCTAGGAACAACCCTAGTCTGTAGTATTTGAATTGCGTTATTTCTACATTTTTGCATATATGGGGCGAATGGGAGGAGGTATCCAAAATCCGATATATTCGAGCAATTTGAATCAAATATGGTGGCTCTGGCTCTTATGTTGTCTAAGATATGGATAATAAGATTATAAGAAAACGAGACAAGCTATCAATCAATAACGAACAACACGAATGATAATGGGATTTAAACGATCAAAAGAAAAGATAATGGGACTCAAACGAACAAAACGAACGATAATGGACTAAAATGAACAAAACGAACGGTATTGGGACTCAAACGAACAAAACGAACGATGAACTAACTGAACGAATAGCTTGTTCAATGAAAATTGAATGACTGAACTTACTTTTAAAATTGAACGACGATGTACAACACTAACTGTTATACAGAAAAAAAAATTAAAAATCTAATGTATTATATTGTCCCCTCTCTTGTTCAACCTAATTGTTTGGGCATGGATTTTTGGATAGCTTTTGAGTTATTGCCTAAATATTTAGCAATGCCAATCGTGCCATTAAACCTCGCATGCTTGGAATCTATACTGCGAGCCTTAACGGTAGCTCAGCAACAAGAACTCAATCAAATAATTCAGTTGTTCCCATTTGCGAAGAAAGGCGCGGTTTCAACATCACATGCATAGATGTAGGCAATGCACGCAAATCAAACAACGCTATTATTCGGTATATATATAGAAAAGCTGATGTTCGAAGAAATCTAGCAAATGTTGTTTCTTGGCATAATTGAGCCGTCTGAGAGTTCTTGGTCGTCACCAGTTCTTTTTGTTTGCCTTTGCATTGATTGCAAAATTTCAATGAGGTGACTCGAAAAGACGCCTACCAATGCCAATGTCTTTGATTGACGGGATACTTAGTCGGGTCCCCAAGGCAGAATTAATCACCAGTTTCGACTTGAAAGACTCCTGTTAGCAAATACCTTTAGAGTCCAGTTTTCCGGATAAGACCGCAAGACTATACATGGTCGTCCCCTGTATCAGCATAAGGTAATGCAATTTGGGATGTCTAATGCCCGCGCTACGATGTCCAAGGTGATGCACCGAATAATTCCTGCTAACTAAAGAAACGAATTGTTTGTATACCTCGACGACTTCCTGTTAGTTTCGGACACTTGCAATCGCCATCTTGGAGTATTAAAAGAATTTGTAAGGAAAATTTCTGATTCTCGTTTAAACATTAACGTCGAAAAAAGCAAGTTTTGCTTAAAAATTGTTAATTACATCGATCATGTAGTTGGACGGGGTATAATTAGAATGAATGCTGATAAAATAACCGCTATTTCTGATTATCTGGCGCCCCACTCTTTCTCTCGGCATGAAGGAATGGTACCAGAAATTTATTAGAAACTGCGCGTCGATAGTTTCGCCATTGATTGACTCGTTCACAACTCGAAAGAAATTTGAATGGTCCCAGTCGACTGAGCAAGCGTGTCAAGCTTTGATGGTTGAAATGTGCAAGTCCCCAGTATAGCGTACTCCAAATGTTGAGGCTCCGTTTTTTATACATTGTGATTCTAGTCATACAGGCGTTTGGCGGGTCCTCATATAATTCAATGATTTGAGTTTGCAAGTTGCCCAATTTGCCGCTATGTCCCGTAAGCCGATTAAGTGCCAATGCAACTATTGAGTTACGGAAAAAGAATGTTTGGCAACAATATTAAGTATTCGACAGTTTTGAGCTCACGTGGAAGGACACCCATTTCCGGTAATAACCGACCACGCATCCCTAAAGTGGCTAATGCCTTAATCTGACCTGAGTATCCGCTTAGTTCCGTAGGCGCTATAGCTCCAAAGTTATTCATTCCCCATACAGCATCGAAACGGCAGTAAAAATATTGTCACGAACTCACACGGTAGATTTATCGGTTCTGAATGTGCATCAATTTATCGATGTACAGTCCCCATATTTTAAATCATTTGAGTATGAATCTCTTAAGTCCAAAGTGTTGCAGATCCAGACGCAGATGACAGATGTCAAAGTTATTGGCGATTTTTTCTATTGCAGAATAAAACTTCGTTTAGGAGACGATATGGCTTGGAAACTATGGCTGTCAAACGAATTGGTTCCGCTTGCCTTAAAAATAGTTCACGATGATCCCGATGATCACGATTAGCCTCTCATTTTGGAATTAATAAAACTTTAGAAATGCTAAGGAGGTATTATTTTTGGGCAAAGTTGGTGTCGAATATTAGAGACTATATTAGTCGGTCTGAGAATTGTAAAACCACTAAGCATGTCCTCCGAGCCCACATTGGCAAGACTGGAGAGTCACAGCGCTTCTTTCAGAAATTATATGTTGACTAACTTGGCCCATATCATAGTTCCGAGCTAAGTTATATTGGAATTTTCGTTGTACTTGATCACTTCTCAAAATTTCCCTTCTTGAAACCTGTTCGCAAACTTACAGCGGATGTTACTTTGTTTTTTTTAGAACAACAATTGTTCCACTGCTTTGTGGTTCCAGAAGTAATAGTATCGGATAATGGAGTGCAATTCAAATCATATAAGTTCAATGAGCTGCGCCAAAAAAATGCAGTAAGTCATTCACACACTGCCTGTTGTGGCAGGGAATCCAAAAAGTTAAGTTAATTAACAACACCAAAATTCACTTTCACTTCAATTGTATTTCTTTATTCACTTATGTGTGACTTAGAACTGAACTTAACCTAGATGACCACAGTTGCCTTTTCCTAGACTGGAAGCCTGTGGTGGGTTTCAGTCGAGGTGGAGATGCTCATTTAGCCTTTTTTTTGAGCACGCTAAAAGGCTGTTTATAACGTCGTGTATAACGTCGGGGTAAACGTCAGTGCCGAGTACTACAAAAATTGTGGACGGGTGACGCCATGCCTCATCAGCCAGGATTATATTCTGGAATCGCTCTTGCATGCCCTCGCCGATGGCCCTTGTTGGAGTCCTGTGCTGCAGGTCCAGTTCGACTCGAAGCACTACCTCGTGTTGGAAGCCGGTAGTCTTCGAATGGGGAAGATTGTGCATGCCTCGTCTGCACCGGGGGTGATGGATAGCCCAAGGGCTTTTGCCAAGGATGCATCGATGCAGCTCATGTGGCAGCATTTATCAATCAGAGCGCGCGATTCAAACGATTTTCGCCGTTATTGATCATGATGATTGCCGTGGGCAGATCCAAGAGTGATGTCAACGACGTCGCAAGAGTCGTTGGCAGTATACTGGGGGCCGGCGATGCTGGATTATTTCTTGCTCTTTGCAAGCGTTGCTGGACCGATGTGGTTTGCCTTTTTGTCGGTGGGGAGCGACGTCCTTCATTCAGATGGAGGAGCGTGTGGCGATCACGCTGATACTTCCGGCACAGGTCAGTGCTACGACAAGTGCTCCCTGAGTGTTGGTGTGCTTGGCAGTCAAGGCAGTACTTGTTGATGAGTACTGCCCGGAGACGCTTTTCCGCGGATAGGCGCAGGAAGCGAGCACACTTACGTAAGGGATGGATTCCGCGGCAGACTGCGAAAGGACTGTGTTCCTCGAGAACGTCTCTTTTCCAGTGCCTTTGGGTTGACGTTGCGTGGTGCCATTCTGTGTTAGAGAGAATGCAGGAGTTAAACGTAATATGTTATGAATATTAAAAAAACAATACTTTAGGAACGAAAGGCTACTGCACAGAATGGACAAATGAGCTGGTTGACTATCACTGGCTTGGAATGGAGGCATCAATAGGAAATAATAATTGTTTTGCTATAGGTCGTTTGATAACGCCTTGGGCGGTCAGGATATCAAGGACACGGACTTTGTTGTCTGGGCCAGGATAGATGGTCAGCACTCGACAGAGGCGCCACTCTTTAACGAGGAGATTATCTTCCTTGACGATAACCATGTTTCCCACCTGGATGTTTCTCGTTGGACTTTGTCACTTGTTTCTCTTGAGGAGCTCCTTCAAGTACTCTTCCTTCCAGCGTTTGCAGAACTGCTGGTTGATAGCCTTCAGCCGTTGCCATCGGTTAAAAATGGACGTAGCTGTCGCATTAATTTAAGCCTCGGAAATGGACAGCAGGGGCCCACCGGTTAGGAAATTACCGGGTGTCAGGGCCAGAAGGTCAGTAGGGTCTTCTGACATAGGTGAAATCGGCCTGGAATTTAGGCATGCTTCAACCTTGCACAGGAGAGTAGAAAGCTCTTCAAAAGTGTACTTCCCAATGACCACCCATATGTGGAGCGCTTGGGGGCTTGAAGTACCAGGAGAGCTTGTGGTAGATGAATTTCGAGAGGACGACGTTCTTGGTTACTGCCAAAAACTCTCGTGTTAGAGTGGCTGAGGCACCAACGAAGGTCTTGCCGTTGTCAGAATACATGTGTTGGGGGTAGCTATGTCTTGCAACGAATCTTGCTAAGGCGGCTAGAAACTTCTCGGAAGTCAAGTTATTGATGGATTCGAGGTGGATGGCCTTCGTACTAAAACACACAAAGACGCAAACATAACCCTTTGTTATGAGGCATGCGCGTCCTGTATAATTTTTTCGTTGAAAGGGCTTCCGAAATCCACACTCGCATGAGTAAATGGCTTGGAGAAAGTCGATCTCTCAACGGGAAGGTCGCCCATAAGCTGCGTTTGGAGTTTTTTGCGATGCATCAAACAGACCTTGCAGTAGCTTATCGTTGACTTGACCAGAATCTTAAGCTTCGGAATCCAATATTTAGATCGGATTAGTCGAATCATCAATTGGTTTCCTCCGTGGAGAGATACCTGCTGAATGAAACGGAATAGGAGACGTGAAAATGCACATGTATATGGCATGAGGATTGGGTGACGTTCGTCGTAGCTTAAAGTCTCTGACTGTTTCAGTCGACCGCATGTCCTTAAGATTCCCTTTTGGTCAAGAAAAGGATTTATACGGATTTATAGTTACGGATGGTGCTTGATTTGGGGATCTGCTGTCTTTGGAGAAGACAGCAGTATTCTGCCCGCTGAGAGATTGCAATAAGCTTTTCTTGAGCTTCACTAATTTCGCTGCTACTCAGTTCATTGACGTTAAGGGGCTCGTTTGCAGCGCTGGATGTACATAGAGACATAAGCCATGACTCTAAGCGCCTTGTTAAAACTGGAGAAGTGTTCCAGGAAATCAATTGGAGGGGGCAGCTGTTCAATTTCTGTGTCACGTACCATCTCGATTGGTGTTGGCCACTTATCTTGTGGCAATTGAAACCACTCTGGTCCGTGCCACCACAAGTCGCTACTTGACAGCTCTTGTGGAGATACACCTCTACTCGCCAGTTCGGCCGGATTATGCTCCGATTGAACATGAGACCATTTTCCAGCGTCAACATACTGCGTGATTTTCGCCACTCGGTTGGTCAGAAAGATGGTCCATTTGCATGGTGACTTGTTCAGCCATGCCAAAACGATTGTGGAGTCTGTCCAATAGTACGTGTTGTAGGTATGAACAGGCAGCTGAGGAAGGAGCGTTGCTGACACGTCTGCCAACAATACCGCACCGCACAATTCTAGCCGTGGCAAGGAAATGGTCTTCACTGGAGCAACTCTGGTTTTCGCATTGAAAACTATGTCGCTAGCGAGGGGGTACTGTAACGGAGGACAGTTCACTCCAAAAGTGACTGTGTTTAGCTCATAATCACACGGTTCTTCATTTTTGTTACGGAACAAAATTCGTTGGAATGGGGTGTGCTTTGGATCTATAAGAATTTGTCTATACATTTTTGTAATGTCAGCATTGAACACGTGGCGGAAAAATCGCCATTTCTGTATCTGGTCAGTTGAATCGGACTGGAGAACTGGTCCTGGGTGGAGAATGTCATTAAGACTGTTGCCATTTGGGGAGGGACTGGAGGCGTTAAATACAACGCGTACCTTAGATTTGGCGCTGTCGGGCTTGAAGACAGCATGGTGAGGCAGATAAAAGTTATTACAATTATCGTCTAAGGGAACCTGAAGCATATGACCCAAGTCCAAGTACTCTTGGATCACCGACTCGTACTGCTCTTTTACTGGAAGGTTTCTTCTCAACCGATTTTCGTTCTTGACGAACTGAGCCAGTGCAATGGATCGTGAGTGACCCAAGTTCATGTGGTCTGGATCTTTAAATGGAAGTGTGACCACATATCTGCCATTCTCATTCCATGTAATGGTTTTTACTCTTCTCACAAGAGGAGTCGGATGCCCTTGCCGGTTTAACTGGCAGATCCTCCACCTCCCAGAATTTTGTGAGAAGTTTCTCAAGATTTTCTTCAGAGCTGACTGAAATCTGAGTGGAGGAGGAAGAGATTGTTTGGGATCTGGTCTTTGAAACTGGGCCGCTGAGAATGCAGCAAAAAATAGTTTCTTGACCAAGCAGAGTACCACATATATTTGGATATGAGCCGTCTAATAATGCGGATGGGAGGATGTCAGCACCTGTGGCACATCTATCTGCGAACTCCGGTAAATCGATGGATCCGCTAATTGGAGATTTGGCAGATCACGCAAGGAACTTTGGGGAATTAGATACGATGGTAAATTCCCTGCTAAGTAAGGAAGCACGTATGCAGAGGTCTCGATTTGGATTCGATGTTTTGACGGAGAGCCAATATCAAAGTGGCAAATTTTTTGAGGTTGGGCAGCGATAGCTTGGTTTAACCCAGATACTTGTGCTTGTACGGGTTGGAACGGCAGCTTGATCAATTTGAACAATCGTTCGGATATGAACGTTGCTTCTAATCCCGAGTCGATCAGCGCTCGCGCTGTATATTTGATGGCCATATGGCACATATTTATCATAGCGGTTCCTAGGAGAACTCCTTGCATGTTGAAAGCAAAGTAGTTTTGTACGTTAGAAGGAGTGGACTGTCTATTTCGTTTTGGTTGGCTTAATTCCGCTTGAGTTGGGGAGTTGTTGTAGAGGTCACTGGAGGGGACCGCCACGATGAAGAAGTGTGTTGTGGCGGCCCTTGCAGGTGTAGCAGTTGTGAGCACTCGTGCATTCTTCGAGCTGATGACCTCTGGCGAAACAATTCATGCACAACCTTTGCTATTTAATGGAGGTTGCTCTTTAATTAACGGGCATCTGGAAGAATAGTGGGTAAAGACGATTAGAATGATTCTCCTTTAAGCATAATTTACAGGTCTGCGCCTTCACGCTAAACTTGGCTTCAAAGGAGTTGAAGGTTTTGGGAGTTGGTTGCGTCCGTGTAGCCTTTGAATTGGGCTGAGCAGTCGTGTTTGGTTTTATGTCTTCAATTGCTTCGAGTGTACGATAGCGTTCAATGCGGAAACAATTAAGATCTTCCCATGCCGGAATAGCAGACTTATCGGACAATGATTGTTCCCACAGCGACAGTGTTATTTCAGAGCGTTTGGAGGAACACAGAAAAACAAGCAGGCAGGAGAGCGGTTAAGCATCCTTTGATTGTGCTTTGGAGGTCCTTTAGGGAGGCTCCTGACTCGACGCTGACTACTGGCAAATTGAACAATATTTTTATCTGGCTGTTAACCAGAAGCCGCTTGTTTTGGAAGCGCTCGTACAGAGCTTGACACGCGGATGCAAAGCCATTGTTGGTGAGGGGGATTTTGCCACAATTGTCTTGGCTTCGCCGCCAGTCTTCGAGTTGAGATGGAACAGCTTCTCAATTGGGGTTAGTCTTGGATTAACAACGTAAATGGCCGTGAAAAGATCACGAAACGTGGGCCATTTCAAATAGTCTCCATAGAACACTTCCGTATCAACAGGTGGGAGACTACAACCTCTAGAGACTGACCGAGATAAAGGAGCAATTGGTTGCCTGTGTGAGGCAGAAGTTTGTTCGATCTGTTCGCTCAATTGCGCTATTCACCGCTCATAAACGGTGTAACAGTGATCGTATTTGCTTTCTAGGGATTGGACACAGCCCCCAGATTAAATGCCTTAGCACTCACTTCATATTGGTGCTCCTTTTTTCCCTTAGACTACGTGGTCGTGGCGGACTTGAAGTTTCGACTCCGACTGGATTGTTGATCCGGGTCTCAAATTGACTGAGCTTGTCAGTAATGGCGATAAAGTCAGACAATGCCATTTTCGATTTGGTCTCTGTCTGTTTAATAACCAATCGGGTGGCTATCGGAGTGCGAGTGGTTACTGCAGCCTTAGGCAGGGGGTGGACGACTCGCTCTTGGGTCTTGCTGACGCTTTGGCTGTGGTTATTTTCACCACTGGAAGTGGTGAGGAAGATGTGCTTCGTTTGACGTTATGAATGGACGGAACAGATAAGTTTGTTTTATCCTTTCGGTCTGACCCTGTTGGCATAAGGGGTGTGAGTGCTGATTTATGCTCGCCGAGATTTTAACAAAAAAATTTTCAATGGAAGTGGATCGGACAATTGGATAAAAAACAACAAACGAAGGACGGAATGTGTGTATGTACTTTGGAGTGATAGCAGTTATACAACAAATAAACAAAAAAAATGTTTTGATAAATATTTCACGTAGGCAAACACTAATATTTGTTGTTACTACTTTGGCGTGGATGATAGAAATAAATAAATACCCGCTGCTCGGAAATAGATATACTATGAGCTTGCTAAACGGTTATTATTTTTCTTTCACGGAAATAATGGGGTGAATATTATTAATGTATAGAAATATATATGTATGAAGAGATAAATGGATAGATGAGTACGCGAATTATATTATTATATTAAATATTAATACTAATATTCACACCAATGTTAATTTACATTAATATACTATTCATATTAATATTAATATTATTATTATTATTTATATTAGAATTTAATGGTTTTTTTTTAATATCCTAATAGCGAATGCACGAGCTGAGTACTGATGTTCGCTCTATCAACAGACGACTATTTAATCGATACTTTTTGATAGGAAACTTGCCGGTTGCCGTCGCTAGTTTTGTTTTGTGTTTACATACATGTGTGCAATTAGTGTATTTATATTTAAGTTATGTTTAGTTAGTAGGTATTTATATTTACTGACTTGATAACTCCACTAGTGATAGGGTCAGAAGACTGAGTGAGTTTGCCAGAGCTGCATTTGCCAGAAGACGAACCCAGTGAAGAAATGTCTGAATGGTTGAATGAATGGTAAATGATTGTGGGGGGTGTGTATGTGAAGGGGTAAATTGTCCGGGGCTACCAGTCCCCTGTTTCATGGAACAATACTGGAAGTATTCTTTTAGAATACGAGTTCTGACCAGAGGATTGATCTGGTACCACGGTGTAGGGAATCACAGAAGCGGTCTCGGCTTTCTGCTCTCTGCACGAAGTTCTTTGGAACTTGTTGGGGACATTTGCTGGCCGCCTAGCGGTTTGATCTTTGATCAACTAGTAATGCCGTCGTTTGCGGAAGAGGAAGGAATAGGCCTCGCTTCTCACAGTGAGAAAACCGTGTCCATGAACATGGCGTATACTGTTCCATCTGTGGATTGTTGTTTACATCAATTCGCATTCTATTCCATGCAGCAATGTTCAAATCCTTTGGGGTCACCAACCCGTAACTGTTTGGAGTTAAAATTGGAAGTATCCTTCGTGGTACGCGGCCTGACCGGAGGCTTATTTTCTGGTACCACGGGTAATCAGGAGACCGCGGAACTTGTTCCGTCCTGGTTTTTGGTTGCGGCCCTTCGGGGAGTTTCGTGGTGGCTGTGGTTTAACACCCAAATGAGGGTAGAGCCTTGGCTCGATGTGGTGTTGCGTTATACAACCGGGTGCCGTGACCCATAGATCGGAAGAGGATTAGGTAGGCCTCCCTCCAAACCAAGGTGGAAGTCACGACCAAACAGTAGTGTCTTCAAATTGGTACCTGCGGAATTGCTGTTCCAATGGGGCGCTGATTGACGTTTAAATTAATCCTGTCCTTGGGACCGTGAGATTAAGCCATCGTGACAGGAGCTCACGTAAAACCACTTGACTTTAATGACTCGATAACTGTTCACAATTAATTAATTAATTAATAAATGCAAACGAGCCAGGAATGGTTTTAATATATATATACACTTGCCTTTTTTGTAGGTGATAAAAATATGTTGTTCAATTATGTTTCAGGAATGTATTTATGCCGCAGCTTTAAAAAAATACAATTTATTGTTAAATGTCTTTTATTGTTTTATTATTTTGTGTGTTTCATATGTTTAAATCTGCAATGTGCATGGCAAGATATGCACTTATGTATGTATGTAAATGTTTGGAGATGCGGCAGTATCAAAAAGTATGAGTTTTTTTATTATGAAAATCTTTATTATATTAACAGATAATATGAGTTTTAAACATGGTTAAGGCTAAGCTGTCGTCTTTAGAATTGTTTTTAGTTGTTTTGTAAAAGACCGAAGTGTCTTTTCTTCAGTCTATTTATAGGAATAGATCCCACAAGGGCTTGTGCAGATCTGTTTTGGTGATTCATCAATCTTTCGTTATAGCGACTGGAGTAGAAAGAGATCTGATCTTCTATTAGAGTAATATTCAGATCTCTGTGAAGGGTCAGATTACTGACATACCAGCTGCAGCCAGTCATTAGGCGTAAAGCTTTATTTTGGATTGTCTGGAAACGTCTTCTGTTTGATTTGGCAGCTGTGCCCCAAATCTGAATGCCGTATCTCCAAGTTTGCGCAATGATTTGCTGGTAGATTTGAGTTTTGCACCGTAATGGAAGCTTACTTCTTCGGTTCAACATCCAGTGATGTTTGTCTCTCTTCAGATAACAGGTTGTCGCAGCTTTTTCAAAATGTTCTCGATAAGTAAGTCGTTGGTCGAGGGTGATGCCCAGATATCTGGCCGAGGATGCTTGTGGTATTGGTTCCATGTTGAGAGAAACTGGTGGAGTTCGTTTACGTCGTAATGTGAAACAGACATTAATCGATTTGCTGGTGTTAATGCCCATGTTCCACTTCTTGGTCCAATTACCAAATTCATTGAGGTATCGCCGAATAGCTGTTGTTGTTTCACTTTCTGATGTGTTCGAGCTTAAAACACAGACATCATCGGCGTAAGATGCCAATAACATGCCAGAATTATTAATTTGTGGGATGTCAGCTGAAAATATTGTATATAGAATAGGAGCGAGAACGCTGCCTTGTGGGAATCCAGCAAGTATTGGGTTGATTGGCGATTGAATATCCTGGACTTGTACCAGGAACTTTCTATTCTCCATAAAAGATTTTAGTAGTTTAAACATATTAGCTGGGGTAGCTTGCTTAATTTTGGCTAGCAATCCTGGATGCCAAACACGGTCGAATGCTTGCTGTATATCCAGAAATACTCCGTTGCAATATTCGCCTTTATCAAACGCTTGAAGAATGTAATCAGTTACCCGATGCACTTGTTCTATTGTGCTATGACCAGCGCGAAACCCAAATTGATGTTCGGGAATCGTTTTATGTTGGTTTAAGTGATCAAGTAACCGCGGAGCAATTAGTCTTTCAAAGACTTTGGAGATGGAGGGTAAGAGGCTTATAGGTCGATATGAGTTGGTATTTCTTTCAGGTTTCCCAGGTTTAAGTATCATTGTTACCCTTGCGACTTTCCAATGCGTGGGGAAGTGTTGCAATCTTAAGCATGCATTAAATATTATCGTGGAAGGACTTTCAGTGCTTTATTATTTATAAGATCAAGACCTGGGGCTTTCTTGTTTTTAAGCTTACGGATTGTTTTGCTGACCTCTTCTAGACGGAAGGCTTTGATTGGTAGACACGTTAGTAACGGAGTTGAAAGAATTGCCTCAGTGTTTTCTTTATCAGCTGTAGTGGCTGTGTCCAGTGGCGTAAATCGCTCAGCTAAGTGCTCCGCAAAAGTTGTCGCCCGTTCTTCAAATGATTTGCACCATTCTCCAGAGTTATTAAGCAGGGGAGTCACTTACTTTGGTTGCCGTTTGATAGTTTTTGTAAATTTCCATATCGAGTAGTGGGAGTCAGCGGTGTAGTCCAAGTTCGCCAGCAATGTATCACAATGCTTGTTGCGAAGAAGTTGTAAGGCTTCACGCTGCTCGCTGGCAGCTCTTCGCCAAAGCATTTTGTCTTCGGGATGGTGGGTCCGAAGGTTTTGCCTTCTTGATACTCTCTTGATGGCTAAAAGGTTTGCTATTTCGGGGGAAGAGCGACGTACTGGGCGATTAAAACGAAATTCAGAGTTGCTACCATTATTGTTTGCTTCTTCGGCTACACCTTACTAGTAAAGAGATCAACCACATGATCTATGTTGTCCACGGTGTTTATATCCAAATTGAGATGGATGGACCTATTCAGTGATTTTCTGAATGCTGCGATATTGGCATTTCTGGTTAGGAGCCGCGAGTTCGTTGTCATCTCAGTTGCTTCGGATTCTAAGTCAATAACCAATGCAAGATGGTCAGACTCCAGGTCCAACTATCGGATATTCTAAGCATTGCGTGGGGTACGCCTTTGTATATTGCAAAATCAATATATGAGGGCGTGGCATCTAATCTACTGGGGTAGCAAGGATATCAGCCTGATGCGTTTGGAGAGTGCAGGCAAGCTCCCTTCCCCGTGCGTTGACGGATCTTGACCCCCATAGAGGGTGTTTGGAGTTCCCATCGCCTGCTACAGTATATTTGCTGTTGTTCATGCAGGTGAGCAGGTCAGAAAAATCGTCGCTCCGCCAGGTGAGTCTGGGGGGACAGTAGATCGCACCAAACGTGATTTCGCCGAGATCTGTGTTGACTTTGACAAGCGAGAGCTGGACTCGCTCTGTGGCGATTGGCTCGAGAGGAAAGTGCCTAATATTGAATGGCTGTGTATATACAGAATCCATTGAGTTGGATAGGTCTTCTGCTAGTTGTTTTTATTTCACAAATTAGAGCTATGTCGATCTTGTTGTCTGTGATGAAATTACATAGCTCTAGCATTTTGCCAGTCAGACCCACAGTAGTGTTTTGAGCTTCATTTCTGGTTGGCCTAGATGAGTATAGCCATTATTTGGCTCTGCATCTGATATAGTTTATTTTGCTGCTCGAAGAATTTATTAAAGTTTTCTTGCATCACTTTAATCATTTGCTCAACTTTCGTCTCATGAGCCGCTTCATTATCCCACTGGGAAAAGGTGAAAGGCGATTGAGTTTGATTATTTTGCGGCTGTTGTCGCAAATGTACTCGCTGGGCTGTGTGCCCTTGGTGTTGTTGTTGGTAGTTATGTGTATCACTATTAAAATGATTGGTAGCATTAGGTGGAGTTTGCCTTTTGGGACCTCTGTTTGCATAACTACGTGCCATGTCTGCATAGGAGATTCCAGTTGCATTTACGTAAGGGGATGGCGCCAAAGCAGTATATGTGCTCGAGGGTCCTGCCTTCTTTGTAGGTTTTTTTAGGCTGTGTTCGTTGCAGATATTGTTTGAATTTTTCGCAGCCCTTGAAGTTGGCCAGATGATCACCCCCACACAGGGCACAAGTGGCTGGAGTATTTTTTGCACGTGTGCAATCGGACGTTTTATGTTCTTCGCCACAGACGACGCAAATGTATTCTCGATTGCAACATTTGGATGTGTGACCGTAATCCTGGCAGCGATGGCATTGAGTTATTTCTGCAGATTGCCTTGCGACCTCGATGTTTACATTTTTGTTATTTTCTTTGCGGACTAGACTTATGAAGAACATGTTCATAGGTTTGCCTGTCTTCCTTGATTTGTGGTTGTAGATGTTTGAAGCTTGATGACCCAATTTTGTTAGTTGGTCCTCAATCTGTGTCTTAGATGTGCAGGGGGATAGTCCTAGAATAACCACCTTATAAGGCTTTTCCTCTTTTAATTGGTACGAGTGGAACTCAATTTTATATGCGTTTAGCTGACGGACAGTTGCTCGATAGCTTTCAGAATTTTTGGTGTAAATTCTAGTTATTCTTCCCATCGAGGATTTGACTTCAATGTTGTCCAAAACGCAAGCTTCTTCTATACAGATTAAAGTTCTTGAAGGTTGACTACGTCCTGAATGACAATAGGTAGCGGCTTCGAGGTTATTTTGGCTGTGTTTCCAGGAGTGTTATTGTTAGACTGTGATCCGGCAGTTAACCGTGCGCAGCCAGTAGCGGCAGTGGTACTGGGCAGCTCACTTTCGAGGATATGGTTTTGAGGTAGAACAAGACCAGGATATAACTCGTCTAGATCCATATCAGGAGTCTGCTAGAATGGCGAATGGGTTTCCTTCTAAAGGATTATTGTCGTTTAGTGGCGAGTTGTTGGCGGCGGTAGCATTGGTGACATTGATGGTGTTATTAGTGTTTGTAGCAGTTTTTTTTATGTTTAAAGCTGGAGACTTGGGCAGCTTGCGTTTTTTTTTTGCTGTATTAGCAAGTGGCGCGGTGACGATTTGGTCGGTTGTTCATTAATAGAGCCATTATCAGCAGTGGGGTGATCCGCATTGCCCTCTGGCAATTGCGATTGTTTTCCATTTAAAGTATACTTCGAAAATTCCTCGGGCCTTTACTGCAGAATTTCGCAGAGCGGGCCGACGTATTTTGTTTGTATACGCACAACGAAATGTACTTTTTTGTAGCAGAAAGAGCGACACAAAGAGATACTCCGATGTCTGGCGCCGTTTCACCACGCGAAACTTGCTGGCGAGCAATAGAATAACGGTGAAATTAACGGAAAAAAAACGTTTTTTGTGCGCGACGATCGAACAGAGCTGCACGTCTGCACGCTTTGAAAGCTAGATCGTAACTGATTCTTTGCAATATATACAAAATTAGTCATAAAGTGCGAAATTAATCTCAGGATGTGATCGTTGTTGTACGTAGGTATATATTAATATATGGAGTCGCAAAAATATGCGAGCTTTATTTAATTTATTTATGTATGTATATGATTGCAAGAATCACGATTTTAATTTATGTTTTTGCACAGCCAGTTGGGGAGTCACTCCCATAAAAATTAAACAAATTAGTCGGAGAACTGGCCGTGACAGAAATTAGTTCGTTTTTTTAAAAATATGGCGGACAACATATGTACATGAAAGTGCCAATATGTGTTAATAGATTTCATACTTATCTTGTCTTTTCCTTAGATTCCAAAGGATAGGGGGAACTGGTAATAATAATCCGGCTCGAAGAACTTAAATGTTGTAGCAGGGAATCCAAAAATGTAAGTTAATTAAAAACACCAAAATTCACGTTCACTTCAATTGTATTTCTTTATTCACTTAGGTGTGACTTAGAACTGGACTTAACCTAGATGACCACAGTTGCCTTGACCTAGACTGGAAGCCTGTAGTGGGTTTCAGTCGAGGTGGAGATGCTCATTTAGCCTTTTTTTGAGCCCGCTAAAAGGCTGTTTGGTGTAAACACTGCCGTCCATGCACCCTAAGCAAACGGATCCGAGCGTGTTAACAGATCGGTTATAGCTGCCATGAAAGGCTACATTGATCCCAGCCAATCAAATTGGGATGATAAACTTAGCAGTACCTGCTGCTCCTTGCCTTCTAGTTGTCATTCAGCTATAAAGCACAGCCTATATCGGAATATTAATTAATTAATTACTGTGCCAGGTCTGCGGCTCGCATTCACTTTAAAGTTTTATATACTTTTTGCCCCGGTCTTGCAGTTTTATAACCTGCAGAAATATTGTGAATGTAAAAAATATGAAAACTGGCGTAGGTAATAAAATGTCAAAAGTCAGGCCAAATCATTCAGCCAGCTCGCATATGACACATGCCCATAAAACAATTCTCGCTTGCGCCCAAGACTTTCTGCAATCCACAAAAATAGAAATCTAGCCTTTTTCACCGAGCATGCAGCCAGACACTATGGGTACATAATTTAAAGCACTCTGCAAGCAAAAGGGAAATACAGCGACCGAAAATTGATATATCTTCAATTTTCGGCGCATTGCTGCTTGAAATCACTCAGTACGAACAGAGAAAATGTTCTACAGTGTGAGGAAGCAAGTTGCAAAACATATATCATCTTCCTCAATCCACACTAAGCAAATGGGACACTTACACTCATATTCTCTGAGATTGTGAGTGAAATGAGAATGCGGGACCTGCCACACAAAAAATGTGGCACAACTTTTTGTTCTAGGTGACCTTTTATTTGAATAGTGGTAATAGCATTCAAATTCGCATGAGAATATTTTCGCATAATTTATTCCAATATTTATATTAGATTTTATTATTTTTTTACTTTTTATACTCGTTCACAAAATTGACAAGAGTCTATTGGTTTTGTGCAATGTTTGTCAGGCTGTCCGTCCGGCTGTCCGGATGAACGCAATTTGAAAATTTGGATATATATTATCTGTTTCAGACAGTGTTAGGAGTTTTATGCCACGTACACTGGGAGGCCGATAAATCGATATCATGTCGATACACCTCAAAACGCAAATCGATAAAAGGACGTCCCCCACCTTGATATCCCGGCAACGCCTACTAGAAGGCCCCCAGCCTTAAAAAATCGGAAATGGCTATATCTCCCACAGTTTTTTACCTAAAGGCTATATTTGGAATACATATTACTGGAAAGTCCTCCAAACATCACAAAAAATTTGCCGGCCCCCTCCCGCCTCTGTATCCGCAAAAATCGATATACCTGAAAGCTCAAAGCGACCGCATGTATATAATTCACACAATTTTATATGTAAAGACACCAAATTTGGTACATAGATTGCTAGTGACCTCCCTAAAAGATTGCGACCCACGCAGCGCCCACTACAACGCCTTCCATCCACCCTGCCCCCATAAATCGCGAAAGCCCATATCATTCCTTGCCCCTGCAAATCACGAAAATCTATCCGTACAAAAATATCACGGCCACGGAAATCGCGAAAATCTATATCTCCCACAAATTTAGAGCCAGAGTCACCAAATTCGGCAGACAGTGGGTAACCTCTTAAGATCGAGCTGAAAAATGTTGGCCATATTTTTGGCTATATTTTTCCAAAATAAAAATAATAACTTCTCTGTACTGTGAACGAGTATTACGCAGTCGGTTACGTCTGACTGCACCGTTCTAACTTGTTATTTCTTTCTTCTTTTATTAAAATATCCAAACATGTAATTCCCATGACAATCGGTGCTATTGGCGCTCTTCTCTTCACTCCGAAATGGCATTTTGCCTAATATCAGAGAGCCTTCTGTATTTGAGAGCCATTTCCATTTCCGGGAACGAAGGTAGTTAAATATATTCTGTCATATTATTTTGCCCAAGAGTGTTTACTCATAATCAAATTAATAATTAACAACTAATTAAATCTAATAACTCTATGTGCATATTATGTCACACTACCAGTCGATTAAGGCCATACAGCCGCGTTAACAATTCTATGAAACGGAAAACGTCTGGGAAGTCAGCGCCACCTAGTTCAACAACACGAATTAATGTATAACATGAATGTAGGAGCCACCTATTGTTAATTTTATAAATATTAATTTTATTCCCCGCAAAAAGTATGCTACGATTGAGTGAAATCTAAATTCACAATAAGATATGTTGACTATCGAATTGCAACGCCCCCAGTGGGCGTAGCCGATTTCTTTTAACACTTTAGTTGACGCAGGTATACACGAGTATATATTCCAAGTTTCAAGTCTCTGGCTTCAATAGCGACGAAAAAAATGCGTTTGTACGGACAGACGGACGGACAACAAGACGGACATTGCACAATCCCAATATACTCTTTTCACTTCGTGAACGAGTATACAAATTTAAAGACAAGGGCACGGACTTTATATTTGTTGGATATAGCAACTAAAGGTTATAGACTATATGACATATAACAGCAAAGAGTCGTCGTAAAGCGTGATGTTTCCTTTGAAGAAAGTTTACTATTGTACTATTTACTATTACAGAGTAGCACTGATTTTTCTTGACACAATAAAATTGAAGAACAAGAAGAGTCTTGTCAAAATAATATCATCCCGCTTACCAGGAATCAGATTTAGATCAAACAGATTATGCTAACGAAAGTGAAGTTATTCCAAATTTGGTCCTGGTAGACCACGTATCGGCACGTACTGACACTCTGGGGACTCTTTCAAAGCAGAGGTTAAAGTTCCAGTTGGTGGTACTATATTATAAAACCAATTCATATTAAAAAATATACTAACAGTTTTCCTGCCTTTTAGGTATACTTTTAAATTTTAAAAGTATTCAAGACCTTTAACATGGGAAGATACCGATTCTCATGGTTCTGACTGTTACCCCTGCGCATTTGAAAAAATTGGTATTGTGAGAAATATGAAATGTATTTATCCGCAATTATGCACTCGTGGCTTTCAGCTTTCAGCGAAATCAGCGAAATCGGCCATACAAACACAGGAAATCGTGTTCATCACACGAAACTACGACTGCATGCTGTCACTTTTCAGGAGAAGATAAACGTGACAAGCTCTTCTCACAGGAGAAATTTTATGATTTGGTAAGGAACCTAAACATAACTAAGGAACATGCTATAACGCTAGCATCGCGGTTAAAGAAGCGAAATCTTCTGATGGAAAACGTTAACGATTTCACCAACATTTAAAATCTATGGAGCGACGTTATCAGGGATTGTGGAATCAGAACATGGGGGCGATTATGTGTGAGAATCTAAATTTAATACCTCACGCAGAAAGACACGCATTTGAACAATTTTTAATATACTTAAAAATTCAAATAACATGTAATAACTTAAGAAACAAATAGAATATCATGTTATTATTAAACATTTGTTGATATATATCATTTTTGATTGTTTTATGAATATTTATCAATAGATTGGGGGCCTTATCAACAGCACCTAAAATCGTTCCTTCTGTGAGTAAAACATCATATAAATTTGACGTTTCGGAATAAATTTTAATGAATGATATCTTAATTATAAAGCCAAACAGCCAATAATTTAATTCGGGACGGCATTCCTGAGACATTAAAGTCCAAATGTTCCTTCTGTGAGTAAAACATCATATAAATTTGACGTTTCGGAATAAATTTTAATGAATGAAATCTTAATTATAAAGCCAAACAGCCAATAATTTAATTCGGGACGGCATTCCTGAGACATTAAAGTCCAAATGTTGTTGATTTGGTAAAAAAAAAAATTTGTCTACTTATACTCGTTCACGAAGTGAAACTAGTATATTGGTTTAGTGCAATGTCTATCCGGATGAACCCAATATTTTTCGGCGCTATTGAAGATAGAGACTTGAAATTGTGAATATATACTTGTAGTTATCTGCTTCAGACAAGGTGTTGAGATTTTTGTGCCACGCCATCTGCGAGGTTGGCAAATCGATAGCAATTCGATAAAAGCTCAATATTTCCCACAATATTAAAGTTAGAGTCAGCAAATTTGGTATGTAAATGGCTGGTGACCTCACCAAAAGATTCCCACCTTGATACCGCGGCCACGCCCACTTGAACGCCCCCAGCCACCCCGCCCTAAAAAATCGGAAGTGGCTATATAGCCACAGTTTTTGAGCTAGTCACCAAATTTTGAACGTAGATTAGTGGCCAGTGTTTGGGTGACCTCTCCTTACCTCAGCCCCTACTAAATAAAAAAATTCTATTTTTTCCAAAATAACAATAATAACTTCTATGTACTGTGAAGGACTGTACGCAGTCGGTTACGTCCGACTGCATCGTTCATACTTGTTTGATGTTATATCGTTGTTATATCGCCGTCTCTGAATCGATTTCAATGATTATTAATTAATGCTATATAAGTAAATGAGTGACGAACAAAATTTAGTTTTTTTTTACTTTTCACTAATTTTAAAGTTAAAAAATCTTAAAAAATTCCGCACAAGAAATCACAATTTTCTTAATTCAAAAATATAAATAATTGAAAAACCAATGATTTAAATTTAAAAGTGTGTATGACTGATTAATAGATATATTCATTAGCTTTCAGTAATCGTTAAGCTTTACAAAATCGGTTAGGAAATTATCGAGTAATAATCAATAATGCAAGCTCAGCTCTGAAAAAAAGCTAAAAATAATACCATATTTTGAAAAATTTGTAATAAAAAGTCTCAACATAAAAAAAATTTTAAAGTGAGTTTTTGTCATATGGGGCCTCAGAAAAAGTAGGTTTTGCAAACAAGGAAAAAAAATTGGATTTTGTTACCTAGTATAATAACTCTTTTGCCGTTAGCATTATAATAATGTCGCCGATGGTACACGCCCTCAATTCTGATTTGTGCTTTTGCTCCCACTGCGCTGTCCTCTGTTAACACACGCAGTCGTTCAGTACGCATTCGCCTATCCTGCCGATGCTGCTCTTGCCGTTTCCTTGCTAATGCTCTGCTTTCGCTGCACTGCGTGTGTATTTTATAGCTTGTATTTTATAGCTTTTTCTGCGAAGCGCGAAGTTTCTGCATTCCTCGAACTTAAACTTGTGGCTGTCTTTTTGCTGTACCTTGCCTTTGTTAATGCAAAAAGGGTTTAAATACAGGTTTAAACAACTAAGCAACTAAGCAGCTCAACTTTCACATAACAAGTAAGATAGTCGGACGTAACCGACTGCGTAATACTCGTTCATAGTAGGCAATAGTTATTATTGTAAGTTCAATTTTATTGCTATAATTTGTCATATTCTGTTCTTTGCCCAAGAGTGTTTACTAATAATTAAATTAATATTTAATAATCAGTTATGATTGACAACAAATTAAAAATAATAACTTTATGTGCATTTTATGTCACACTTCCAATTGATTAAGCGCAAATAGCAGTGTTCACAAATCTAAGATTATCGAATTGCCACGCCCCTAGTGGGCATAGCCGAAATCACTTTAAGTAACGCGGACAGGCGGACAGACAGCAAAACGGACATTGTACAAATCCAATATACTCGTTTAACTTCTTCAACGAGTATAAGCACTTAATTTACTTCGGTTTTGCTCGGATCTTCATTTCAGTCACAATCTCAGCGAATGTGACTGTAAGTGTCCCATTTGCTTAGTATGGATTGAGGGATAGAAGACGTTTTGCAACTTGCTCCCTCACACTGCAGAACATTTTCTGTGTTCGCACTGAGTGATTGAAGAAATATCAATTTGTGGTTGCATTACTTCCCTTTTTAGAGAAATATGTGAAATACATATTCACCAGTTTGACGTGAAATCTTCTTGACGTAACGTTTTCGAACCAGCGCCGCTGTCGATAATTGCCTACATTCTTATAAAGAACCACAGACGAAGTGAAGCAAAACATAAAAACATGTTTCGCTGCCCATAGTCGACCTTTTTCTTTTACAAAACAAAATTTTGATTTTGCCCGTTATTCCCTGTTTCGCTATACTTTTCAGCTTAATTTACTTCGGTATTTATTATAAAAGTATAGACGTGTATGGAGAAACAATTGTTTTTAGGATATATTCTTAACTCGGCTATTAAGTTTATTATGATATCCTCAGCATTTTTTATTCTATGAATACACCAACATCACGTTCTGCTAGTTGTTTCATTTTTCCCAATTTTTTCAATGCATTAAAATAATATTGGCTCAACTTCATCCGAATCCGATCACAAGCCGCAACTATAATTTGATTTATTTTAACCAAACGAAACTAGAAAACAAAACGTTTTGTTTTACTTTATTTTGCTTCTCTTGGTGTGTGTTAAAATAAAAAATGTGTTTTTGAATAACGAATTAAAAACGTTTTGTTTTGTTCGGTGTGTATTCAGCGTAAAGCATAACATGTTTTTTTTTGTTTCATTAAGGAAGGGAACATTATTTCTTATGAGACAACACACGGTAAAGACAACAAAACAAGCATATGGTTTTGCTTTGTAGCGTTTCGGTAGTGCTTGTCGAAAATACATGCAGTAATATGAACAACACACACCGGATAATGAACAACGTTTTCGATCTAGCTCCATTGTCGATAATTGCTTACTTTGCGGGGGCGGGAGTGGGCGGGGGTGGGCGTATTTAAAGGGGGTGACCACTAATCTACTTTTGAAATTTGGTGACTCTAGCTCAATAACTGTGGGAGATAGAGCCATTTCCGATTTTAAAGATGGGATGGCTGTAGGCCGTTCTAGTGGGCGTCGTCGGGATATCAAGGTCGCGAAATTTTTTTTGTGAGGTCACCAGCAAACTACATGCCACGTTTGTTGTCTTTAGCTTTAAAATTGTGTGAATTATACACGTTATCGTTTTGAGCTTTCAAATATATCGGATTTAGGGGTTACGGAGGCGGAAGTGGCGTGGCCGGAAAATTTTTCTGTGATGTTTGGGGGAACTTTCCAGTAATATATATTACAAATATGGAGCCTCTAGCTCGAAAACTGTGGGAGATATAGCCATTGCCGATTTTGTAAGGCGGGGGCGCTGAAGGGCGTTCTAGTGGACGTTGCCGGAAAATCGACATCGCATTTTTTGGAGAAGGTCACCAGCAGTCTACATACCAAATTTGCTGACTCTAACTTTAATATTGTGGGAAATATTGAGCTTTTATCGAATTGCAATTTGAGGTATATCGACATGTTATCGATTTGCCAACCTCCCAGTGGCACAAAAATCTTAACACTTTGTCTGATGCAGATAAGTACAAGTATATATCTAAAATTTTAAGTCTTCAATAACGCTGAAAAATATTGCGTTCATCCGTACACACGGACTGACGGTCAGACGGACAGCATGGCGGACATTGCACAAAACCAATATACTAGTTTCATTTCATGAACGAATATAAAACATGTTTCGTTGTCGATAGTCGATCTTTTGTTTAAAAAAAAAAAAAATTTGATTACTTTTTTTATACCCTGAAATCAGGGTATAATGGTTGTGTAAAAATGTATGTAACAGTCAGAAGAAGCCATCTCCGACCCCATAAAGTATATTATACTTATATATATAAAGTATATAATCAATATCATAGCCCAGTCGATCTAGCCAGGTCTGTATGAACGTCGACCTCAGACTACAAAGGCTCAAACTCAAGTTTGACTTTTAAGCTTGTATAAATTAAGCAACGGCTGAGTTAGGTAAATAATTATAAGACGCAGAATTACGTCAGATAGATAGACCTTTATTTAAACGTGGCGTGGCGATGATCACTTAATTTCCAAAATCAGCAAAGCAAAGAACATAATAACTTATAGCCACAGCGCCTTATCGTCGACGCTGCGCCTCATGAATGGTGTCGCATATACGCTTACGTCGCAGAGCGTTGCCCGCAACATTGTTTGCACACTGAAGCTTCCGCTTCTGGTGTTGTTGTGCAATATCCGCAGACGTTGCTGATCTTGCACTTTTATCATTCACATTATCTTGCACTATTATGCGTGATCGATTTGGCAACTTCCTTGTTATTGGGCGGTGCTTAAGTGAAGGACGCCCTCGGACTTCTTGAAACCGTCAATAATAACTTAAAGGTCATATTAGCGTCGGAACCTCTGGTTTCTTTCGTAAAGCCTCGATGAAGTGTAACAGAGGACCAGGAAGATGATTACTGGCAATCAGATATTAAGGCCGTAAACGGCGAGTGGTGCGGTGCCGCCTCAATGTTGTTCGCATGTTGTATAGGAACATTTTCTGCAGAATGTTGTCGTAAGAGCAGCACTACAGTTTCCAATCGAAACTATTTCGTTACCGCACTCAGCTATTTTGGTATCTTCGGTAAAATTAACACTGGTGCCGTTGTTCTGAACGGTATGTAAAATTTTTTTTTACATACTAAGCTAGGATTGAAAAATTTGCGAATTCGAGCGATGATCGAGAACAAAAACGAACGATCTGGAATAGAATAGGCAAAGAGGGACACGAGACTAAAACTGCAGCAACTCAAATATTGATGTGCCAGCTGCTGAGAACAAGTGATAAGAGTAATAGTTGAGCGTGAATAGATAGAACAATTATGAGTGTAATGCGAGAAGCGCTAGAAACATAACAGCTGAAAATATTGGGCTATATTGTGTTATGCGAGAAGCGTAAAATAAGCGATATAGTGGATTCGCTTGCCTCGCAGGGCAAGTTTTAAAATGATACAAGCAAAGATGTAGTTTTTATCTGCTGAGCCGAAGATACTCCTCCGCTGAATGATTCAGCTGCAACAGAATCGTTAAGGGGAAGCTGACACAGCTTGTTAGTTGCTCGTTTTATAACTCCACAGCTATCTTGAGAACTGCAGCGCGTGCGATATCATATGTCCCTTGGTATTTTGGAATCTGCCATTTAGATTGCTCTTGAAGAACATTTAAATATTATTCTAACAGCTATCTAACTGTCGTACGATAGGCCAGTACTGCAAACAAATTACTGCCAACAAAGCTCGGAGATTCCGCTCATGGAAATGAGTGACAAAAACGGTTGTAAAAGGATGCTGTCTAGGCAGTATGCCGGGCCTCATAAGGAACGCGAATGATACGAAATTCATCAAAAAAAGGCAATAATGATGACAGGTTGATGCAGCGAGTGACCAAACGCTTTGACTGCACATTCCTTATAACATCCCTGAGACAACCCTTTTGAACGTTTCGTAAAAGTATCAACGATCCAAGGTGTATGTCGGAGAATGAAAGTCCGGGGCGTCGAAGACAATGGATGAACTCGTACACATACGAGAATACTCGTTGAATGGTGGAAAAGGAGTTAAAGTATTTTCATCTTATAATGGCATTCTCAGCGGGATCCTTAATAGGAAGTACTTTTTGGCGAACGTCCAACGTTGGCTTTTCAAGAAGATTAGACGAAGGCCATGAACCAATCAAAAATGTAGGAGCACATGACTAGAGTTCTGATCCTATGAGCTAATTGGTTGCTACCCCTCTGGAAAGAATGTCAGCTGAGTTAACGGCTGTCGGAACATAATGCCACTGGAAGTCTGCTGTGCGTTCCTGGATAATCGCTATTCGATTTGCAAAAAATACGTTGAACTATTAGTCATCTCGAATCCAAGAAAGACATATTGACGAGTCTGACCAATAATGGAATGTTTCCGTAAATATTATTATTATTTCATCTATTTCCTGCATTCATTGGTCCAATAAAAATGCACCGTAAAGTTCAAGTTTCCGCACAGTAAGAGTATTAAATACAGCTACTCGTGATTTAGAGCAGAATAGACGTGACCACGATTGCAGTTCCTTTGAAACCACGTATATGCAAGCTCTGTACGCCGTAATGCTGGAATCGCAGAAACCGTGGACCTCAATCTGATATATTGGATTGCAAAACAACCGTAGAAATGTAGAAACTGAACATTACTGAAATTTCGTCGAAGTTCTTGCCAGGCAGCCAGAGCAGCTGGAAGACCCTCATCCCAATCTAACTTCTCCTTCCAAAGAACCTGCAGAAAAATCTTGGCCTTTACGATGACTGGTCCAATTAATCCCAAAGGATCGTAAAAACGAGCTATAGAAGACAGAACAGATGTCTGCCAAGGCTTAGAAGTCCGATTGGCAGGCATAAAAGAAAACATTTAAATGTCAGTTAAAGGCTCCCAAGCAAGGCCCAATAGTTTGGTAATGTCGCTTCCATCTCAAAACTTTAAAAATGAATTCTTGTCTTTATCAGGAACGTCTTTTGGCACGGAGGAGTGACTCGAGCACCATTTTCGAAGTTCGAAATGACCTTCAAAGAGGATGCTTTTTTTGAAGTCACCGAGAAACAAGGTCAGCGACATAAAAACCTCTGCGAAGCATTTTGGCACCAATTGGAAATGAGGATTGGTGATCGACTGCTTATTGCTGCATTTCGTTTGGTACCATATGTAACTGAGTCTAACTTGAATACACTTATTGCAGATTCTCGCCAGAGGATGCCGTGTAGGTAGTTATCTGGGGACGTAACTCGAACACAGCATTACATCTTGCCAATATCTCCAGTAAAGGCAACAGAAAACGTACGAAATCGCATCAAAATTTTAAACGTTGTATAACTGGCCCAGCCATTAACTCTTCATTCAGCGAACATCCAATACTGGTAACAGCTGAACCATCAAATACGACCTGAAGTTTGGTACTTATGCTTTCTTCCTTCAGCACGCAATGATGAGCGAGAAAATATTTGAATAGACGCAGAGACTCTGGAGGGCCGAGAGTCATGTAACCGAGTTCCATATACTCTTGAACAAACGCGGAATACAGGGATTTATGGCGATGATTACGCTGCAACTTCTTCGCAAGCGATAAATATCCACAAAATGCCTATTGATAGGATTCAATTCATCCATACTGAGTTTAAGAGGCAGCCGCATGGAGTATTCTTCTGTTGGCAACCTTTGCAAAAACTTCACAAAATGCTTCTCGCAGTCAATCTCTTCTTTTGTTGCTTTGCAAAATGTTCTGGAAAGCTTTCCACGTCCCAAAATCGTCGAATTATCTCATCAGTTTGGCAATCAGACTCAGATGATGTACGATTGGCCATAAGAGAGGTACCGGTATGTTGTGCGCCGCCACCTGTAACTATCCAGAAGCTTGATTTGTCCGATACAGGTCGGACAACTCGCTGCGGCTTGTAAACCAATGGACCAGGTCTGAGAATTTTACAGGAACATTCTAATGACCTGTCAATGGCGCCACTTGGCTGGCTTGCAGCTATAGGCGGTCGATACAATTCTTTGTCAGAAAAATAGCAGTGGCCAGGACCACAAAATCGCTGCTGAGACTGTGGGCAACAAGAGCTGAAGAAGCTGGAGTGGGAATGCAAGTATGAGCAATCGAAGGCGAAAAATCCAAATGGAAAAATGTATGGTGCTTGGAGCCACATGTGCGACAAATTCCATAATTCCATAATCGTTAAAGATGTCCCTTTTTAAAATAGTTGAGGCAAAGAGACAACCTTTTTGCTTTCTTGTGACGCAAGTCTGGAGAAGAATTTCCAAATCGGGGGCATTGCTATATACAATGTTCTGTGTTATCGCAAAATACACAAACAGCGGCCCTCGGGTTAGTAACAACAAGCGATGTTCGACTGGGGTTAATCTTTATGTTCTTGCCCACCTGAGAGCTCGGCGTATACGTTCCCATAGCATAATCTACACTTTCTGGTGTTCTGCATCGCTGCTCCAAAAATGTACCAATTTGTTCCCATGACGGAATCATATTTGCGAACGCGGAATCGTCCAGCACTTTGCTCCTTGCTGCCCAAACTGGTAGGTGCACGAATATGGGCATTGAATTTCTCAGACAGTTCACGAAGCATACCAGCAGAGCCATTCTCCACTTTCTTGAGCCCCAGCAATTTAACGGTATGTGCCTGAAAAACTAAGCAACGGTTTTTATTTTAAATATTTTTGTAATAAATCTAATGCAATAGAATAATTAGCCTCTGATATTTCCCACGAACGAATAGTATGCAGCTCAGAATCCTTCAAACAGAGGCGCAAATTCTGAAATTTTTCAATTTTTGTTAGTTCGGGGTGAAAACAAATCTGCCCACTCCGTATAACCACCAGAAAACGTCGGCAATTTGCTTGGCGGTAGCGCCGGCAACGCTCAGGATCTGGTCATTGACGTGATGTCGTAGAACAAGAAAGTTACGCTCTACTATGCTTGGCGATTGCAAACCGAAACGACGTTTCCAATGCCACTGCAAGTTCATGGAATGCATATCGCAACTCACTGCCGATTTCGTCAAAATCCAATTCCTCCAATTTATTTTGAGCCTCTACAAATGTAGATTTCATCTTCTCAATCCGTTTAAGCAGCACCGACAACGAAATCTCATCGAGATTATCAAGGGGTGTTTGGTTGAGGTTAGTATGTAACGCCTGCAACCGCTCATAAGAAGACGCCACCTGGTAGTGAAAAACTTAACAAAGAATGCGACAAAATAATTTGACCCGAAACGGCATTTACGTATGTATATATGTATGTATGTAGGTATATATATATACTTATGTGCACGTACGCGGGCAAAGTTCGCTGACCGATTGTCACTGTACTTGAAAGCGCACGCGGAACAGTTGGCCAAACACAATTACAAGCAAATTGCAAAAATAGCGAAAGCCAATGCGTCTGTATGTATGTTTATGTACAAACTCCGCTATGCAATATACCTCACGACACTTGCTTGTATATAAGTCCGTTTTCGTTGCCACTGAAACTAATAATTTGCCGATCGAATAAATTTAGTTATTTTATGCAAAAAACACAATATAAATCTCGTCGGGATCACCAAAATGTTGGGATAACAAGCGTTTTTGATAGTTCAAGAATACAATTGTTATAGCTTTATTAGTTTGTAATTATTGCGAACAAAATTGCTTTAAATTAAAAATTTGCGAATTTGAGCGATAATCGAGAACAAAAGTTTTATTATTTATTTATTTCTGTGTCTTTGTATTAGCAGTTATCTGTCTAGTTTCTGATTCGATGAACTCTTTTTATATAAATTTAGGTTCTTCGAAGTCATCAAAATCTAGGGTCCCGGCTACAATTTTTAAAGCGGTGCCTAACAAATTAATACTTCTAGCATGTCGATGATGGATATTTACTGTCGCTATGAGTGTCTGCATGTATCGTACGTCTGAGTCCAGTATGTGATTTAAGTGTGATTGAGGAAAATGTTTTCTCAATTCTTCTGTCTCCTTTACTACTGCTGATTACATGGTTCAGTTAGTTGAGCTTTTTAAGTACTGAAAGTCCTTCCAAATAATTATGCCTCCGCCTAAGATTGGTATAGAGTTCGCATTACTGTAGTCGGTAAGTATGGCTGTCGTCATTGCAGAAAAAAGTAGTGTAATCCAAATCGTAAGATATAAATGAAACTAACGGTAAAAGTTAATACTCATCTTAAATTGTCCATGTGGATCACCCTCTCCTTTATTAAGACTGTTGTCCCCAAGTCTGCATCAACCTTTTTTCGGTGTACAAAGGTGTAAGGTTGTTTCCTAGTTGTTTGTTTGCGTTTACAAGGACCTTGTCTCCCACGTGGAACTGTCTATCTTGTCTTACCTTATTTTGCTTTTTAATTTGTAGCTGTTGTGCCGAGTAAACAGATTTGATGTATTTGCAGTATTTTCTCAATTGTGTCAGTGATTTTTCTTTAGGTTGCCAGACATCTCGCGATAAGTAATTTTATTGTTTCGGACTTTATAGAAGGTTCGTTGTCACAGTATATTGTCTTGGTGTGATTGTAAAAATGTATAAGCTGCAGAATTGCTGATCGGATCTATATTATTGTTCTGGAAGCAATGGGTTGGACAATAGCAAATTTTGAAAATTTATCCATGCTGGTAAGGAAATAACAAAATAAGGAATATACATCGATATGTAATATTTTGTCTACTTACGAGGCGATAGGTGTTTCCGTAAGTACCTGTTTTTGCGTATGACGATCGCATTTTGTTGTTTAGCATATCTTACTATTTGCAACAACTTCGATGGTCAATTTAGTCATTTTAGGAAAAAATAGTCCTGTAGAATTTAATTTACGTTTTCTTGGACGGGCCAATGCGCCCTATTGTGTTCTGCAACAACAATTTATTTCTGTTCATTTTTGGATTACTATGTCGATTACTATCCGTTTCGTGTATCGGAATACTGTCGTTGGGAATGTTTCTACCAATTTATGCTGCACGAATGCCAATATTGTTAGTTCACAACATCGCATACCCTCTCAATTAATGAAGCTCTGTTCTAAAAATGTATTAGATGTCGAATTTTTTGCCATCGGACGCAACTTCGCTTTATTCTATTACTATTTGGTTTCGAACGCAATTCGTCGGCTTGTCCGATGACTCTACAGTGTAGGTAAGCGATACTTCGTTGTGTATCGTAGAAATGTCGGACTGTGCGTCATCTTCTTGGCAACCCTAGGTTGTAATAAATTTCCGCATTATATTCAGCTATGAAAGCCTTCCAACGCCTTATTTTTGCAATTGGGTTGCGATCTGAAACCGCCAACGTCAGAGGCTGGTGGTCGCTAAATATATTTAAATTTGTACCTCTGAGATTTTTCAAAACCCAAACTATAGCGAGGAGTTCACGTTTGTTTGTTGCGAAGTTTAGCTCTCTATCTTTCAATGTCCTTGATATCATAGCTATGTTCGTTATCCGTACAGAGTAACATCAAATGTTTAGACGCAAGAACCTCCTTAAGCTTCTCAAATGCCTGACAATAACTTCCGTCAAAAGTGACTTGTATATTCTTTAACTGTCCGGCGCTTACTCAACCATTTTCGCCGTTTTAAATGTCACATAGGTTTTGTGGTTGGTTGTTCAAAGTAACGAATTGCTTCTACCTTGTTAAAATGTTTTTTTACCTCCCTATAAAACGTGAAACCAAAAGTAAGAACGTTGCAGTCGGACGTAACCGACTGCGTATTTTCGTTCACAGTACATAGAAGTTTTTGTTCTTATTTTGGAAAAATAAAGAATTTTTAAATTTCGTAAGGGCTGAGCTAGGCGTGTCCAACACTTATTGGCTCGATCTTCAGAGGAACACTGAAACACTGTCTTCCAAATTTGGAAGAATCGCAAAATCTGGGGCATTGCCAAATACAATGTTCTGTGCTATCGCAAAATACACAAACAGCGGCCCTCGGGGTAGTAATAACAAGCGATGTTCGACTGGGGTTAATCTTTATGTTCTTGCCCACCTGAGAGCTCGGCGTATACGTTTCCATAGCATAACCCACACTTTCCGATGTTCTGCATCGCTGCTCCAAAAATGTACCAATTTGTTCCCATTACGGAATCATATTTGCGAACGCGGGATCGTCCAGCAATTTGCTCCTTGTTGCCCAAACTGGTAAGAGCATGAATATGGGCATTGAACTTATCAGACAGTTCACGAAGCATACCAGCAGAGCCATTCTCCACTTTCTTGAGCCCCAGCAATTTAACGGTATGTGCCCGAAAAACTAAGCAACGGTTTTTGTTTTAAATCTTTTTGTAATAAATGTAATGCAATAGAATAATATGCCTCTGATATTTCCCACGAACGAATAGTATGCAGCTCAGAATCCTTCAAACAGAGGCGCAAATTCTGAAATTTTTCAATTTTTGTTAGTTCGGGGTGAAAACAAATCTGCCCACTCCGTATAACCACCAGAAAACGTCGGCAATTTGTTTGGCGGTAGCGCCGGCAACGCTCAGGATCTGGTCATTGACGTGATGTCGTAGAACAAGAAAGTTACGCTCTACTATGCTTGGCGATTGCAAACCGAAACGACGTTTCCAATGCCACTGCAAGTTCATGGAATGCATATCGCAACTCACTGCCGATATCGTCAAAATCCAATTCCTCCAATTTATTTTGAGCCTCTACAAATGTAGATTTCATCTTCTCAATCCGTTTAAGCAGCACCGACAACGAAATCTCATCGAGATTATCAAGGGGTGTTTGGTTGAGGTTAGTATGTAACGCCTGCAACCGCTCATAAGAAGACGCCACCTGGTAGTGAAAAACTTAACAAAGAATGCGACAAAATAATTTGACCCGAAACGGCATTTACGTATGTATATATGTATGTATGTAGGTATATATATATACTTATGTGCACGTACGCGGGCAAAGTTCGCTGACCGATTGTCACTGTACTTGAAAGCGCACGCGGAACAGTTGGCCAAACACAATTACAAGCAAATTGCAAAAATAGCGAAAGCCAATGCGTCTGTATGTATGTTTATGTACAAACTCCGCTATGCAATATACCTCACGACACTTGCTTGTATATAAGTCCGTTTTCGTTGCCACTGAAACTAATAATTTGCCGATCGAATAAATTTAGTTATTTTATGCAAAAAACACAATATAAATCTCGTCGGGATCACCAAAATGTTGGGATAACAAGCGTTTTTGATAGTTCAAGAATACAATTGTTATAGCTTTATTAGTTTGTAATTATTGCGAACAAAATTGCTTTAAATTAAAAATTTGCGAATTTGAGCGATAATCGAGAACAAAAGTTTTATTATTTATTTATTTCTGTGTCTTTGTATTAGCAGTTATCTGTCTAGTTTCTGATTCGATGAACTCTTTTTATATAAATTTAGGTTCTTCGAAGTCATCAAAATCTAGGGTCCCGGCTACAATTTTTAAAGCGGTGCCTAACAAATTAATACTTCTAGCATGTCGATGATGGATATTTACTGTCGCTATGAGTGTCTGCATGTATCGTACGTCTGAGTCCAGTATGTGATTTAAGTGTGATTGAGGAAAATGTTTTCTCAATTCTTCTGTCTCCTTTACTACTGCTGATTACATGGTTCAGTTAGTTGAGCTTTTTAAGTACTGAAAGTCCTTCCAAATAATTATGCCTCCGCCTAAGATTGGTATAGAGTTCGCATTACTGTAGTCGGTAAGTATGGCTGTCGTCATTGCAGAAAAAAGTAGTGTAATCCAAATCGTAAGATATAAATGAAACTAACGGTAAAAGTTAATACTCATCTTAAATTGTCCATGTGGATCACCCTCTCCTTTATTAAGACTGTTGTCCCCAAGTCTGCATCAACCTTTTTTCGGTGTACAAAGGTGTAAGGTTGTTTCCTAGTTGTTTGTTTGCGTTTACAAGGACCTTGTCTCCCACGTGGAACTGTCTATCTTGTCTTACCTTATTTTGCTTTTTAATTTGTAGCTGTTGTGCCGAGTAAACAGATTTGATGTATTTGCAGTATTTTCTCAATTGTGTCAGTGATTTTTCTTTAGGTTGCCAGACATCTCGCGATAAGTAATTTTATTGTTTCGGACTTTATAGAAGGTTCGTTGTCACAGTATATTGTCTTGGTGTGATTGTAAAAATGTATAAGCTGCAGAATTGCTGATCGGATCTATATTATTGTTCTGGAAGCAATGGGTTGGACAATAGCAAATTTTGAAAATTTATCCATGCTGGTAAGGAAATAACAAAATAAGGAATATACATCGATATGTAATATTTTGTCTACTTACGAGGCGATAGGTGTTTCCGTAAGTACCTGTTTTTGCGTATGACGATCGCATTTTGTTGTTTAGCATATCTTACTATTTGCAACAACTTCGATGGTCAATTTAGTCATTTTAGAAAAAAATAGTCCTGTAGAATTTAATTTACGTTTTCTTGGACGGGCCAATGCGCCCTATTGTGTTCTGCAACAACAATTTATTTCTGTTCATTTTTGGATTACTATGTCGATTACTATCCGTTTCGTGTATCGGAATACTGTCGTTGGGAATGTTTCTACCAATTTATGCTGCACGAATGCCAATATTGTTAGTTCACAACATCGCATACCCTCTCAATTAATGAAGCTCTGTTCTAAAAATGTATTAGATGTCGAATTTTTTGCCATCGGACGCAACTTCGCTTTATTCTATTACTATTTGGTTTCGAACGCAATTCGTCGGCTTGTCCGATGACTCTACAGTGTAGGTAAGCGATACTTCGTTGTGTATCGTAGAAATGTCGGACTGTGCGTCATCTTCTTGGCAACCCTAGGTTGTAATAAATTTCCGCATTATATTCAGCTATGAAAGCCTTCCAACGCCTTATTTTTGCAATTGGGTTGCGATCTGAAACCGCCAACGTCAGAGGCTGGTGGTCGCTAAATATATTTAAATTTGTACCTCTGAGATTTTTCAAAACCCAAACTATAGCGAGGAGTTCACGTTTGTTTGTTGCGAAGTTTAGCTCTCTATCTTTCAATGTCCTTGATATCATAGCTATGTTCGTTATCCGTACAGAGTAACATCAAATGTTTAGACGCAAGAACCTCCTTAAGCTTCTCAAATGCCTGACAATAACTTCCGTCAAAAGTGACTTGTATATTCTTTAACTGTCCGGCGCTTACTCAACCATTTTCGCCGTTTTAAATGTCACATAGGTTTTGTGGTTGGTTGTTCGAAGTAACGAATTGCTTCTACCTTGTTAAAATGTTTTTTTACCTCCCTGTAAAACGTGAAACCAAAAGTAAGAACGTTGCAGTCGGACGTAACCGACTGCGTATTTTCGTTCACAGTACATAGAAGTTTTTGTTCTTATTTTGGAAAAATAAAGAATTTTTAAATTTCGTAAGGGCTGAGCTAGGCGTGTCCAACACTTATTGGCTCGATCTTCAGAGGAACACTGAAACACTGTCTTCCAAATTTGGAAGAATCGCAAAATCTGGGGCATTGCCAAATACAATGTTCTGTGCTATCGCAAAATACACAAACAGCGGCCCTCGGGGTAGTAATAACAAGCGATGTTCGACTGGGGTTAATCTTTATGTTCTTGCCCACCTGAGAGCTCGGCGTATACGTTTCCATAGCATAACCCACACTTTCCGATGTTCTGCATCGCTGCTCCAAAAATGTACCAATTTGTTCCCATTACGGAATCATATTTGCGAACGCGGGATCGTCCAGCAATTTGCTCCTTGTTGCCCAAACTGGTAAGAGCATGAATATGGGCATTGAACTTATCAGACAGTTCACGAAGCATACCAGCAGAGCCATTCTCCACTTTCTTGAGCCCCAGCAATTTAACGGTATGTGCCCGAAAAACTAAGCAACGGTTTTTGTTTTAAATCTTTTTGTAATAAATGTAATGCAATAGAATAATATGCCTCTGATATTTCCCACGAACGAATAGTATGCAGCTCAGAATCCTTCAAACAGAGGCGCAAATTCTGAAATTTTTCAATTTTTGTTAGTTCGGGGTGAAAACAAATCTGCCCACTCCGTATAACCACCAGAAAACGTCGGCAATTTGTTTGGCGGTAGCGCCGGCAACGCTCAGGATCTGGTCATTGACGTGATGTCGTAGAACAAGAAAGTTACGCTCTACTATGCTTGGCGATTGCAAACCGAAACGACGTTTCCAATGCCACTGCAAGTTCATGGAATGCATATCGCAACTCACTGCCGATTTCGTCAAAATCCAATTCCTCCAATTTATTTTGAGCCTCTACAAATGTAGATTTCATCTTCTCAATCCGTTTAAGCAGCACCGACAACGAAATCTCATCGAGATTATCAAGGGGTGTTTGGTTGAGGTTAGTATGTAACGCCTGCAACCGCTCATAAGAAGACGCCACCTGGTAGTGAAAAACTTAACAAAGAATGCGACAAAATAATTTGACCCGAAACGGCATTTACGTATGTATATATGTATGTATGTAGGTATATATATATACTTATGTGCACGTACGCGGGCAAAGTTCGCTGACCGATTGTCACTGTACTTGAAAGCGCACGCGGAACAGTTGGCCAAACACAATTACAAGCAAATTGCAAAAATAGCGAAAGCCAATGCGTCTGTATGTATGTTTATGTACAAACTCCGCTATGCAATATACCTCACGACACTTGCTTGTATATAAGTCCGTTTTCGTTGCCACTGAAACTAATAATTTGCCGATCGAATAAATTTAGTTATTTTATGCAAAAAACACAATATAAATCTCGTCGGGATCACCAAAATGTTGGGATAACAAGCGTTTTTGATAGTTCTTCAGGGCGAAAAATATTTGCTATATGTTTAGTTTCAAGAATACAATTGTTATAGCTTTATTAGTTTGTAATTATTGCGAACAAAATTGCTTTAAATTAAAAATTTGCGAATTTGAGCGATAATCGAGAACAAAAATTTTATTATTTATTTATTTCTGTGTCTTTGTATTAGCAGTTATCTGTCTAGTTTCTGATTCGATGAACTCTTTTTATATAAATTTAGGTTCTTCGAAGTCATCAAAATCTAGGGTCCCGGCTACAATTTTTAAAGCGGTGCCTAACAAATTAATACTTCTAGCATGTTGATGATGGATATTTACTGTCGCTATGAGTGTCTGCATGTATCGTACGTCTGAGTCCAGTATGTGATTTAAGTGTGATTGAGGAAAATGTTTTCTCAATTCTTCTGTCTCCTTTACTACTGCTGATTACATGGTTCAGTTAGTTGAGCTTTTTAAGTACTGAAAGTCCTTCCAAATAATTATGCCTCCGCCTAAGATTGGTATAGAGTTCGCATTACTGTAGTCGGTAAGTATGGCTGTCGTCATTGCAGAAAAAAGTAGTGTAACCCAAATCGTAAGATATAAATGAAACTAACGGTAAAAGTTAATACTCATCTTAAATTGTCCATGTGGATCACCCTCTCCTTTATTAAGACTGTTGTCCCCAAGTCTGCATCAACCTTTTTTCGGTGTACAAAGGTGTAAGGTTGTTTCCTAGTTGTTTGTTTGCGTTTACAAGGACCTTGTCTCCCACGTGGAACTGTCTATCTTGTCTTACCTTATTTTGCTTTTTAATTTGTAGCTGTTGTGCCGAGTAAACAGATTTGATGTATTTGCAGTATTTTCTCAATTGTGTCAGTGATTTTTCTTTAGGTTGCCAGACATCTCGCGATAAGTAATTTTATTGTTTCGGACTTTATAGAAGGTTCGTTGTCACAGTATATTGTCTTGGTGTGATTGTAAAAATGTATAAGCTGCAGAATTGCTGATCGGATCTATATTATTGTTCTGGAAGCAATGGGTTGGACAATAGCAAATTTTGAAAATTTATCCATGCTGGTAAGGAAATAACAAAATAAGGAATATACATCGATATGTAATATTTTGTCTACTTACGAGGCGATAGGTGTTTCCGTAAGTACCTGTTTTTGCGTATGACGATCGCATTTTGTTGTTTAGCATATCTTACTATTTGCAACAACTTCGATGGTCAATTTAGTCATTTTAGGAAAAAATAGTCCTGTAGAATTTAATTTACGTTTTCTTGGACGGGCCAATGCGCCCTATTGTGTTCTGCAACAACAATTTATTTCTGTTCATTTTTGGATTACTATGTCGATTACTATCCGTTTCGTGTATCGGAATACTGTCGTTGGGAATGTTTCTACCAATTTATGCTGCACGAATGCCAATATTGTTAGTTCACAACATCGCATACCCTCTCAATTAATGAAGCTCTGTTCTAAAAATGTATTAGATGTCGAATTTTTTGCCATCGGACGCAACTTCGCTTTATTCTATTACTATTTGGTTTCGAACGCAATTCGTCGGCTTGTCCGATGACTCTACAGTGTAGGTAAGCAATACTTCGTTGTGTATCGTAGAAATGTCGGACTGTGCGTCATCTTCTTGGCAACCCTAGGTTGTAATAAATTTCCGCATTATATTCAGCTATGAAAGCCTTCCAACGCCTTATTTTTGCAATTGGGTTGCGATCTGAAACCGCCAACGTCAGAGGCTGGTGGTCGCTAAATATATTTAAATTTGTACCTCTGAGATTTTTCAAAACCCAAACTATAGCGAGGAGTTCACGTTTGTTTGTTGCGAAGTTTAGCTCTCTATCTTTCAATGTCCTTGATATCATAGCTATGTTCGTTATCCGTACAGAGTAACATCAAATGTTTAGACGCAAGAACCTCCTTAAGCTTCTCAAATGCCTGACAATAACTTCCGTCAAAAGTGACTTGTATATTCTTTAACTGTCCGGCGCTTACTCAACCATTTTCGCCGTTTTAAATGTCACATAGGTTTTGTGGTTGGTTGTTCGAAGTAACGAATTGCTTCTACCTTGTTAAAATGTTTTTTTACCTCCCTGTAAAACGTGAAACCAAAAGTAAGAACGTTGCAGTCGGACGTAACCGACTGCGTATTTTCGTTCACAGTACATAGAAGTTTTTGTTCTTATTTTGGAAAAATAAAGAATTTTTAAATTTCGTAAGGGCTGAGCTAGGCGTGTCCAACACTTATTGGCTCGATCTTCAGAGGAACACTGAAACACTGTCTTCCAAATTTGGAAGAATCGCAAAATCTGGGGCATTGCCAAATACAATGTTCTGTGCTATCGCAAAATACACAAACAGCGGCCCTCGGGGTAGTAATAACAAGCGATGTTCGACTGGGGTTAATCTTTATGTTCTTGCCCACCTGAGAGCTCGGCGTATACGTTTCCATAGCATAACCCACACTTTCCGATGTTCTGCATCGCTGCTCCAAAAATGTACCAATTTGTTCCCATTACGGAATCATATTTGCGAACGCGGGATCGTCCAGCAATTTGCTCCTTGTTGCCCAAACTGGTAAGAGCATGAATATGGGCATTGAACTTATCAGACAGTTCACGAAGCATACCAGCAGAGCCATTCTCCACTTTCTTGAGCCCCAGCAATTTAACGGTATGTGCCCGAAAAACTAAGCAACGGTTTTTGTTTTAAATCTTTTTGTAATAAATGTAATGCAATAGAATAATATGCCTCTGATATTTCCCACGAACGAATAGTATGCAGCTCAGAATCCTTCAAACAGAGGCGCAAATTCTGAAATTTTTCAATTTTTGTTAGTTCGGGGTGAAAACAAATCTGCCCACTCCGTATAACCACCAGAAAACGTCGGCAATTTGTTTGGCGGTAGCGCCGGCAACGCTCAGGATCTGGTCATTGACGTGATGTCGTAGAACAAGAAAGTTACGCTCTACTATGCTTGGCGATTGCAAACCGAAACGACGTTTCCAATGCCACTGCAAGTTCATGGAATGCATATCGCAACTCACTGCCGATTTCGTCAAAATCCAATTCCTCCAATTTATTTTGAGCCTCTTCAAATGTAGATTTCATCTTCTCAATCCGTTTAAGCAGCACCGACAAAGAAATCTCATCGAGATTATCAAGGGGTGTTTGGTTGAGGTTAGTATGTAACGCCTGCAACCGCTCATAAGAAGACGCCACCTGAACAATTACAAGCAGAATGCAAAAATAGCGAAAGCCAATGCGTCTGTATGTATGTTTATATACAAACTCCGCTATGCAATATACCTCCCGACACTTACTTGTATATAAGTCCGTTTTTGTTGACGCCGAAACTAATAATTTGCCGATCGAATAAATTTAGTTATTTTATTCTAAAAAACACAATATAAATCACGTCGGGATCACCACAATGTTGGGCTAACAAGCGTTTTTGGTAGTTCTTCAGGGCGAAAAATATTTGCTATATGTTTAGTTTCAAGAATACAATTGTTATAGCTTTATTATTTTGTAATTATTGCGAACAAAATTGCTTTAAATTAAAAATTTGCGAATTTGAGCGATAATCGAGAACAAAAACGCTCGACTTTCCTTACGCTGCAAACACACCAAATAAAGCAAAACGTTATTGATTCGTTAGTCAAAAACACATATTATATTTTAACACACACCAAGAGAAGCAAAATAAAGTAAAACAAAACGTTTTGTTTTCTTGTTTCGTTTGGTGCGCGTTGAAATGAAACAAAACTAAAGTTGCGGCTTGTGATCGGATTCGGATGAAGTTGTGCCAATATTGTTTTCAATTATTGAAATAATTGGGCAAAATGAAACAACCAGCAGAAAGTTGTGGGTGCATCATAGAATACAAAATGCTGAGGATGTCATAATAAACTTAATAGCAGAGTTAAAAATATATCCTAAGAATAACTTAAGAAATAATAAAAAATAAGAAATTTGCGTACATAATAAACACAGAAGCAAATTAAGCTGAAAAGTACAGCGAAAGAAGAAATAACGGGCCAAATCAAAATTATGTTTTGTGAAAGCAAAATGTCGACTATCGGCATCAAAACATGTTTTTATGTTTTGCTTTGCTTTGATTTTGTTTTTCTGTCTAGCTTCACTTGGTGAGTGGGTCTTTATAAGAAAGTAGGCAATTATCGACAACGGCGCTGGTTCGAAAACGTTTGGTGTTGTCCGGTGTGTGTTGTTCATATATAGCTGCATGTATTTGCAACAACCACTACTTGTTTCGTTTTCTTTGGTGTGTGCCGAATCATAAGAAACAATGTCCCCTTGCTTTATGAAACAAAAAACATGTTTTGCTTTATCCGGTGTGTTTTCAGCCTTCTATGGCCAAAAAGATTTTATTGCGTGCGAAATAGCCAAAGAGCGACACGACAATAAAAATGCAGCGACGCTAATATTGATGCGCCAGCCGCTGAGAACAAGTGATAAGAGTGATAGTTGACCGATAATAGGAAGAACAATTATGAGTGTAATGCGAGAAGCGCTCGAAACATAACAGCTGATAATATTAAGCTATGTTGTGTTATGCAAGAAGCGTTAAATAAACGATATAGTAGATTCGCTTGCCTCGTTGGGCAAGTGACAAAATTACACAAGTAAAAATTTAGTTTTTATCTGCTGAGCCAAATAATGAATGAATGAATTATTATATTATTATTTTATATAACTTTAATTTGCGCTACTTTTATTAGATCAGTAATTGTTATATTTGTAGAATGTTTATTCATATTTTTTAAATCATTTGGACTTTAAATCGAAGGGTTGATTATTCCGAGACTGTGACCGATAACATTAAGGCTTCGAGCTCTGAAATAATTGTCCACTTGCTTGGAAGCAATGTTTCGTATAAATGCTCTGTATTTATTAGATTTAATTTTGCATTTTTTACTTTAAAAAAAGGTTTACTACGTTTGTTAGTTAATTTATTTATTCCTGTGTCTTTGTATTAGTAGTTATCTGTCTAGTTTCTGATTCGATGAGCTATTTCTATATAAATTTAGGTTCTTCGAAGTCGTCAAAATCTAGGGTTCCGGCTACAATTTTTAAAGCGGTGCCTAACAAATTAATGCTTCTAGCATGTTGATGATGGATATTTACTGTCGCTATGAGTGTCTGCATTTGTCGTACGTCTGAGTCCAGTATCTGATTTAAGTGTGATTGAGGAAAATGTCTTCTCAATTCTTCTGTCTCCTTTACTACTGCTGATTACATAGTTCAGTTAGTTGAGCTTTCTAAGTACTGAAAGTCCTTCCAAATAGTTATGCCTCCGCCTAAGATTGGTATAGAGTTTGCATTACTGTAGTCGGTAAGTATGGCTGTCGTCATTGTAGAAAAAAGTAGTGTAAAAGTTAATACTCATCTTAAATTGTCCATGTGGATCACCCTCTCCTTTATTAAGACTGTTGTCCCCAAGTCTGCAGCAACCTTTTTTTCGAGGTACAAAGGTGTAAGCTTGTTTCCTAGTTGTTTGTTTGCGTTTACAAGAACCTTGTCTCCCACGTGGAACTGTCTATCTTGTCTTACCTTATTTTGCTTTTTAATTTGTAGCTGTTGTGCCGAGTAAACAGATTTGATGTATTTGCAGTATTTTCTCAATTGTATCAGTGATTTTTCTTAAGGTTGCTAGACATCTCATGATGTCGCGGAGAGTGCTATGGGATCATTATATTTGGCCGTTTGATGTACCATGCAGCGGTGGCGCGTTTATAATTTGAATTTTATATTGATTGTTAATAAGTGATTTTTATTGTTGTTTTATTGTCTTGGTGTGATTGTAAAAATGTATAAGCTGCAGAATTGCTGATCGTATATATATTATTGTTCTGGAAGCAATGGGTTGGACAATACCAAATTTTGAAAATTTATCCATGCTGGTAAGGAAATAACAAAATAAGGAATATACATCGATATGTAATATTTTGTCTACTTACGAGCCGATAGGTGTTTCCGTAAGTACCTGTTTTTGCGTATGACGATCGTATTTTGTTGTTTGGCATATCTTACTATTTGCAACAATTTCGATGGTCAATTTAGTCATTTTAGGAAAAATGGTCCTGTAGAATTTGTTTTACGTTTTCTTGGACGGGCCAATGCGCCCTTTTGTGTTCTACAACGATTTCTTTCTGTTCATTTTTGGATGACTATGTCGATTACTATCCGTTTCGTGTATCGGAATACTGTCGTTGGGAATGTTTCTACCAATTTATGCTGCACGAATGCTAATATTGTTAGTTCACAACGTCCTTTTTGACAACATCGCATACCCTCTCAATTAATGTTGTTCTGTTTGAAAAATGTATTAGATGGCGTATTTTTTGCCAAACAAAAAAACTGTGCGATCGGACGCAACTTCGCTTTCTTCTATTACTATTTGGTTTTGAACCCCATGTCTGCATCAACCTTTTTTTCGAGGTACAAAGGTGTAAGCTTGTTTCCTAGTTGTTTGTTTGCGTTTACAAGAACCTTGTCTCCCACGTGGAACTGTCTATCTTGTCTTACCTTATTTTGCTTTTTAATTTGTAGCTGTTGTGCCGAGTAAACAGATTTGATGTATTTGCAGTATTTTCTCAATTGTATCAGTGATTTTTCTTAAGGTTGCTAGACATCTCATGATGTCGCGGAGAGTGCTATGGGATCATTATATTTGGCCGTTTGATGTACCATGCAGCGGTGGCGCGTTTATAATTTGAATTTTATATTGATTGTTTATAAGTGATATTTATTGTTGTTTTATTGTCTTGGTGTGATTGTAAAAATGTATAAGCTGCAGAATTGCTGATCGGATCTATATTATTGTTCTGGAAGCAATGGGTTGGACAATAGCAAATTTTGAAAATTTATCCATGCTGGTAAGGAAATAACAAAATAAGGAATATACATCGATATGTAATATTTTGTCTACTTACGAGGCGATAGGTGTTTCCGTAAGTACCTGTTTTTGCGTATGACGATCGCATTTTGTTGTTTAGCATATCTTACTATTTGCAACAACTTCGATGGTCAATTTAGTCATTTTAGGAAAAAATAGTCCTGTAGAATTTAATTTACGTTTTCTTGGACGGGCCAATGCGCCCTATTGTGTTCTGCAACAACAATTTATTTCTGTTCATTTTTGGATTACTATGTCGATTACTATCCGTTTCGTGTATCGGAATACTGTCGTTGGGAATGTTTCTACCAATTTATGCTGCACGAATGCCAATATTGTTAGTTCACAACATCGCATACCCTCTCAATTAATGAAGCTCTGTTCTAAAAATGTATTAGATGTCGAATTTTTTGCCATCGGACGCAACTTCGCTTTATTCTATTACTATTTGGTTTCGAACGCAATTCGTCGGCTTGTCCGATGACTCTACAGTGTAGGTAAGCGATACTTCGTTGTGTATCGTAGAAATGTCGGACTGTGCGTCATCTTCTTGGCAACCCTAGGTTGTAATAAATTTCCGCATTATATTCAGCTATGAAAGCCTTCCAACGCCTTATTTTTGCAATTGGGTTGCGATCTGAAACCGCCAACGTCAGAGGCTGGTGGTCGCTAAATATATTTAAATTTGTACCTCTGAGATTTTTCAAAACCCAAACTATAGCGAGGAGTTCACGTTTGTTTGTTGCGAAGTTTAGCTCTCTATCTTTCAATGTCCTTGATATCATAGCTATGTTCGTTATCCGTACAGAGTAACATCAAATGTTTAGACGCAAGAACCTCCTTAAGCTTCTCAAATGCCTGACAATAACTTCCGTCAAAAGTGACTTGTATATTCTTTAACTGTCCGGCGCTTACTCAACCATTTTCGCCGTTTTAAATGTCACATAGGTTTTGTGGTTGGTTGTTCAAAGTAACGAATTGCTTCTACCTTGTTAAAATGTTTTTTTACCTCCCTATAAAACGTGAAACCAAAAGTAAGAACGTTGCAGTCGGACGTAACCGACTGCGTATTTTCGTTCACAGTACATAGAAGTTTTTGTTCTTATTTTGGAAAAATAAAGAATTTTTAAATTTCGTAAGGGCTGAGCTAGGCGTGTCCAACACTTATTGGCTCGATCTTCAGAGGAACACTGAAACACTGTCTTCCAAATTTGGAAGAATCGCAAAATCTGGGGCATTGCCAAATACAATGTTCTGTGCTATCGCAAAATACACAAACAGCGGCCCTCGGGGTAGTAATAACAAGCGATGTTCGACTGGGGTTAATCTTTATGTTCTTGCCCACCTGAGAGCTCGGCGTATACGTTTCCATAGCATAACCCACACTTTCCGATGTTCTGCATCGCTGCTCCAAAAATGTACCAATTTGTTCCCATTACGGAATCATATTTGCGAACGCGGGATCGTCCAGCAATTTGCTCCTTGTTGCCCAAACTGGTAAGAGCATGAATATGGGCATTGAACTTATCAGACAGTTCACGAAGCATACCAGCAGAGCCATTCTCCACTTTCTTGAGCCCCAGCAATTTAACGGTATGTGCCCGAAAAACTAAGCAACGGTTTTTGTTTTAAATCTTTTTGTAATAAATGTAATGCAATAGAATAATATGCCTCTGATATTTCCCACGAACGAATAGTATGCAGCTCAGAATCCTTCAAACAGAGGCGCAAATTCTGAAATTTTTCAATTTTTGTTAGTTCGGGGTGAAAACAAATCTGCCCACTCCGTATAACCACCAGAAAACGTCGGCAATTTGTTTGGCGGTAGCGCCGGCAACGCTCAGGATCTGGTCATTGACGTGATGTCGTAGAACAAGAAAGTTACGCTCTACTATGCTTGGCGATTGCAAACCGAAACGACGTTTCCAATGCCACTGCAAGTTCATGGAATGCATATCGCAACTCACTGCCGATATCGTCAAAATCCAATTCCTCCAATTTATTTTGAGCCTCTACAAATGTAGATTTCATCTTCTCAATCCGTTTAAGCAGCACCGACAACGAAATCTCATCGAGATTATCAAGGGGTGTTTGGTTGAGGTTAGTATGTAACGCCTGCAACCGCTCATAAGAAGACGCCACCTGGTAGTGAAAAACTTAACAAAGAATGCGACAAAATAATTTGACCCGAAACGGCATTTACGTATGTATATATGTATGTATGTAGGTATATATATATACTTATGTGCACGTACGCGGGCAAAGTTCGCTGACCGATTGTCACTGTACTTGAAAGCGCACGCGGAACAGTTGGCCAAACACAATTACAAGCAAATTGCAAAAATAGCGAAAGCCAATGCGTCTGTATGTATGTTTATGTACAAACTCCGCTATGCAATATACCTCACGACACTTGCTTGTATATAAGTCCGTTTTCGTTGCCACTGAAACTAATAATTTGCCGATCGAATAAATTTAGTTATTTTATGCAAAAAACACAATATAAATCTCGTCGGGATCACCAAAATGTTGGGATAACAAGCGTTTTTGATAGTTCAAGAATACAATTGTTATAGCTTTATTAGTTTGTAATTATTGCGAACAAAATTGCTTTAAATTAAAAATTTGCGAATTTGAGCGATAATCGAGAACAAAAATTTTATTATTTATTTATTTCTGTGTCTTTGTATTAGCAGTTATCTGTCTAGTTTCTGATTCGATGAACTCTTTTTATATAAATTTAGGTTCTTCGAAGTCATCAAAATCTAGGGTCCCGGCTACAATTTTTAAAGCGGTGCCTAACAAATTAATACTTCTAGCATGTTGATGATGGATATTTACTGTCGCTATGAGTGTCTGCATGTATCGTACGTCTGAGTCCAGTATGTGATTTAAGTGTGATTGAGGAAAATGTTTTCTCAATTCTTCTGTCTCCTTTACTACTGCTGATTACATGGTTCAGTTAGTTGAGCTTTTTAAGTACTGAAAGTCCTTCCAAATAATTATGCCTCCGCCTAAGATTGGTATAGAGTTCGCATTACTGTAGTCGGTAAGTATGGCTGTCGTCATTGCAGAAAAAAGTAGTGTAATCCAAATCGTAAGATATAAATGAAACTAACGGTAAAAGTTAATACTCATCTTAAATTGTCCATGTGGATCACCCTCTCCTTTATTAAGACTGTTGTCCCCAAGTCTGCATCAACCTTTTTTCGGTGTACAAAGGTGTAAGGTTGTTTCCTAGTTGTTTGTTTGCGTTTACAAGGACCTTGTCTCCCACGTGGAACTGTCTATCTTGTCTTACCTTATTTTGCTTTTTAATTTGTAGCTGTTGTGCCGAGTAAACAGATTTGATGTATTTGCAGTATTTTCTCAATTGTGTCAGTGATTTTTCTTTAGGTTGCCAGACATCTCGCGATAAGTAATTTTATTGTTTCGGACTTTATAGAAGGTTCGTTGTCACAGTATATTGTCTTGGTGTGATTGTAAAAATGTATAAGCTGCAGAATTGCTGATCGGATCTATATTATTGTTCTGGAAGCAATGGGTTGGACAATAGCAAATTTTGAAAATTTATCCATGCTGGTAAGGAAATAACAAAATAAGGAATATACATCGATATGTAATATTTTGTCTACTTACGAGGCGATAGGTGTTTCCGTAAGTACCTGTTTTTGCGTATGACGATCGCATTTTGTTGTTTAGCATATCTTACTATTTGCAACAACTTCGATGGTCAATTTAGTCATTTTAGGAAAAAATAGTCCTGTAGAATTTAATTTACGTTTTCTTGGACGGGCCAATGCGCCCTATTGTGTTCTGCAACAACAATTTATTTCTGTTCATTTTTGGATTACTATGTCGATTACTATCCGTTTCGTGTATCGGAATACTGTCGTTGGGAATGTTTCTACCAATTTATGCTGCACGAATGCCAATATTGTTAGTTCACAACATCGCATACCCTCTCAATTAATGAAGCTCTGTTCTAAAAATGTATTAGATGTCGAATTTTTTGCCATCGGACGCAACTTCGCTTTATTCTATTACTATTTGGTTTCGAACGCAATTCGTCGGCTTGTCCGATGACTCTACAGTGTAGGTAAGCGATACTTCGTTGTGTATCGTAGAAATGTCGGACTGTGCGTCATCTTCTTGGCAACCCTAGGTTGTAATAAATTTCCGCATTATATTCAGCTATGAAAGCCTTCCAACGCCTTATTTTTGCAATTGGGTTGCGATCTGAAACCGCCAACGTCAGAGGCTGGTGGTCGCTAAATATATTTAAATTTGTACCTCTGAGATTTTTCAAAACCCAAACTATAGCGAGGAGTTCACGTTTGTTTGTTGCGAAGTTTAGCTCTCTATCTTTCAATGTCCTTGATATCATAGCTATGTTCGTTATCCGTACAGAGTAACATCAAATGTTTAGACGCAAGAACCTCCTTAAGCTTCTCAAATGCCTGACAATAACTTCCGTCAAAAGTGACTTGTATATTCTTTAACTGTCCGGCGCTTACTCAACCATTTTCGCCGTTTTAAATGTCACATAGGTTTTGTGGTTGGTTGTTCGAAGTAACGAATTGCTTCTACCTTGTTAAAATGTTTTTTTACCTCCCTGTAAAACGTGAAACCAAAAGTAAGAACGTTGCAGTCGGACGTAACCGACTGCGTATTTTCGTTCACAGTACATAGAAGTTTTTGTTCTTATTTTGGAAAAATAAAGAATTTTTAAATTTCGTAAGGGCTGAGCTAGGCGTGTCCAACACTTATTGGCTCGATCTTCAGAGGAACACTGAAACACTGTCTTCCAAATTTGGAAGAATCGCAAAATCTGGGGCATTGCCAAATACAATGTTCTGTGCTATCGCAAAATACACAAACAGCGGCCCTCGGGGTAGTAATAACAAGCGATGTTCGACTGGGGTTAATCTTTATGTTCTTGCCCACCTGAGAGCTCGGCGTATACGTTTCCATAGCATAACCCACACTTTCCGATGTTCTGCATCGCTGCTCCAAAAATGTACCAATTTGTTCCCATTACGGAATCATATTTGCGAACGCGGGATCGTCCAGCAATTTGCTCCTTGTTGCCCAAACTGGTAAGAGCATGAATATGGGCATTGAACTTATCAGACAGTTCACGAAGCATACCAGCAGAGCCATTCTCCACTTTCTTGAGCCCCAGCAATTTAACGGTATGTGCCCGAAAAACTAAGCAACGGTTTTTGTTTTAAATCTTTTTGTAATAAATGTAATGCAATAGAATAATATGCCTCTGATATTTCCCACGAACGAATAGTATGCAGCTCAGAATCCTTCAAACAGAGGCGCAAATTCTGAAATTTTTCAATTTTTGTTAGTTCGGGGTGAAAACAAATCTGCCCACTCCGTATAACCACCAGAAAACGTCGGCAATTTGTTTGGCGGTAGCGCCGGCAACGCTCAGGATCTGGTCATTGACGTGATGTCGTAGAACAAGAAAGTTACGCTCTACTATGCTTGGCGATTGCAAACCGAAACGACGTTTCCAATGCCACTGCAAGTTCATGGAATGCATATCGCAACTCACTGCCGATTTCGTCAAAATCCAATTCCTCCAATTTATTTTGAGCCTCTACAAATGTAGATTTCATCTTCTCAATCCGTTTAAGCAGCACCGACAACGAAATCTCATCGAGATTATCAAGGGGTGTTTGGTTGAGGTTAGTATGTAACGCCTGCAACCGCTCATAAGAAGACGCCACCTGGTAGTGAAAAACTTAACAAAGAATGCGACAAAATAATTTGACCCGAAACGGCATTTACGTATGTATATATGTATGTATGTAGGTATATATATATACTTATGTGCACGTACGCGGGCAAAGTTCGCTGACCGATTGTCACTGTACTTGAAAGCGCACGCGGAACAGTTGGCCAAACACAATTACAAGCAAATTGCAAAAATAGCGAAAGCCAATGCGTCTGTATGTATGTTTATGTACAAACTCCGCTATGCAATATACCTCACGACACTTGCTTGTATATAAGTCCGTTTTCGTTGCCACTGAAACTAATAATTTGCCGATCGAATAAATTTAGTTATTTTATGCAAAAAACACAATATAAATCTCGTCGGGATCACCAAAATGTTGGGATAACAAGCGTTTTTGATAGTTCTTCAGGGCGAAAAATATTTGCTATATGTTTAGTTTCAAGAATACAATTGTTATAGCTTTATTAGTTTGTAATTATTGCGAACAAAATTGCTTTAAATTAAAAATTTGCGAATTTGAGCGATAATCGAGAACAAAAATTTTATTATTTATTTATTTCTGTGTCTTTGTATTAGCAGTTATCTGTCTAGTTTCTGATTCGATGAACTCTTTTTATATAAATTTAGGTTCTTCGAAGTCATCAAAATCTAGGGTCCCGGCTACAATTTTTAAAGCGGTGCCTAACAAATTAATACTTCTAGCATGTTGATGATGGATATTTACTGTCGCTATGAGTGTCTGCATGTATCGTACGTCTGAGTCCAGTATGTGATTTAAGTGTGATTGAGGAAAATGTTTTCTCAATTCTTCTGTCTCCTTTACTACTGCTGATTACATGGTTCAGTTAGTTGAGCTTTTTAAGTACTGAAAGTCCTTCCAAATAATTATGCCTCCGCCTAAGATTGGTATAGAGTTCGCATTACTGTAGTCGGTAAGTATGGCTGTCGTCATTGCAGAAAAAAGTAGTGTAACCCAAATCGTAAGATATAAATGAAACTAACGGTAAAAGTTAATACTCATCTTAAATTGTCCATGTGGATCACCCTCTCCTTTATTAAGACTGTTGTCCCCAAGTCTGCATCAACCTTTTTTCGGTGTACAAAGGTGTAAGGTTGTTTCCTAGTTGTTTGTTTGCGTTTACAAGGACCTTGTCTCCCACGTGGAACTGTCTATCTTGTCTTACCTTATTTTGCTTTTTAATTTGTAGCTGTTGTGCCGAGTAAACAGATTTGATGTATTTGCAGTATTTTCTCAATTGTGTCAGTGATTTTTCTTTAGGTTGCCAGACATCTCGCGATAAGTAATTTTATTGTTTCGGACTTTATAGAAGGTTCGTTGTCACAGTATATTGTCTTGGTGTGATTGTAAAAATGTATAAGCTGCAGAATTGCTGATCGGATCTATATTATTGTTCTGGAAGCAATGGGTTGGACAATAGCAAATTTTGAAAATTTATCCATGCTGGTAAGGAAATAACAAAATAAGGAATATACATCGATATGTAATATTTTGTCTACTTACGAGGCGATAGGTGTTTCCGTAAGTACCTGTTTTTGCGTATGACGATCGCATTTTGTTGTTTAGCATATCTTACTATTTGCAACAACTTCGATGGTCAATTTAGTCATTTTAGGAAAAAATAGTCCTGTAGAATTTAATTTACGTTTTCTTGGACGGGCCAATGCGCCCTATTGTGTTCTGCAACAACAATTTATTTCTGTTCATTTTTGGATTACTATGTCGATTACTATCCGTTTCGTGTATCGGAATACTGTCGTTGGGAATGTTTCTACCAATTTATGCTGCACGAATGCCAATATTGTTAGTTCACAACATCGCATACCCTCTCAATTAATGAAGCTCTGTTCTAAAAATGTATTAGATGTCGAATTTTTTGCCATCGGACGCAACTTCGCTTTATTCTATTACTATTTGGTTTCGAACGCAATTCGTCGGCTTGTCCGATGACTCTACAGTGTAGGTAAGCAATACTTCGTTGTGTATCGTAGAAATGTCGGACTGTGCGTCATCTTCTTGGCAACCCTAGGTTGTAATAAATTTCCGCATTATATTCAGCTATGAAAGCCTTCCAACGCCTTATTTTTGCAATTGGGTTGCGATCTGAAACCGCCAACGTCAGAGGCTGGTGGTCGCTAAATATATTTAAATTTGTACCTCTGAGATTTTTCAAAACCCAAACTATAGCGAGGAGTTCACGTTTGTTTGTTGCGAAGTTTAGCTCTCTATCTTTCAATGTCCTTGATATCATAGCTATGTTCGTTATCCGTACAGAGTAACATCAAATGTTTAGACGCAAGAACCTCCTTAAGCTTCTCAAATGCCTGACAATAACTTCCGTCAAAAGTGACTTGTATATTCTTTAACTGTCCGGCGCTTACTCAACCATTTTCGCCGTTTTAAATGTCACATAGGTTTTGTGGTTGGTTGTTCGAAGTAACGAATTGCTTCTACCTTGTTAAAATGTTTTTTTACCTCCCTGTAAAACGTGAAACCAAAAGTAAGAACGTTGCAGTCGGACGTAACCGACTGCGTATTTTCGTTCACAGTACATAGAAGTTTTTGTTCTTATTTTGGAAAAATAAAGAATTTTTAAATTTCGTAAGGGCTGAGCTAGGCGTGTCCAACACTTATTGGCTCGATCTTCAGAGGAACACTGAAACACTGTCTTCCAAATTTGGAAGAATCGCAAAATCTGGGGCATTGCCAAATACAATGTTCTGTGCTATCGCAAAATACACAAACAGCGGCCCTCGGGGTAGTAATAACAAGCGATGTTCGACTGGGGTTAATCTTTATGTTCTTGCCCACCTGAGAGCTCGGCGTATACGTTTCCATAGCATAACCCACACTTTCCGATGTTCTGCATCGCTGCTCCAAAAATGTACCAATTTGTTCCCATTACGGAATCATATTTGCGAACGCGGGATCGTCCAGCAATTTGCTCCTTGTTGCCCAAACTGGTAAGAGCATGAATATGGGCATTGAACTTATCAGACAGTTCACGAAGCATACCAGCAGAGCCATTCTCCACTTTCTTGAGCCCCAGCAATTTAACGGTATGTGCCCGAAAAACTAAGCAACGGTTTTTGTTTTAAATCTTTTTGTAATAAATGTAATGCAATAGAATAATATGCCTCTGATATTTCCCACGAACGAATAGTATGCAGCTCAGAATCCTTCAAACAGAGGCGCAAATTCTGAAATTTTTCAATTTTTGTTAGTTCGGGGTGAAAACAAATCTGCCCACTCCGTATAACCACCAGAAAACGTCGGCAATTTGTTTGGCGGTAGCGCCGGCAACGCTCAGGATCTGGTCATTGACGTGATGTCGTAGAACAAGAAAGTTACGCTCTACTATGCTTGGCGATTGCAAACCGAAACGACGTTTCCAATGCCACTGCAAGTTCATGGAATGCATATCGCAACTCACTGCCGATTTCGTCAAAATCCAATTCCTCCAATTTATTTTGAGCCTCTTCAAATGTAGATTTCATCTTCTCAATCCGTTTAAGCAGCACCGACAAAGAAATCTCATCGAGATTATCAAGGGGTGTTTGGTTGAGGTTAGTATGTAACGCCTGCAACCGCTCATAAGAAGACGCCACCTGAACAATTACAAGCAGAATGCAAAAATAGCGAAAGCCAATGCGTCTGTATGTATGTTTATATACAAACTCCGCTATGCAATATACCTCCCGACACTTACTTGTATATAAGTCCGTTTTTGTTGACGCCGAAACTAATAATTTGCCGATCGAATAAATTTAGTTATTTTATTCTAAAAAACACAATATAAATCACGTCGGGATCACCACAATGTTGGGCTAACAAGCGTTTTTGGTAGTTCTTCAGGGCGAAAAATATTTGCTATATGTTTAGTTTCAAGAATACAATTGTTATAGCTTTATTATTTTGTAATTATTGCGAACAAAATTGCTTTAAATTAAAAATTTGCGAATTTGAGCGATAATCGAGAACAAAAACGCTCGACTTTCCTTACGCTGCAAACACACCAAATAAAGCAAAACGTTATTGATTCGTTAGTCAAAAACACATATTATATTTTAACACACACCAAGAGAAGCAAAATAAAGTAAAACAAAACGTTTTGTTTTCTTGTTTCGTTTGGTGCGCGTTGAAATGAAACAAAACTAAAGTTGCGGCTTGTGATCGGATTCGGATGAAGTTGTGCCAATATTGTTTTCAATTATTGAAATAATTGGGCAAAATGAAACAACCAGCAGAAAGTTGTGGGTGCATCATAGAATACAAAATGCTGAGGATGTCATAATAAACTTAATAGCAGAGTTAAAAATATATCCTAAGAATAACTTAAGAAATAATAAAAAATAAGAAATTTGCGTACATAATAAACACAGAAGCAAATTAAGCTGAAAAGTACAGCGAAAGAAGAAATAACGGGCCAAATCAAAATTATGTTTTGTGAAAGCAAAATGTCGACTATCGGCATCAAAACATGTTTTTATGTTTTGCTTTGCTTTGATTTTGTTTTTCTGTCTAGCTTCACTTGGTGAGTGGGTCTTTATAAGAAAGTAGGCAATTATCGACAACGGCGCTGGTTCGAAAACGTTTGGTGTTGTCCGGTGTGTGTTGTTCATATATAGCTGCATGTATTTGCAACAACCACTACTTGTTTCGTTTTCTTTGGTGTGTGCCGAATCATAAGAAACAATGTCCCCTTGCTTTATGAAACAAAAAACATGTTTTGCTTTATCCGGTGTGTTTTCAGCCTTCTATGGCCAAAAAGATTTTATTGCGTGCGAAATAGCCAAAGAGCGACACGACAATAAAAATGCAGCGACGCTAATATTGATGCGCCAGCCGCTGAGAACAAGTGATAAGAGTGATAGTTGACCGATAATAGGAAGAACAATTATGAGTGTAATGCGAGAAGCGCTCGAAACATAACAGCTGATAATATTAAGCTATGTTGTGTTATGCAAGAAGCGTTAAATAAACGATATAGTAGATTCGCTTGCCTCGTTGGGCAAGTGACAAAATTACACAAGTAAAAATTTAGTTTTTATCTGCTGAGCCAAATAATGAATGAATGAATTATTATATTATTATTTTATATAACTTTAATTTGCGCTACTTTTATTAGATCAGTAATTGTTATATTTGTAGAATGTTTATTCATATTTTTTAAATCATTTGGACTTTAAATCGAAGGGTTGATTATTCCGAGACTGTGACCGATAACATTAAGGCTTCGAGCTCTGAAATAATTGTCCACTTGCTTGGAAGCAATGTTTCGTATAAATGCTCTGTATTTATTAGATTTAATTTTGCATTTTTTACTTTAAAAAAAGGTTTACTACGTTTGTTAGTTAATTTATTTATTCCTGTGTCTTTGTATTAGTAGTTATCTGTCTAGTTTCTGATTCGATGAGCTATTTCTATATAAATTTAGGTTCTTCGAAGTCGTCAAAATCTAGGGTTCCGGCTACAATTTTTAAAGCGGTGCCTAACAAATTAATGCTTCTAGCATGTTGATGATGGATATTTACTGTCGCTATGAGTGTCTGCATTTGTCGTACGTCTGAGTCCAGTATCTGATTTAAGTGTGATTGAGGAAAATGTCTTCTCAATTCTTCTGTCTCCTTTACTACTGCTGATTACATAGTTCAGTTAGTTGAGCTTTCTAAGTACTGAAAGTCCTTCCAAATAGTTATGCCTCCGCCTAAGATTGGTATAGAGTTTGCATTACTGTAGTCGGTAAGTATGGCTGTCGTCATTGTAGAAAAAAGTAGTGTAAAAGTGTAAAAGTTAATACTCATCTTAAATTGTCCATGTGGATCACCCTCTCCTTTATTAAGACTGTTGTCCCCAAGTCTGCAGCAACCTTTTTTTCGAGGTACAAAGGTGTAAGCTTGTTTCCTAGTTGTTTGTTTGCGTTTACAAGAACCTTGTCTCCCACGTGGAACTGTCTATCTTGTCTTACCTTATTTTGCTTTTTAATTTGTAGCTGTTGTGCCGAGTAAACAGATTTGATGTATTTGCAGTATTTTCTCAATTGTATCAGTGATTTTTCTTAAGGTTGCTAGACATCTCATGATGTCGCGGAGAGTGCTATGGGATCATTATATTTGGCCGTTTGATGTACCATGCAGCGGTGGCGCGTTTATAATTTGAATTTTATATTGATTGTTAATAAGTGATTTTTATTGTTGTTTTATTGTCTTGGTGTGATTGTAAAAATGTATAAGCTGCAGAATTGCTGATCGTATATATATTATTGTTCTGGAAGCAATGGGTTGGACAATACCAAATTTTGAAAATTTATCCATGCTGGTAAGGAAATAACAAAATAAGGAATATACATCGATATGTAATATTTTGTCTACTTACGAGCCGATAGGTGTTTCCGTAAGTACCTGTTTTTGCGTATGACGATCGTATTTTGTTGTTTGGCATATCTTACTATTTGCAACAATTTCGATGGTCAATTTAGTCATTTTAGGAAAAATGGTCCTGTAGAATTTGTTTTACGTTTTCTTGGACGGGCCAATGCGCCCTTTTGTGTTCTACAACGATTTCTTTCTGTTCATTTTTGGATGACTATGTCGATTACTATCCGTTTCGTGTATCGGAATACTGTCGTTGGGAATGTTTCTACCAATTTATGCTGCACGAATGCTAATATTGTTAGTTCACAACGTCCTTTTTGACAACATCGCATACCCTCTCAATTAATGTTGTTCTGTTTGAAAAATGTATTAGATGGCGTATTTTTTGCCAAACAAAAAAACTGTGCGATCGGACGCAACTTCGCTTTCTTCTATTACTATTTGGTTTTGAACCCCATGTCTGCATCAACCTTTTTTTCGAGGTACAAAGGTGTAAGCTTGTTTCCTAGTTGTTTGTTTGCGTTTACAAGAACCTTGTCTCCCACGTGGAACTGTCTATCTTGTCTTACCTTATTTTGCTTTTTAATTTGTAGCTGTTGTGCCGAGTAAACAGATTTGATGTATTTGCAGTATTTTCTCAATTGTATCAGTGATTTTTCTTAAGGTTGCTAGACATCTCATGATGTCGCGGAGAGTGCTATGGGATCATTATATTTGGCCGTTTGATGTACCATGCAGCGGTGGCGCGTTTATAATTTGAATTTTATATTGATTGTTTATAAGTGATATTTATTGTTGTTTTATTGTCTTGGTGTGATTGTAAAAATGTATAAGCTGCAGAATTGCTGATCGTATATATATTATTGTTCTGGAAGCAATGGGTTGGACAATAGCAAATTTTGATAATTTATCCATGCTGGTAAGGAAATAACAAAATAAGGAATATACATCGATATGTAATATTTTGTCTACTTACGAGCCGATAGGTGTTTCCGTAAGTACCTGTTTTTGCGTATGACGATCGTATTTTGTTGTTTGGCATATCTTACTATTTGCAACAATTTCGATGGTCAATTTAGTCATTTTAGGAAAAATGGTCCTGTAGAATTTGTTTTACGTTTTCTTGGACGGGCCAATGCGCCCTTTTGTGTTCTGCAACAACGATTTCTTTCTGTTCATTTTTGGATGACTATGTCGATTACTATCCGTTTCGTGTATCGGAATACTGTCGTTGGGAATGTTTCTACCAATTTATGCTGCACGAATGCTAATATTGTTAGTTCACAACGTCCTTTTTGACAACATCGCATACCCTCTCAATTAATGTTGTTCTGTTTGAAAAATGTATTAGATGGCGTATTTTTTGCCAAACAAAATAACTGTGCGATCGGACGCATCTTCGCTTTCTTCTATTACTATTTGGTTTTGAACGCAATTCGTCGGCTTGTCCGATGACTCTATAGTGTAGGTTGTTTCGTAGAAATGTCGGACTGTGCGTCATCTTCTTGGCAACCCTAGCTTGTAATAAATTTCCGCATTATATTCATCTATGAAAGCCTTTCAACGCCTTATTTTGCATTTGGGTTGCAATCTGAAACCGCCAACGTTAGAGGAAGGTGGTCTCCAAATATAGCTAACTTTTTAGCTCTGAGATTTTTCAAACTTTATAACTATAGCGAGGAGTTCACGTTTGTTTGTTACGAAGTTTAGCTCTCTACCTTTCAATGTCCTTGATATCATAGTGATGGGTTTTCCGTCTTGAGCCAAGACTGCTCGCAAACTTTTTTATAATCCGGATAGAGTAACATCAAATGTTTAGACGCAAGAACCTCCTCAAGCTTCTCAAATATCTGACAATAACATCCGTCAAAGATGACTTGTATATTCTTTAACTGTCCGGCGCTTACTCAACCATTTTCGCGTTTTAAATGTCACATAGGTTTTGTGGTTGGTTGTTCGTAGTAACGAATTGCTTCTACCTTGCTAGAATGTTTTCTTACCTCCACGTAAAACGTGAAACCAAAAGTAAGAACGTTGCAGTCGGACGTAACCGACTGCGTATACTCGTTAACAGTACATAGAAGTTATTGTTCTTATTTTGGTAAAATAAAGAATTTTTAAATTTCGTAGGGGAGCTGGAGTCCAACTCTTTTTGGCTCGATCTTCAGAGGAACACTGAAACACTGTCTTCCAAATTTGGAAGAATCGCAAAATCTGGGGCATTGCCAAATACAATGTTCTGTGCTATCGCAAAATACACAAACAGCGGCCCTCGGGGTAGTAATAACAAGCGATGTTCGACTGGGGTTAATCTTTATGTTCTTGCCCACCTGAGAGCTCGGCGTATACGTTCCCATAGCATAATCTACACTTTCTGGTGTTCTGCATCGCTGCTCCAAAAATGTACCAATTTGTTCCCATGACGGAATCATATTTGCGAACGCGGAATCGTCCAGCACTTTGCTCCTTGCTGCCCAAACTGGTAGGTGCACGAATATGGGCATTGAATTTCTCAGACAGTTCACGAAGCATACCAGCAGAGCCATTCTCCACTTTCTTGAGCCCCAGCAATTTAACGGTATGTGCCCGAAAAACTAAGCAACGGTTTTTATTTTAAATATTTTTGTAATAAATCTAATGCAATAGAATAACTAGCCTCTGATATTTCCCACGAACAAGTAGTATGCAGCGCAGAATCCTTCTAACAGTGGCGCAAATACTGACATTTTTCAATTTTTGTTAGTTCGGAGTGAAAACAAATCTGCACACTCCGTATAACCACTAGAAAACGTCGGCAATTTGATTGGCGATAGCGCCGGCAACGCTCTGGATCTGGTCATTGATGCGGCAGGAAGAGGCTCATTTAAAATCGTAGAACAAGAAAGTAACGCTCTACTACGCTTGGCGATTGCAAACCGAAACGACGTTTCCAATGAGACTGCAAGTTCATGGAATGCATATCGCAACTCACTGCCGATTTCGTCAAAATCCAATTCCTCCAATTTATTTTGAGCCGCTTCAAATGTAGATTTTATCTTCTTAATCCGTTTAAACTGCTCCGACAGCGAAATCTCATCGATATTAGCAAGGGGTGTTTGGTTGAGGTTAGTATGTATCGCCTGCAACCGCTCATAAGAAGACGCCACCTGGTAGCAAAAAACTTAATAAAGAATGCGACAAAATAGTTTGACCCGAAACGGCATTAAGGTATGTATATATGTGTGTATATAGGTATATACATCTACTTATGTGTACGTACGCGGGCAAAGTTCGCTGACCGATTATCACTGTACTTGAAAGCGCACGCGGAACAGTTGGCCAAACATAATTACAAGCAGAATGCAAAAATAGCGAAAGCCAATGCGTCTGTATGTATGTTTATGTACAAACTCCGCTATGCAATATACCTCACGACACTTGCTTGTATATAATCCCGTTTTTGTTGCCGCCGAAACTAATAATTTGCCGATCGAATAAATTTAGTTATTTTATGCAAAAAACACAATATAAATCACGTCGGGATCACCACAATGTTGGGCCAACAAGCGTTTTTGGTAGTTCTTCAGGGCGAAAAATATTTGCTATATGTTTAGTTTCAAGAATAAAATTGTTATTGCTTTATTAGTTTGTAATTATTGCGAACCAAATTGTATAAATTAAAAATTGGCGAATTTAAGCGATAATCGAGAACAAAAACGCTCGAGCTTCCTTATGCTGAAAACACACCAAACAAAGCAAAACGTTTTTGATTCGTTAGTCAAAAACACATTTTTTACTTTAACATACACCAAGATAAGCAAAATAAGTAAAACAAAACGTTTTGTTTTCTTGTTTCGTTTGGTGCGCGTTGAAATGAAACAAAACTAAAGTTGCGGCTTGTGATCGGATTCAGATGAAGTTGTGCCAATATTGTTTTCAATTATTGAAATAATTGGGCAAAATGAAACAACCAGCAGAAAGTGGTGGGTGCATTCATAGAATACAAAATGCTGAGGATGTCATAATAAACTTAATAGCAGAGTCAAAAATATTTCCTAGGAATAACTTAAGAAATAATAAAAAATAAGAAATTTGCGTACATAATAAACACAGAAGCAAATTAAGCTGAAAAGTACAGCGAAAGAAGAAATAACGGGCCAAATCAAAATTATGTTTTGTGAAAGCAAAATGTCGACTATCGGCATCAAAACATGTTTTTATGTTTTGCTTTGCTTTGATTTTGTTTTTCTGTCTAGCTTCACTTGGTGAGTGGGTCTTTATAAGAAAGTAGGCAATTATCGACAACGGCGCTGGTTCGAAAACGTTTGGTGTTGTCCGGTGTGTGTTGTTCATATATAGCTGCATGTATTTGCAACAACCACTACTTGTTTCGTTTTCTTTGGTGTGTGCCGAATCATAAGAAACAATGTCCCCTTGCTTTATGAAACAAAAAACATGTTTTGCTTTATCCGGTGTGTTTTCAGCCTTCTATGGCCAAAAAGATTTTATTGCGTGCGAAATAGCCAAAGAGCGACACGACAATAAAAATGCAGCGACGCTAATATTGATGCGCCAGCCGCTGAGAACAAGTGATAAGAGTGATAGTTGACCGATAATAGGAAGAACAATTATGAGTGTAATGCGAGAAACGCTAGAAACATAACAACTGATAACATTAAGCTATGTTGTGTTATGCAAGAAGCGCCAAATAAACGATATAGTAGATTCGCTTGCCTCGCTGGGCAAGTGACAAAATTACACAAGTAAAATTTAGTTTTTATCTGCTGAGCCAAATAATGAATGAATGAATTATTATATTATTATTTTATATAACTTTAATTTGCGCTACTTTTATTAGATCAGTAATTGTAATATTTGTAGAATGTTTATTCATATTTTTAAAATCATTTGGACTTTAAATCGCAGGGTTGATTATTCCGAGACTGTGACCGATGACATTAAGGCTTCGAGCTCTGAAATAATTGTCCAATTTCTTGGAAGCAATGTTTCGTATAAATGCTCTGTATTTATTAGACTTAATTTTGCATTTTTTACTTAAAAAAAGGTTTACTACGTTTGTTAGTTAATTTATTTATTCCTGTGTCTTTGTATTAGTAGTTATCTGTCTAGTTTCTGATTCAATGAGCTCTTTCTATATAAATTTATGTTCTTCGAAGTCGTCAAAATCTAGGGTCCCGGCTACAATTTTTAAAGCGGTGCCTAACAAATTAATACTTCTAGCATGTTGATGATGGATATTTACTGTCGTTATGAGTGTCTGCATGTGTCGTACGTCTGAGTCCAGTATCTGATTTAAGTGTGATTGAGGAAAATGTTTTCTCAATTCTTCTGTCTCCTTTACTACTGCTGATTACATGGTTCAGTTAGTTGAGCTTTTTAAGTACTGAAAGTTCTTCCAAATAATTATGCCTCCGCCTAAGATTGGTATAGAGTTCGCATTACTGTAGTCGGTAAGTATGGCTGTCGTCATTGTAGAAAAAAGTAGTGTAACCCAAATCGTAAGATATAACTGAAACTAACGGTAAAAGTTAATACTCATCTTAAATTGTCCATGTGGATCACCCTCTCCTTTATTAAGACTGTTGTCCCCAAGTCTACATCAACCTTTTTTCGGTGTACAAAGGTGTAAGGTTGTTTCCTAGTTGTTTGTTTGCGTTTACAAGGATCTTGTCTCCCACGTGGAACTGTCTATCTTGTCTTACCTTATTTTGCTTTTTAATTTGTAGCTGTTGTGCCGAGTAAACAGTTTTGTTGTATTTGAAGTATTTTCTCAATTGTGTCAGTGATTTTTCTTTAGGTTGTCAGACATCTCGCGATGTCGCCGAGAGTGCTATAGAATTATTATATTTGGCCGTTTTATGTACCATGCAGCGGTGGCGCATTTATAATTTGAACTTTATATTGATTGCTTATAATTGATTTTATTGTTTCGGACTTTATAGAAGGTTCGTTTTCACAGGATATTGTCTTGGTGTGATTATAAAAATGTATAAGCTGCAGAATTGCTGATCGTATATATATTATTGTTCTGAAAGCAATGGGTTGGACAATACCAAATTTTGAAAATTTATCCATGCTGGTAAGGAAATATTTCTTACTTGTCGGATATACATCTATATGTAAGGCGATAGGTGTTGCCCTAAGTACCTGTTTTTGCGTATGACGATCGTATTTTGTTGTTTGGCATATCTTGCTATTTATAACAGCTTCGATGGTCAATATAGTCATTTTAGGAAAAATGGTCCTGTAGAATTTGTTTTACGTTTTCTTGGACAGGCCAATGCGCCCTTTTGTGTTCTGCAACAACGATTTCTTTCTGCTCATTTTTGGATGACTATGTCAATTACTATCCGTTTCGTGTATCGGAATGCTGTCGTTGGGAATGTTTCTTCCAATTTATGCTGCACGAATGCTAATATTGTTAGTTCACAATGAATTGCGCTTACAACGTCCTTTTTGACAACATCGCATACCCTCTCAATTAATGTTGTTCTGTTTGAAAAATGTATTAGATGGCGTATTTTTTGCCAAACAAAATAACTGTGCGATCGGACGCAACTTCGCTTTCTTCTATTACTATTTGGTTTCCAACGCAATTCGTCGGCTTGTTCGATGACTCTATACTGTAGGTAAGCGATACTTCGCTGTGTTTCGTAGAAATGTCGAACTGTGCGTCATCTTCTTGGCAACCCTAGGTTGTAATAAATTTCCGCATTATATTCATCTATGAAAACCTTCCAACGCCTTATTTTGCATTTGGGTTGCAATCTGAAACCGCCAACGTCAGAGGCTGGTGGTCTCCAAATATAGTTAACTTTTTAGCTCTGAGATTTTTCAAACTATATAACTATAGCGAGGAGTTCACGTTTGTTTGTTACGAAGTTTAGCTCTCTACCTTTCAATGTCCTTGATATCATAGTTATGGGTTTCCGTCTTGAGCCAAGACTGCTCGCAAACTTTTTTATAATCCGGATAGAGTAACATCAAATGTTTAGACGCAAGAACCTCCTCAAGCTTCTTAAATATCTGATTTGATTTGTATATTCTTTGACTGTACGGCGCTTACTCAACCATTTTCGCCGTTTTAAATGTCACATAGGTTTTGTGGTTGGTTGTTCGTAGTAACGAATTGCTTCTACCTTGCTAGGACATGTTTTTTTTACTCCACGTAAAACGTGTAACCAAAAGTAACACAAACAGCGGCCCTCGGGGTAGTAACAACAAGCGATGTTCGAAAACTAAGCGACGGTTTTTATTTTAAATCTTTTTGTAATAAATCTAATGCGATAGAATAATTAGCCTCTGATATTTCCCACGAACAAGTAGTATGCAGCGCAGAATCCTTCTAACAGAGGCGCAAATACTGACATTTTTCAATTTTTGTTAGTTCTGCCCACTCCGTATAACCACCAGAAAACGTCGGCAATTTGATTGGCGGTTGCGCCGGCAACGCTCAGGATCTGGTCATTGACGTGATGACGTAGAACAATAAAGTTACGCTCTACTATGCTTGTCGATTGCAAACCGAAACGACGTTACCAATGAGACTGCAAGTTCATGGAATGCATATCGCAACTCACTGCCGATTTCGCCAAAATCCAATTCCTCCAATTTATTTTGAGCCCCTTCAAATGTAGATTTCATCTTCTCAATCCGGTTAAGCAGCACCGACAATGAAATCTTATCGATATTATCAAGGGGTGTTTGGTTGAGGTTAGTTTGTAACGCCTGCAACCGCTCATAAGAAGACGCCACCTGGTAGTCAAAAACTTAACAAAGAATGCGACAAAATAGTTTAACCCGAAACGGCATTTACGTATGTATATATGTATGTATGTAGGTATATATATATGCTTATGTGCACGTACGCGGGCAAAGTTCGCTGACCGATTGTCACTGTACTTGAAAACGCATGCGCAACAGTTTGCAAAAAACACAATATAAATCACGTCGGGATCACCACAATGTTGGGCTAACAAGCGTTTTTGGTAGTTATTCAGGGCGAAAAATATTTGCTATATGTTTAGTTTCAAGAATAAAATTTTTATAGCTGTTTTTTTTTTAGTTTGTAATTATTGCGAACCAAATTGTATAAATTAAAAATTGGCGAATTTAAGCGATAATCGAGAACAAAAACGCTCGAGCTTCCTTACGCTGAAAACACACCAAATAAAGCAAAACGTTTTTGATTCCTTAGTCAAAAACACATATTATATTTTAACACACACCAAGATAAGCAAAATAAAGTAAAACAAAACGTTTTTGTTTCTTGTTTCGTTTGGTGCGCGTTGAAATTAAACAAAACTAAAGTTGCGGCTTGTGATCGGATTCAGATGAAGTTGTGCCAATATTGTTTTCAATTATTGAAATAATTGGGCAAAATGAAACAACCAGCAGAAAGTGGTGGGTGCATTCATAGAATACAAAATGCTAAGGATGTCATAATAAACTTAATAGCAGAGTCAAAAATATTTCCTAGGAATAACTTAAGAAATAATAAAAAATAAGAAATTTGCGTACATAATAAACACAGAAGCAAATTAAGCTGAAAAGTACAGCGAAAGAAGAAATAACGGGCCAAATCAAAATTATGTTTTGTGAAAGCAAAATGTCGACTATCGGCATCAAAACATGTTTTTATGTTTTGCTTTGCTTTGATTTTGTTTTTCTGTCTAGCTTCACTTGGTGAGTGGGTCTTTATAAGAAAGTAGGCAATTATCGACAACGGCGCTGGTTCGAAAACGTTTGGTGTTGTCCGGTGTGTGTTGTTCATATATAGCTGCATGTATTTGCAACAACCACTACTTGTTTCGTTTTCTTTGGTGTGTGTTGAAACATAAGAAACAACGTCGCCTTGCTTTATGAAACAAAAAACATGTTTTGCTTTATCCGGTGTGTTTTTAGCCTTATATGGGCAAAAAGATTTTATTGCGTGCGAAATAGCCAAAGAGCGACACGACAATAAAAAGGCAGCGACGCTAAAATTGATGCGCCAGCCGCTGAGAACAAGTGATAAGAGTGATAGTTAACCGATAATAGGAAGAACAATTATGAGTGTAATGCGAGAAACGCTAGAAACATAACAACTGATAACATTAAGCTATGTTGTGTTATGCAAGAAGCGCCAAATAAACGATATAGTAGATTCGCTTGCCTCGCTGGGCAAGTGACAAAATTACACAAGTAAAATTTAGTTTTTATCTGCTGAGCCAAATAATGAATGAATGAATTATTATATTATTATTTTATATAACTTTAATTTGCGCTACTTTTATTAGATCAGTAATTGTAATATTTGTAGAATGTTTATTCATATTTTTAAAATCATTTGGACTTTAAATCGCAGGGTTGATTATTCCGAGACTGTGACCGATGAAGGCTTCGAGCTCTGAAATAATTGTCCCATTGCTTGGAAGCAATGTTTCGTATAAATGCTCTGTATTTATTAGATTTAATTTTGCATTTTTTACTTAAAAAAAAGATTTACTACGTTTGTTAGTTAATTTATTTATTCCTGTGTCTTTGTATTAGTAGTTATCTGTCTAGTTTCTGATTCGATGAGCTCTTTCTATATAAATTTATGTTCTTCGAAGTCGTCAGAATCTAGGGTCCCGGCTACAATTTTTAAAGCGGTGCCTAACACATTAATACTTCTAGCATGTTGATGATGGATATTTACTATCGCTATGAGTGTCTGCATGTATCGGACGTCTGAGTCCAGTATCTGTGATTGAGGAAAATGTTTTCTCAATTCTTCTGTCTCTTTTACTACTGCTAATTACATGGTTCAGTTAGTTGAGCTTTTTAAGTACTGAAAGTCCTTCCAAATAATTATGCCTCCGCCTAAGATTGGTATAGAGTTCGCATTACTGTAGTCGGTAAGTATGGCTGTCGTCATTGTAGAAAAAAGTAGTGTAACCCAAATCGTAAGATATAACTGAAACTAACGGTAAAAGTTAATACTCATCTTAAATTGTCCATGTGGATCACCCTCTCCTTTATTAAGACTGTTGTCCCCAAGTCTGCATCAACCTTTTTTCGGTGTACAAAGGTGTAAGCTTGTTTCCTAGTTGTTTGTTTGCGTTTACAAGGATCTTGTCTCCCACGTGGAACTGTCTATCTTGTCTTACCTTATTTTGCTTTTTAATTTGTAGCTGTTGTGCCGAGTAAACAGTTTTGTTGTATTGGAAGTATTTTCTCAATTGTGTCAGTGATTTTTCTTTAGGTTACCAGACATCTCGCGATGTCGCCGAGAGTGCTATAGAATTATTATATTTGGACGTTTGATGTACCATGCAGCGGTGGCGCGTTTATAATTTGAACTTTATATTGATTGTTTATAAGTGATTTTTATTGTTTCGGACTTTATAGAAGGTTCGTTGTCACAGTATATTGTCTTGGTGTGATTATAAAAATGTATAAGCTGCAGAATTGCTGATCGTATATATATTATTGTTCTGGAAGCAATGGGTTGGACAATACCAAATTTTGAAAATTTATCCATGCTGGTAAGGAAATAACAAAATAAGGAATATACATCGATATTTAATATTTTGTCTACATTCGAGGCGGTAGGTGTTTCTTTAAGTACCTGTTTTTGCGTATGACGATCGTATTTTGTTGTTTGGCATATCTTACTATTTGCAACAATTTCGATGGTCAATTTAGTCATTTTAGGAAAAATAGTCCTGTAGAATTTGTTTTACGTTTTCTTGGACGGGCCAATGCGCCCTTTTGTGTTCTGCAACAACGATTTCTTTCTGCTCATTTTTGGATGACTATGTTGATTACTATCTGTTTCCTGTATCGGAATACTGTCGTTGGGAATGTTTCTACCAATTTATGCTCCACGAATGCTAATATTGTTAGTTCACAATGAATTGCGCTTACAACGTCCTTTTTGACAACATCGCATACCCTCTCAATTAATGTTGTTCTGTTCGAAAAATGTATTAGATGTCGTATTTTTTGTTAAACAAAATAACTGTGCGATCGGACGCAACTTCGCTTCCTTCTATTACTATTTGGTTTCGAACGCAATTCGTCGGCTTGTTCGATGACTCTATAGTGTAGGTAAGCGATACTTCGTCGGACTGTCGTCATCTTCTTGGCAACCCCAGCTTGTAATAAATTTCCGCATTATTTTCGTCTATAAAAGCCTTCCAACGCCTTATTTTTGCATTTGGGTTGCAATCTGAAACCGCCAACGTCAGAGGCTGGTGATCTCTTAATATATTTAAATTTTTAGCTCAGATTTTTCAAACTATAAACCTATAGCGAGGAGTTCACGTTTGTTTGTTGCGAAGTTTAGCTCTCTACCTTTCAATGTCCTTGATATCATAGTTATGGGTTTCCGTCTTGAGCCAAGACTGCTCGCATACTTTTTTATAATCCGGATAGAGTAACATCAAATGTTTAGACGCAAGAACCTCCTCAAGCTTCTCAAATATCTGATTTGATTTGTATATTCTTTGACTGTACGGCGCTTACTCAACCATTTTCGCCGTTTTAAATGTCACATAGGTTTTGTGGTTGGTTGTTCCTAGTAACGAATTGCTTCTACCTTGCTAGACATGTTTTTTTTACCTCCACGTGAAACGTGTAACCAAAAGTAACACAAACAGCGGCCCTCGGGGTAGTAACAACAAGCGATGTTCGAAAACTAAGCGACGGTTTTTATTTTAAATCTTTTTGTAATAAATCTAATGCGATAGAATAATTAGCCTCTGATATTTCCCACGAACAAGTAGTATGCAGCGCAGAATCCTTCTAACAGAGGCGCAAATACTGACATTTTTCAATTTTTGTTAGTTCTGCCCACTCCGTATAACCACTAGAAAACGTCGGCAATTTGATTGGCGGTTGCGCCGGCAACGCTCAGGATCTGGTCATTGACGTGATGACGTAGAACAATAAAGTTACGCTCTACTATGCTTGGCGATTGCAAACCGAAACGACGTTACCAATGAGACTGCAAGTTCATGGAATGCATATCGCAACTCACTGCCGATTTCGCCAAAATCCAATTCCTCCAATTTATTTTGAGCCCCTTCAAATGTAGATTTCATCTTCTCAATCCGGTTAAGCAGCACCGACAACGAAATCTTATCGATATTATCAAGGGGTGTTTGGTTGAGGTTAGTTTGTAACGCCTGCAACCGCTCATAAGAAGACGCCACCTGGTAGTCAAAAACTTAACAAAGAATGCGACAAAATAGTTTAACCCGAAACGGCATTTACGTATGTATATATGTATGTATGTAGGTATATATATATGCTTATGTGCACGTACGCGGGCAAAGTTCGCTGACCGATTGTCACTGTACTTGAAAACGCACGCGCAACAGTTGGCCAAACATAATTACAAGCAGAATGCAAAAATAGCGAAAGCCAATGCGTCTGTATGTATGTTTATGTACAAACTCCGCTATGCAATATACCTCACGACACTTGCTTGTATAAGTTAATTTTCCGTTTTATTAGAAGCGAAAAAAAATATACTTTTTGGGAACTATGTCCTCTTTTATTTAAAGTAATTTTGCAACTAAATAAACTTAAATCAATTATAGCCCTAGTAAGCTGTGGTTAGCGGCAGCGGCGTTGACAGCGACGTCGCTGCTGATGTCGTTGGCCCGTTGGGCAATTCTTCTTGGAATTTTCGGCGGTTGCCGGACGGCGCGTGGAGGAAATGACATAGACACTAAGTCAGCATTTTGCTGCACTTCTTATGAGGTGTTGCAATGCTTCTTATTGGACTGTGTGAACTTATTTGTCGTTAACTCTTCCCCCTTTGATTTGAGCTTGTCCTCAAGCGATTATCAAAAGAAGGGTATGTTGTTGAATCCGAGATTGTTGCTATCCGTATTTTGTATGTGGATTTGCGTCGATTCTTTTCTGGGGCTCTCTCGTTCTTTGTTAAGTTGTAGTATTATATTTTTCTTTTTTTTCTTCAGTACGTGTAGTGCACAGGTAAGAAGGATGGCAACTGTAAAGAGAGTTATAAGGCCGACTCTATTTGCTGTAGAGTGTATCTGAAGTTTTTGCATGTTTTTTATGTTTTTTAAATGCAATTCTTCCAGCGCTTCCAGAGAAAGAATCTTAATCTTTTCCTTTTCTATTGGTGTTAATTGAATAGTAGGATTTCCTGGGGTCAAGATGGTGACCTCTAAGTTACTAAACTCTTGTTTGTTAATAAACAAGCTTTCGTTCCAGAAATTTATCACGTAAGTGCCTCTCACATGTTTCTCCTCGCTTTGCCATTTCACCGTGCCATTGAAGTCGTTGACCAATATGAGTCCATCGTCGATTTCTTCGATCTCCGGAATATGATCTGCATTGCTAAAACCACACAGCGCTTGTTCTCCACTGACTAACTTGGGTATACATTTACTTGTGTTTAAGTTTACAATTTTTGACTTTTTACAAATTTTAATATTGTGATAAATTTTACAATTGCCGTTTAGGCCATAGATGGTTTTATTACAGTGGAATAATTCATTAAATTCTAAGTTTATAATGTTATTGTTTTTCACTACTGGCTTTATTATTGAATTTTTACAATCTGTTTTTTCTAGGTTTGGAATTTTAACAATATAAAACAATGTTGTTCCATTATGCAAAATGGATACATCTGAAAATTCTAACATTTCTTCAATATTTAAATTTGGCATGTTACTTTGGTCAAAATTATCATTTATTATTTCAATCTCTTTTTCGCCAAGTAGGAATGTGTTGATTAAATTTAATTTCGCCCATTGTATGGCGTACTTGATGTTAATTAGTTCTTCTTTTATAAGTCTAACCTGATTCTGTAAACTGATTGCTATCTCGTCACTTAGGAGAGATTCTTTTCTTATGCTGTTGTTTAGGTCTGTCAATGTTCTCTTTCCTAGCCTTTTCGTACTGTTCTGGGTCTGTGGTCACGTTTCTGCCAAAAAATATGTCTAATGGTCTCTTGTTAGTTGTTGAGTGTATGGTGTAGTTATAGTCGTATATTGATTTACTAAGTAGTTCTTCAAATGTTCTGTGTTCTCGTTTTCTTTTATTACATCTCATAATATCTGACAGCGTTGAGTGAAATCTTTCTACTTGTCCGTTCACGGCACTTTTATAGGGTGGAGTCTTATAAACCTCGATACCTAATTGGTCCTGCATCATAAATGTAATTGAAGCTGAATTGAGGGATTTTTCGTTGTCTATTACAACAGCTTTTGGTACGCCAAAATAAAAAAGGATTTCATGAAGTGGTTTTTTGATGTCTTCTATTGCCCTAGATTTAATTATTCTTCCTTGAGCTAATTTTGAAAATTTGTCTACTGCTGTTAGTACTAGGTTCTTTTCTGTCGTGTATATATCGATATGAATTGTGTGTCCTGGGTATTCGGGGATAGGGGTTTCTTTTAATTTTGGGTTCGTCGGATGCCTGTCGTACTTTTCTTCCTTACAAACCTGACATTGTTGGACTAATTCTGATATTCGTTGCTTCATTTTTGGGAAGTAGAAACGTTCGGACAATTGTTTTTTGTTCTCTAATGAATTACGGTGCGCTCTATTGTGTGTAACCAGTATCTTTTCGTCTTGCTCTATTTCATTTGTTAAGTCTTTTACTTGTGACTGTGTAAATCTAATTTTGTAGTTCCTGAAGTGTTGATGATAAATCTGCTGGATTTGGTTCATTATTTCTTCTGAAGTTATTATTCCATTAATTACTGATGGGTTTAAGCGAGCTTTCAATATCTGTATAAGTTCTTGTTCTGTATAATTTGGTCGGGTTATGGTATGTCTGTGAAAGGTCGGGAATGGGATTTGGAAGTCGTAATTTGTCTCGTTGGCTTTGTTAAGAAATATCTGATTTTTAAATACGTTAATTGGGGCTTCTATGCTTGGTATTAGGTTGTGGCTTGAACTGTCTGCACTATGTTGGGTGGAAGCTACTGACCCTATGTTATTAATTACTGGGATTCGTGATAGCGCATCGGCTACAATATTATCCCTACCTGGTTTATAGAAAAGTTCATAATCAAACTCTTCCAGGTATGCTTTCCATCTTTTGATTCTTGCGTTGCCGTTCCAACTGCTAAGAGAATAGGTTAAGGGTTGATGGTCGGTGTATATTTTTACTTTTGCTTTACCGTAAAGGTAATTTTTGAGAGCTTTTAGAGCCCAATTTATTGCTAACATTTCTTTTTCATTTGTGGCGTAATTCTCCTCTGCTTTAGAAAGTGTTCTAGAAAGAAAACATATGGGTCGCTTATTCTGTGATAGAACAGCGCCAATAGCAAAGTTAGATGCATCTGTGGTGAGATGAAATTCTTTGCTGAAGTCTGGATAATGGAGTATTACTTCATTTGAAACCAAAGCGTTTTTAATTTGCTTAAAAGCTTCGATTGCCTCTTCATTGAGGTTAATAAGCTTTTTTGCCGATTGATTTTTGGACACGCGTCCGTCTTCCCCTCTTAAAAGAGCGGTAAGGGGCTTTGCCAACTTAGCGAAGTCTTTTATAAATCTTCTGTAGTAACTGGCAAGTCCAATAAAAGATCGTAGATCTTTGAGTGTTTTCGGAAGTGGGTATTTCGCGATTGTCTCAATCTTATTCGGGTTGGTTTCTATGCCTTTGTCTGAGATGACAAATCCTAGGAATTCTACTCTATTTTTGAAGAACTCGCATTTGTCCAACTGACATTTCATGTTGGCTTCTTGTAGAGTTCTGAATATTGCGTCGAGGTGACGCGCATGCGAATCGTCATCTTTGCTAAAGATGATAATATCGTCAATATAGATGAAGCATATTTTTCCAATATGCTCACGAAGAATGTCGTCAAGAGCTCTCTGAAAAATAGAGGGCGCATTCTTGAGTCCGAAAGGGAGTCGTGTAAACTCATATTTTCCGTTGTTAACGGAGAAGGCTGTCTTCTCTATATCTGATTCTTTGAGAGGAATTTGGTGAAATCCACTTTTCAAATCTAAGACAGAGAATACTTTATTGTTACCTAGTTGTGCTAATACCTCGTTAATTTCGGGTATGGGGTATTTATCTGCAGTAGTTTCCTTGTTAAGCTTTCTGTAATCTATTACCATGCGGTATTTCTTTTGGCCAGAGGCGTCTACTTTTTTTGGGACAATCCACACAGGTGAATTGTATGGGGATCGGGAGGGTCGGATTATTCCGTCCTCTAAGAGTTCTTTGATTTGGCTATGTACCTCGTCTTTTAATGACATGGGGAATTGGTAGAACTTTGAATATATTGGGTTGTCAGTTCTGGTTCGGATTTCTGCTCTAACGTTGGTTGTATAGGTTAGTTTTTCGTCAGGATTGGCGAAGAGACTTGGGTACATTTTGACTAATCTGTTCAGTCTGTTTCTTTGTTCGTTCGTCATGTGTTCTGTTCGTGGTATTACGATATTGACTGCTTCTATTTTTTTCTGTTTTATGGGTATGCAAATGTTTCCTTTTATTATTAGTATGTTTTTGCTGCTTTGTATTACAGCATCTAATTCTTTAAGACTGTCGTTGCCTAATATAGCGTCAAATGTTTTTAGCGTGGGTAAAAGAAAGAATTTTACTTTTATATCGGTTCTATTAAAGAGGTTGGCGAATTTATGGTGTGTAATTTTTATGCTTCCGCCGACTGTTACGGCTTCAAACGGGCTTTCGTTTGGAATAGGATCGGACACAAATTTTGGTTGGACGTAGTTTCTATTTGAGCCTGTATCTATTAATATTTTAAGTATTTTTCCGCTCCCCATCTTACATTCTATGTATGGTAGAGAGGAGCTTTTTATCCTAAAAAATTAATGTCGGAATATTCGTTTGGATTATATTGCTCGTGGTTTGCATCCTCTAACTGTTGAGTGTACTCGTCTAACGGCTGTTCATATTCGGTTTGCTGTTCGTAATTTAACATTGTTTGTGTGTATTCTTCCATGGTCACGTAGTTGTCAGTGTCTTCGGTCTCAGTCAGTTCTTCTCCTGTTTGTATGTTATAATTTCTTTGTCTTTTATCGGTCGCGTTTGTTGGTGGTGGGGGTCTTTTTCCTAATTCGAAATTGGGTCTATTTATGTAGTTCACCATTTTCGACCGGATACTTGGGTCTACGTCCATTGGCTCTGGACGTGGTTGGGGTTTTGGTGCAAAAGGTCTATTAGGTACATGATATTTGTTGTGGAGGTAATGGGTAAGTTCGTTGGTTAGGGTATTGTGTAGTCGGTCCAGTATTGTTGTACGTTGGCTGTCCATGGTTTCTAGTAGTTGGCCAAGGTGTATGAACTGGGAATTGGGGCCTGAAGTTAGTAGGCGGTGGCCTAAAAGTTTGTATGTAAGAAGGCTGAGTACGGGGTGGCAGTGTTGGTTGTGCTACATTTCTATTTGAGTTTCTAATAGTTGTCTGTTGGTTTCTATTCAAAGCCACGTTAGTGCGATAGCTTTGATTCTCTAATTTAAGACAATAATGAAGAGCTGACGGAAGATCTGCTGGTTCCTTTATTCCCAGAATCCGTGACAAATCTCCTTTCAATCCTCTTATGAAGGTATCTAAAGCTTTGTCTCTATATATTTTTGTCATAAGAGTTTCGGATTCTCTATTTAGTTCCATACAGCCTACTTTATTTAATATTAGGGACAGGTGGTTATAAACAACTTGGTAGAATTCTTCTACAGTCTGATGGTTACCTTGCACTAACATTGTCATCTGATATTCTAGTGTTCCCAGATCTCTTTTGTCTGCGTAGTGCAGCGTAAGACACTTGGAGATGGCACTCCAATTCAGGGGAACATTGTACGACTCGAGGGCCGTATCAGCATTACCAGTGATTTTGTTTCTCACTGTGTGCAATATGCCGAAGTATTTCGGCGAACCAGCTTCAGCTGCATAGACTGAGAGTATACGATCAACACTCTTTTTCCATGAGCTAAATTCTGACGGATTACCGGAAAATTCTCTTAGGCTTTTGACTATATCTGGTACTCTGTCCAAATCGTTCAGATTGTGGTTGTCCGTTATAATTTGGTCATCTACATCACTAAACTCTCTAGAAGGGTTAACTAGTTGCCTTACTAGCGTTGGCAATTGTTGTGCCAAAATCTGGCTAACCGTAGCTGCTATTACCTGTTCTGCGTTATTTGCCATGCCTCTATTTTGTAAATGTTCGTTTTGTCTGTCAAGGTGTCGTTGTTGCTGTCTGCTCAAATTATATTCGGCTAACTGTGGTTGGTCTGGTATTATTGGGGGCCTAACCAAATTATTTTCATTAGCCATAAACTCGTCTAGACTTATGATATTTCTAGTGTTGTTACTTAAATTATTTTTCAATGTATTAATTGCCTTAACTACTTTATTATTATTATGATTCAAAAATTTTTTGTTTTTGTTGTTTAAAACCAGTGGCTGGTTTTTTTCCTTCTACTTTGGAGGGTCCCTTGGGAATCGCAAAGTTGGAATTTGGTTATACTACGTTTTGTAGTTTGATATTAGGTTATCGTTTTACACTTGTTGATATTTCTTATTATTCTAGGATATTTGTCGTATGATTTTCTTTTCTTGTGTTCTTTTTGCTTATTGATATTTGTCGTATAATTTTCTTTTCTTGTTTTCTTTTTGCTTATGGATATTTGTCGTATGATTTTCTTTTCTTGTTTTCTTGTTGCTTATTTTTGCATTTGATTTTGTATTTGTTTCGTGTTTTCACTTAGCTACTAACTTACAGTACTATTGTTGATGTGGCAACCTCCCCCGCTGGTCCGGATTTCATCCTTTTTGAATCCTGCTTTGGGTATCTACTGGGGATCCTGCGACCAGTCACTGTTGAGAGTATCCTGCGGACGGACCTTACAGGAAATGCTGTCCACCGATGGGCAAATAAACAATTAAGTTTCAATTGCCTTTCGCGAATTCGCCGGTCGTCAAAATTAATCAACGAGAGTTGCTCCGGTTTATTTTTTCGCGTTTAACCGACTTGCGTGTACGTAGAATCGTTTTGCTCTTTTGTTACGCGTGTCGGTCCCTGCTCGGGCGCCAGTTAATTTTCCGTTTTATTAGAAACGAAAAAAAATATACTTTTTGGGAACTATGTCCTCTTTTATTTAAAGTAATTTTGCAACTAAATAAACTTAAATCAATTATAGCCCTAGTAAGCTGTGGTTAGCGGCAGCGGCGTTGACAGCGACGTCGCTGCTGATGTCGTTGGCCCGTTGGGCAATTCTTCTTGGAATTTTCGGCGGTTGCCGGACGGCGCGTGGAGGAAATGACATAGACACTAAGTCAGCATTTTGCTGCACTTCTTATGAGGTGTTGCAATGCTTCTTATTGGACTGTGTGAACTTATTTGTCGTTAACTTATATAAGCCCGTTTTTGTTGCCGCCGAAACTAATAATTTGCCGATCGAATAAATTTAGTTATTTTATGCAAGAAACACAATATAAATCACGTCGGGATCACCACAATGTTGGGCTAACAAGCGTTTTTGGTAGTTATTCAGGGCGAAAAATATTTGCTATATGTTTAGTTTCAAGAATAAAATTGTTATAGATGTTTTTTTTTTAGTTTGTAATTATTGCGAACCAAATTGTATAAATTAAAAATTGGCGAATTTAAGCGATAATCGAGAACAAAAACGCTCGAGCTTCCTTACGCTGAAAACACACCAAACAAAGCAATACGTTTTTGATTCCTTAGTCAAAAACACATTTTTTACTTTAACATACACCAAGATAAGAAAAATAAAGTAAAACAAAACGTTTTGTTTTCTTGTTTCGTTTGGTGCGCGTTGAAATGAAACAAAACTTAAGTTACGGCTTGTGATCGGATTCAGATGAAGTTGTGACAATATTGTTTTCAATTATTAAAATAATTGGGCAAAATGAAACAACCAGCAGAAAGTGGTGGGTGCATTCATAGAATACAAAATGCTGAGGATGTCATAATAAACTTAATAGCAGAGTCAAAAATATTTCCTAAGAATAACTTAAGAAATAATAAAAAATAAGAAATTTGCGTACATAATAAACACAAAAGCAAATAAAGCTGAAAAGTACAGCAAAAGAAGAAATAACGGGCAAATCAAAATTTTGTTTTGTGAAAGCAAAATGTCGACTATCGGCATCAAAACATGTTTTTATGTTTTGCTTTGCTTTGATTTTGTTTTTCTGTCTAGCTTCACTTGGTGAGTGGGTCTTTATAAGAAAGTAGGCAATTATCGACAACGGCGCTGGTTCGAAAACGTTTGGTGTTGTCCGGTGTGTGTTGTTCATATATAGCTGCATGTATTTGCAACAACCACTACTTGTTTCGTTTTCTTTGGTGTGTGCCGAAACATAAGAAACAATGTCCCCTTGCTTTATGAAACAAAAAACATGTTTTGCTTTATCCGGTGTGTTTTCAGCCTTCTATGGCCAAAAAGATTTTATTGCGTGCGAAATAGCCAAAGAGCGACACGACAATAAAAATGCAGCGACGCTAATATTGATGCGCCAGCCGCTGAGAACAAGTGATAAGAGTGATAGTTGACCGATAATAGGAAGAACAATTATGAGTGTAATGCGAGAAACGCTAGAAACATAACAACTGATAACATTAAGCTATGTTGTGTTATGCAAGAAGCGCCAAATAAACGATATAGTAGATTCGCTTGCCTCGCTGGGCAAGTGACAAAATTACACAAGTAAAAATTTAGTTTTTATCTGCTGAGCCAAACAATGAATGAATGAATTATATTATTATTTTATATAACTTTAATTTGCGCTACTTTTATTAGATCAGTAATTGTTATATTTGTAGAATGTTTATTCATATTTTTTAAATCATTTGGACTTTAAATCGAAGGGTTGATTATTCCGAGACTGTGACCGATTAAGGCTTCGAGCTCTGAAATAATTGTCCCATTGCTTGGAAGCAATGTTTCGTATAAATGCTCTGTATTTATTAGATTTAATTTTGCATTTTTTACTTAAAAAAAGGTTTACTACGTTTGTTAGTTAATTTATTTATTCCTGTGTCTTTGTATTAGTAGTTATCTGTCTAGTTTCTGATTCGATGAGCTCTTTCTATATAAATTTATGTTCTTCGAAGGCGTCAGAATCTAGGGTTCCGGCTACAATTTTTAAAGCGGTGCCTAACAAATTAATACTTCTAGCATGTTGATGATGGATATTTACTATCGCTATGAGTGTCTGCATGTATCGTACGTCTGAGTCCAGTATCTGTGATTGAGGAAAATGTTTTCTCAATTCTTCTGTCTCTTTTACTACTGCTAATTACATGGTTCAGTTAGTTGAGCTTTTTAAGTACTGAAAGTCCTTCCAAATAATTATGCCTCCGCCTAAGATTGGTATAGAGTTCGCATTACTGTAGTCGGTAAGTATGGCTGTCGTCATTGTAGAAAAAAGTAGTGTAACCCAAATCGTAAGATATAACTGAAACTAACGGTAAAAGTTAATACTCATCTTAAATTGTCCATGTGGATCACCCTCTCCTTTATTAAGACTGTTGTCCCCAAGTCTACATCAACCTTTTTTCGGTGTACAAAGGTGTAAGCTTGTTTCCTAGTTGTTTGTTTGCGTTTACAAGGATCTTGTCTCCCACGTGGAACTGTCTATCTTGTCTTACCTTATTTTGCTTTTTAATTTGTAGCTGTTGTGCCGAGTAAACAGTTTTGTTGTATTTGAAGTATTTCTCAATTGTGTCAGTGATTTTTCTTTAGGTTGCCAGACATCTCGCGATGTCGCCGAGAGTGCTATAGAATTATTATATTTGGCCGTTTGATGTACCATGCAGCGGTGGCGCGTTTATAATTTGAACTTTATATTGATTGCTTATAATTGATTTTATTGTTTCGGACTTTATAGAAGGTTCGTTGTCACAGTATATTGTCTTGGTGTGATTATAAAAATGTACAAGCTGCAGAATTGCTGATCGGATCTATATTATTGTTCTGGAAGCAATGGGTTGGACAATACCAAATTTTGAAAATTTATCCATGCTGGTAAGGAAATAACAAAATAAGGAATATACATCGATATTTAATATTTTGTCTACGTTCGAGGCGATAGGTGTTTCTTTAAGTACCTGTTTTTGCGTATGACGATCGTATTTTGTTGTTTGGCATATCTTACTATTTGCAACAATTTCGATGGTCAATTTAGTCATTTTAGGAAAAATAGTCCTGTAGAATTTGTTTTACGTTTTCTTGGACGGGCCAATGCGCCCTTTTGTGTTCTGCAACAACGATTTCTTTCTGCTCATTTTTGGATGACTATGTTGATTACTATCTGTTTCCTGTATCGGAATACTGTCGTTGGGAATGTTTCTACCAATTTATGCTCCACGAATGCTAATATTGTTAGTTCACAATAAATTGCGCTTAACGTCCTTTTTACAACATCGCATAGCCTCTCAATTAATGTTGTTCTGTTCGAAAATGTATTAGATGTCGTATTTTTTGTTAAACAAAATAACTGTGCGATCGGACGCAACTTCGCTTCCTTCTATTACTATTTGGTTTCGAACGCAATTCGTCGGCTTGTCTGATGACTCTATAGTGTAGGTAAGCGATACTTCGTCGGACTGTGCGTCATCTTCTTGGCAACCCCAGCTTGTAATAAATTTCCGCATTATTTTCGTCTATAAAAGCCTTCCAACGCCTTATTTTTGCATTTGGGTTGCAATCTGAAACCGCCAACGTCAGAGGCTGGTGATCTCTTAATATATTTAAATTTTTAGCTCAGATTTTTCAAACTATAAACCTATAGCGAGGAGTTCACGTTTGTTTGTTGCGAAGTTTAGCTCTCTATCTTTCAATGTCCTTGATATCATAGTTATGGGTTTTCCGTCTTGAGCCAAGACTGCTCGCAAAATTTTTTATAATCCGGATAGAGTAACATCAAATGTTTAGACGCAAGGTATATTTGCCAAATTGCAAGTCTTTACTTTCAATAGATAAACTTGCATTCGTCTGAACACTTTGTGAACAATATAAAAAAAATATAAAAATTTCAATTTCCTATTATCACTACATGTAAATTATTTGTGTATTATTATTATTATAATACATTATAAACTGCTTTTGTGATCATATTTAATTCAGTTGGAGCAACATAATGAATTTCGGCAGGTTTTATGCTAATTGGGCTAAGTAAACAAAACTCTCTAAACTTCATTATGGGACATATGTATATCTCTCCTTTTCTAATTTATGCTCAAAAGGTCGTTTCGAACTATTCGTGGCATGAAAAAGAATGCAACGAGAAAATATATTTTGTTTCCGTGTCGCACAAACTATGCTCGTGGTGGTTGTTTATTTTGTACGTTTAAAAAACAACAAAAGTGCGAAACTTTATATACATAATTTGATATCGAAACAAAACAAAATAAAATACAAAAGGATTACATTTTTCCGTTAGCACTTAATTTGTTTTTGTCGCTTTTAAAGGTACAGATGTGAAAATTCGGATATACACTCGTATATACCCGCGTCAGAGAAAGTGTTAAGATGGTAGCCGAAACTATATAATATATATGTATATCCGGCAGTTTTAAAGCTAGGATCACCAAATTTCAGACAGATTACTGATGATTGCCTCTAAAGTCAACTGAAACCGGCCATACCCACTTCCACCCTAAAAATCTATATTTTCTCTAAATTAAAAGCCATGCCATCTATATAAGAGCTGAAGACACCAAATATGGCTCAGAACATTATTTTACAATACAATATTGTATTGTGTATCAAGATAGGTTTACAGACACAAGTTTTTAAGTCAAATATTACAAATTTGCATGCAATTTTTATATGCATATGCACACATAGTACATACATACATACATTCTTTCTATTATTTTTTCTTAGAATATTTGTATGACTGCTTGCAATCTGCTAGTATGCTGAGATTTAGAATTAGAATTACTTAAGCTGCACTTTTCTACTTACAAATAGGCTGGTCGATTGGCACTGCAGAATGAGATGAAACAAATGTTTTCAGCGGGCCTTAAGTTTTTATTCCCGAACCCATTGAAAATGGTTAAAAATGTATGTAAAACGCAGAAGCTGGCATCTCCGACCCCGTAAAGTGCACAATTTTCGGAATAAGCTCTTTTTAAAAGCTTTTTATTGCCAATTTTCTCTCTGAGAATTTAAATGTTGTTTGTTACATAGGCGAATGAATAAGATTGTTTACAATAACTTATGCCTACCTGTTTGAGGTATTTCCACACAAATTAAGGCGTTGCGATTACGCGGCTGGCTATGAATTTGTGGATATGTTACTATATATATTCTTGGTCAACATAGGTACTGATTGTCGTAAGAGGCGACTAATGTGACAACCTTAATGGATTCAGTGTTGTCAGAGTTGGTGGCGAACAGACGTCGATCGCTCAGCGCTTAGTTTTTCGTTAGGCCTTATCTGTACATCTAAACAGTTATTTCTTTGTTTACGTTTTGTACGTTTCTTGCAAGTGTGCAGCAAACGTTCGTGTGCGTGTGCGTCAAGCTGCTTGTCTCTTTTTCGTTTTATTGCCTTACGTGAGTGTGTGTGTGTCTGTGTGTTCTTATCTCTGAATTTGAACACCTGTGATGCCGCCGAGGAAGAAGAAGCCGGCAGAGAAGAGGCCTGAGGGGGTGTGCGGTATTTCGTCAGACGACGATTCGCGCACCTCGGACTTTTCGAGGAATATCGATGTCAGACGCGGGTGGTGCTTGGCAAGCAGCAGTTGAGGAGGGCGACCTCGGAGACTGCTGTTTGTAGAGCTGGTATGTGGGGAAACGTTGGCTCCGTGGGCGACATTAGTGTTCCTGATGGAACCATTGAAGTGAATGCAGAGGAGCGGGTATTTGCAGCTCCTCACCCGTTTGATCTGTGTGTGCAGGTGTTCCTCCCATCGAGGTGTCTGATGCGTCGTGTTCGACGAGCAACTCGGCACCGTTGAAGCGGAAAGGAACGTCGATTGAGCAAATGAAGGCTATATCGAAGAACCTTTTGCACACTGCTCTTAACGAGCGTGCAACGGGGGGACTGCTGTACAACATGGTGGATTACATCCAGCAGTACGAGGAGCTTTTATTTTGTCTGATCGCAGAAAATGAGCGGTTGAAGGGGCGTTTGGAGGCTGTTCGCAGCGATGTGTCGGTCACCCAAACGCGGCCTGGGAAGGTGCACGCTGCCAAGGGGGGTCCCGAGTTGGCAGTGCGTCTACCCCGGAGATGCCACGGCCAGTCGAAACTTGGTCCTTGGTCGTGCGCAGCAAGACTGCTGGCAAAACCGCGAAGAACGTGGTCGGTCAGGTGGTGAAGGAGGTAGGGCCTACGCTTGGTGTGCGTGTGCATGAGGTGAAGCCTCTTCGCGATGGTGGTGCGAATATTCGCACTACTTCAGTGGCGGAGATAAGGAAAATTGTGAACAACAAGAAGTTTGGGGAGGTAGGCTTAGAGGTGAGTGCGAATGAGAGACTGGGCCAAAAATCGTGGTTCAAGGCGTTCACTCTCAAATTACTCCTGACGAGTTCATGTGTGATCTGTATGAATTGAACCTCAAGGGCAAGATGTCCTTGAGACCTTTGAAAGTCGTGCGCATGGTAACTAATCCCTGGGTGAATGCTGATGTGGCGGTCAACGTCGTCCTGGTGCTGGCGTGGCATGGAAACCCTGTTGGAGGTCGGGCGTTGCTCACGTCAAATGGTTTTCTTTTCGTGTGAGGAGTTTTGATCCGGTAGCGGGTTGCTACCGCTGCCTTGGCTTCGACCATAAGGTAGCGGAGTGCAGGCAAGGAAGATGTTTGTCGTCGCTGCGGCCAAATGGGTCACTGCGTTGCACAGTGCAGTAATGCACTGCATTGTCGCCAAGTGGCTTAAGGAAAGCCGTCGGAGCATCTCATGATGTCTCCGGCTTGCCCTATATATAGTCCAATTGTTGCGCGTTGCGAATGCTAGACATTAAAATTTGTAGTAAATTTCTTCAGTTGAATTGTCAGAGGTCTTATGCAGTTATGTCCGATTCGGGTGAGATAATGTGTGCGCGGGGTAGCGGGTTGCCCTGCCGCAGGAAACCTGTGCGACTGATAGTCGCGTCCGTGGGTTGCTCGCATGTATGCGGGTATTTCCGGACATCAGGGCGAACTCAGTGGCAGTTTTGCAGGTTGTTTGTAGTCAGCATGTATTGTAAGTTCGGGGATCCCCTCGAGCCATACATTGCCATTTGAATGACGTGCTATAGCTGGTTAGCGGCCTACCGGTCATTCTTGGTCTTGGTCTTGGCTAATACATCGTCCCCTTTGTGGTTCAGCAAGATATCCAGACAATCGTTTGGGTATTTGAACTACGCTCGGGAGATGCTTGCCGAGTGGGTAGTGTCCCAGGATGTCCGGGTGGTCAACTAGCCCAGTGAGTGGTGATACGTTGCAATCCGATGGGTCAAAGTGATGTTGACGTCACTCTTGTGAATATAGTAGCGATGAGGTATGTATGTTTTTCAATGGAGTGTATTGGGTGGATTTGTGTGAGTGACCACAATCCAATTGGGATTGTTATCACACACACTCCCACTATGCGCGAGCGTGTTGTAGGTAATGGTTGGCGTACTTGTGCGGAATTGGTCCCTTCACGGGATTCTGTGCGCGATGCGGCATCGCAAGTTCCGCTAGGCATCTTTAAAGGCATGAGTGTTGATGAGCAAGTTGCGTGTAAATAGTGGTTGTGTGTGTGAATGACTAGATGTTTGAGAGACACCGAAAGGTGAATCTTGAGCATTTGAAGTGGTGGACGCGTGCGTGAGCGTTAAGCGTCGCTCGGTTCGGTCCCTGCGGAAACGATTCAAAGGGCCAGATCTGCCAATGCTGATATTGCGGCCCAGCAAAGGTCTGAGTGTTGTCGAAGTATGAATGCTCGTAAGCGTGAAAGAGGATGAGTGGCGTTCGTTCCTAGAAGGCAATTAGGACGATCCCTGGGGTCGTGCTTATAAGATAGTGAGAGGTAGAGGCAGGGAAACGGATGTATGTAGCCTCCGTGTCGGTGATGCTCAGTTAACGACAAGGCCGGATTGCATGAATGTTTTACTCAATGAGTTCTTCCCCAGAGCGGATTCTCGTGACTCTCCGCCTAGTGCGGTCAAAAATGTTGATCCGCTCCTTGATAGCGAGTTGGAGGTAGCCTTCTCGAGGTTAATGTCGAGAAAGTCCCCTGGTATGGATGGATTCACTGGGGAAATGAGCAAGAGTGTCTGGAATTCAATTCCAGAATATATGAATGTGTTGTATGGAAAGTGTGAATTAAGGTTATTTTCCCAGTGAATGGAAATGTGCAAAGGTGATTGTGCTCTTAAAGTCACCTGATAGGATCAGGAGCAATCCTCTATCCTTTCGGGGCATCAGTCTCCTTCCGGTTCTTGGAAAAGTTTTGGAGAGGGCCATCGTAAAAAGCCTTCAGGAGAGAGTGAGTGGCCAAATGTCGGAACGGTCAGTTTGGTTTAAGGCAGGGTAAATGTGTGAGGATGCGTGGAGGCATGTTAGTTACCTGTGGAGACTAGTAGCTCCATGTATGTCCCAGGTATTTTTGTGGATTTTAAGGTGCGTTCGACTACCTGAGTTGGGCAAGTGTGTTGGCCAAATTGAATGAACATGGATGCCAGGAATCAACTCTCTGAAGAGTTATTTCTCTGGCAGACAAGCGTGTGCTATTGGGCGGAATGAAAGTGTAAGTGTGAATGTTGTTCGTGGCTGTCCGCAAGGTTCCATATGTGTCCATTTATTTCGAACCTAATAATGGATTCTTTGCTGTGGCAGCTCGCGCAAGTATGCAAGTGCTGTGCGTATGCGGATGACTTGCTCATCTGGATTGAGGGGTAAAATGTGAATGTGTTCGGTGGTGTGTTGTCCAGGGTTACCAGTTCCCTGTTTCATAGAAAATTACTGGAAGTATTCTTTTAGAATACGAGTTCTGACCAAAGGATTGATCTGTTACCACGGTGTAGGGAATCACAGAAGCGGTCTCGGCTTTCTGCTATCTGTTCTATGGAACGTTTTGGGGACATTTGCTAGCCGCCTAGCGGTTTGATCTTTGATCAACTAGTAATGGCGTCGTTTGCGAAAGAAGAAGGAATAGACCTCGCTCCTCACTGTGAGAAAACCGTGTCCATGAACATGGCGTATACTGTTCCATCTATGGATTGTTATTTACATCAATCCGCATTCTATTCCATGCAGCAATGTTCATATCCTTTGGGGTCACCAACCCGTAACTGTTTGGAGTTAAAATTGGAAGTATCCTTCGCGGTACGCGGCCTGACCGGAGGCTTATTTCCTGGTACCACGGGTAATCAGGAGCCCACGGAACTTGTTCCGTCCTGGTTTTTGGTTGCGGACCTTCAGGGAGTTTCGTGCTGGCCATAGATCGGAAGAGGATTAGTAGACCTCCTCCAATCCAAGGTGAAGTCACGACCAAACAGTAGTGCCTTCAAATTGGTACCTGCGGTATTGGTGTTCCAATGGGGCGTTGATTAATACATAAATTAATGTTATCCTTGGGAGATTAAGCCATTGTGCAGAGCTCACGTAAAACCACTAGACTTCAAAACCTAAGTAGAAGTGGACAGGAGCAGAAGGGGTTTTACGTAATTCGTAAGATACTATGTCAAGTCGATTCGGTAATGCATGGGCTTACCGGTGACTACATTCTATGTTGTCGGAAACAGAAATGGGAAGTAGTCTCGTCTATGAAAGATCGACCACAGCTGAAGATTTAATACCATGAGTAATCAGTAGCCCGCGGCATTTGTTGCGTCCTGGTTTTTGGCTTGTGGCCATTCGAGGAGTATTGTGGTGGCTGTGAGTTAATACCCATTTGCGAGAAAAGCTCTATGCTTGGCGTGGAATTGCGTATGACGATCGGGCGTTTGACCCACAGAGGTTTAAGATGGTCCTCACCATATACCAAGGAGCACTGATGCTGCACATTCAGTTTCTTTAAGGAGGTATTGTCAGATCAACGTAACATCGATACATCAATGTTTTAAAATTATTTCAAACATCGATGTGTTTTTCCGGTGTTCGATGTTTTCACCATAACTGAAAAGAAATCAAATTGATGGGAATAGCTATAATTAAGTATTATTAGATTATCATATGAGGCCAGAACAGATTTTTGTTTTTGATATACCCTAAGCTTATTAAAAATAGGAAAAAATGTATAATTATTTTTTGCAAATGTGTATAACAGGAAGCTAGAGTCACCAAATTTGCTATGTATGTACATTGAAGGTGGGATGCCCTAAAATTTGCCTTGATATCCCACCACGCCCACTAAAACGCCCCCATCGCCGCCGCCTCAAAAACTTAAAAATTGCTATATATGAGCCACAGCTAGAGGCTCAATATTTGATATATATATGTTATTATTAGCTATATGGGAAGCTCCCGCAAACAAGTTCTCAACTGCGCATAAACTATATAGTGACGTATTTACGTCCACACAACGCATTTATGCACAAGGGCAACCGCGGTCCATCCAATTAAAGTAAACTAAACAAACAAAAGTGCCACACTTAGAATTATGCGTCACACGTAAACAATAGCTAGCTAAGCGCTTCTCGCCTAATGAAAACAAATAATCAATTAACAATTGCACTTAAGATTTTGTACGCATTATACAAAATGCACTTCTCGCTCAATAAACAAAATATCCATGAACCAAGTATTTCTAAGATATTCGACACACGATTGTTTCAGTCTAAAGCTGAACTTCAAGTACAGCACCATGCACAGAAAATAACTCGCGTTGTTTTTCAAACCCTTTGTTTCAGCGTTGACCTTAGTGTTAATATCACGGGTCATTTATTCGACTCAAAAGAAACAACATAACTGGCGCAGCCGGTAGGATACAAAAAAGTATCCGCCAAAAAACCGCGTGTGGAAAATAAATTAAATTTTATATCCGTTTTTCGCAACTACGCTATTTTGTGTTTACTTTAACCAGGATTGTAAATCCGTTTTGGTTTTCCTACAAAGGTAAGACATAAAATATAAATAACAACGGAATCCCATAGGTCCAACGGCACGGTGAAAAAATTAGTAACGTAAAGTGAACACTAAAACAAAAAAACAAAAATTATAATTGTGTCAAAGTGAAAAACTTAAACAAAATTATTTTGAACAAAAATTGTAATAATTAAAATGGCACAACCGAACATCACTTTAAACGACAATAACTTGGCCGAGGCTAGAAGACAACTTAAGGACATCACGACATTTACGGGAGATCCGGCTTTGCTCTATACCTTCATCACAAGAGTTGATTTTATTTTATCCCTCTACCAGACGCATGATGCACGACCGCAACGCGTTCTTTTCGGAGCACCTGAAAGGAATCTAGACGGACATGTGACAAGATCATTGGGTCTACCAAACATCGAGGATTGGCCAACCGTAAAACAGAGATTAATCATGGAAAACAAACCTCAGACGCCGAACAGCAAGCTATTAGAGAATTGCCGTGAAACACCGTACAAAGGAAATCTACGAGCATTCTGTGAGAAAGCAGAGAAACGTCGCCAGCTACTAGTATCGAAATTACATCTAGAAGGTAACAGATCGTGTAATTTATTTGCAGGCAATTAAAGAATCAATTGAAACATTAATTCGAAAACTACCACCTACCCTATTCAGTATCTTAGTGCATCGTGATATCCCAGATTTAAGATCTTTAATAAACATAGCACAAACCGAAGGTATTTACGAAGAACATGCTAACGTTGGTATAAATCAAGATAAATGTAAAGCTCAAAATCAATATTCCAATCAGAGTCCAACGAATCCAACAAACTATCAACCAAGATTTTCAACCAATCAAACTAATTATCAACCAAGATACTTACAATATCCACAACCATTACAGCTCAATTTTAACCCAAACCAATTTTAAACCAAACCAACCTAGACCGACTAACGCATCACAAAGCATTAATAAATAAAATCAATTTGGTCGCAATAAAATTATGAATACACAACCTATCTTTAATAGGAATCCATTCCCTCAAACATCACAACAAGCCCTTATACCTAATAACTCCAACTTTCACACAAACCCTGCAATTAAAAGACTTAGACCATCGGATAGTAAACAAACAAAAATGTCTGTTGACGAGATGAGACTTCAAGACGCTCAACGAATAAAATAATGACCAGCAGTTTTATGAACAGCGGGCAAAACACTATGACATATTGATTGTATCAATAAAATGACCAGGTTGACCAAAACGAAGTACCAGCCGAACAAAGTCAAAATGAATTAGTATTAAACGAAAATTTGCCGTTAACAGCCCCGGACAATACCAATATTTAGAAATAGGACACAATGGTCACAAATACAAATGCTTAATAGATACAGGGTCTACAATTAACATGATGAGAGTAAAAATTTTTTCCCTTCCAATTCAAAATAAAAGATGTGATGTTAATACATCAAACGGCTTCATAACAATAAACAAAACAGTTATCTTTCCCAGTAATAACATAATTAAAACTCCTCAAATTTTTTATTTGGATAATTTCTCCAACGATTACGAAATGTTAATTGGCAGAATATTGCTCAATAAAGCAGAAACTATTATAAATTCCAAAAACCGCACAGTTACACTTTTCGACAAAATATACAGATTAATTATTTCAAGTCCAAATGAAGATAACGCCTTTTATATACAAAAAAAAAAACATTAAAATCAGATGAAAAAACACTTCCTATGCCAATAAAAAATTTGAATTTTGAACAATTTCGGTTGGATCATCTCAATCAAGCGGAAAGCTTTAAATTGAAGCTATTAAATAAATACAAGAATATTCAATATAGAGAAGGAGATCATTTAACCTTTACAAACACAATTAAACACACAATAAATACAACACATAATTGTCCCATTTATACAAAACCGTATTTACAAGCACAAATGCACGAAATAGAGGTTGAGAAACAGGTACAAGAAATGCTTGAACAGGGATTAATTAGAGAAAGTAATTCACCTTATAATAGCCCCACAAGAGTTGTACGCAAGAAGCCTGACCCAATATGGACGAAATACTTGACAAATTAGGAAAATCTCAGTATTTTTACAACAATTGACCTGGTAAAAGGTTTTCTTCAGATAGAATTGGATCCAGAATCTATACCCAAGACTGCATTTTCTACGAAGAATGGTCATTACGAATATGTTCGTATGCTATTCGGTCTGAAAAACGCACCAACGACATTTCAAAGATGCATGAATAACATACTTCGACCACTGCTTAATAAACATTGCCTAGTTTACTTAGACGACATAATTGTTTTTTCTACAACTCTCAATGAGCATTTAAACTCACTACAATTGGTTTTCGATAAACTGTCCGAAGTAAATTTAAAATTTGAATTAGATAAATGCGAGTTCTCAAAAAAAAAGCAAAATTTCTTGGTCATATTGTAACTCCCGATGGAATTAAACCAAATCCTCTTAAAGTGAAAGCCATAGTTTCATACCCAATTCCAATAAAAACAAAAGAGATCAAAGCATTCCTTCGATTAACCGGGTACTATCGGAAATTAATCCCACACTACGCTGACGTGGCAAAACCCATGGCACGTTATTTAAAAAAGGGAGCTAAAACAGACATTTGAGAAACTTTAAGCATTAATAACAAGTGATCCAATTCTAAAACTCCCTGATTTCAAAAAAAATGTTGTACTAACCACAGATGCTAGTAATTTGGCTCTTGGTGCCGTTCTTTTTCAAGATGGCCACCCCATATCTTTCATTAGTAGAACGCTTAACGATCACGAAATAAATTTCAGTGCTATAGAAAAAGAATTACCCGTCATAGTTTGGGCTACTAAAACGTTTCGTCATTATTTACTGAGAAGACATTTCCAGATTGCTAGTGACCATTAACCCTTCAAGTGGTTGTACAGTTTGAAAGAACCAAATGCTAAACTACAAATGTGGAGAATCGGATTGGCCAAATTTGACTTCGAAATTGAATATATTAACGGCAAACAAAACTCAATCGTTGATGCCCTGTCCAGAATCAAACTGGAAGAAAATCATTTCGGTGAAGCCACCCAACATAGTGCAGATGAAGACAGCAGTGACCAGAGCTCATAAAGAAATAATTAATACTTACCATACTAAGGTGACTCGTAGTCTAATCTTACTAAAAAAACGTAAGCTCTTATGCCGAATTCAAAGAAATTACACTCCAATCTCATGAAAAACTCCTACACCCGGCATTCAAAAAACTACCAAATTATTTAAAGAAAATCGTTATTTTCCAAATAGCCAATTGTTAATTCAAAATATAATACATGAATGCAATGTGAGCAATTTAGCCAAAACGGAACATAGAGATACAAAAATGCCTTTTAAAATCACATCCAAACCTGAACATTGTCGCGATAAATTAATGATAGATATTTACTCATCTGAGGGTAAACACTACGTCAGTTGTATAGACATTTATTCAAAATTTGCCACCCTGGAACAAATAAATGCAAAGGACTGGATAGAGTGTAAATATGCACTTATGCGTATATTTAATCAGTTAGGCATTCTCCAGTTTAGCTCTAAAACGTTGGCTCGAAAGTGAGGGAATTGAGTTACAACTCAATACTGCAAAAACAGGCGTAGCACACATAGAAAGATTACATAAAACTATAAATGAGAAAATTCGCATAATCAAATCATCCGACGATGACGAAATAAAATTCAGTAAAATAGAAACAATACTTTACATATACAACCATAAAACCAAACATGACACTACTGGCCAGACACCTGCACACACATTCCTCTATGCTGGACAGCCGGCGTTAGATACTCAAATAAATAAAGAAAGAAAAATAGAGAAACTAAATAATGACCGACAAGAATACGACATTGACACCAGATATAGAAAAGGTCCCCTGCAGAAAGGAAAATTGGAAAACCATTTTAAAGCAAACAAAATTAAAATTAGTAATAGAAATAGAGTCACTAATTATTACAAAACGCAATTTAAGAAACGAAAGAAAATTAATCAAGTCCCAATCCCACAGGTCCATGGCGTACAGTGATGATGTTCTGTTAATCACCACAGGTTATGCTCAACAAATCCAAATTAACAACATCGATACCAATTATGGTTACCTTCTTTTTTCAAGTGAACCAATTCAGATCCCATCAGCATTCGAACATCATTGCTTAAGAAAATTAATCAAATAAATTTATCAGAAATTGACACAAAAACCAGTTTTTTTTTTTGCAGTAAAGTATCCAACAGCGTAGATTCATCCCGAACCAAATATTTGTATAATAAATAGCTTAAAGAATTAAATGGATTAACGTTACGTAAAGAAAATAGGCAGAAACGAGCACTATTTTATATAATAGGTTCTGCATATAAATATCTTTTTGGCACTCTCGATGAAAATGATCGAGTAGAAATAAAGCAACATTTAGAGCACTATTTTATATAATATGTTCCGCATATAAATATCTTTTTGGCACTCTCGATGAAAATGATCGAGTAGAAATTAAGCAACATTTAGAGTCAGTCGCCCAAAATTCGATTAAATTACATGAGTTAAACCACGTAATAAATTTGGTGAATGATGGAATGGAGAAAATTAAACAATATGAAAACAATCGTAATAACATTTGGACTCATGTAGTTCATTGAATATGTCGAGGTACTATCAATAGATGTACTATCAATAAACTAATTAACACATGTCGAGGTACTATCAATAGATGTACTATCAATAAACTAATTAACACAATTAAAATAGTCCCCTACCCTGACATTAACGGTTATCAACTAGATCATACAGATACACAGTCTTACTTTGAAAATGACAATAAAATCTGCAATCAAAAAAATAAAGAAATAAATAATGAATGCTTCACAAATTAAACATAAGAATCCATTTTGTAATTTTATACCTATACCTACAAAGGAAATGATTAAATATGTCGAACCAAACGTAATCTTAACATAGAAGTTAACTGAAACTACCATAATACAAAATTGTCAAAGCCCAAATAGTAACGTAAAAATAGTTGAAAATAAAATTATAAGAGTAACACAGTGCAAACTTCAAATTGAAAACATCATATTGAGCGAAAATTATTTAAAACCAGAAATAGACCTAACATTACTATATCCACCACTAGAAATAAAGAAGATTAAGATTGTAAAACACAACGTCATTGTTAAACTAATATCACAAAATAATACCTCACTTAACATAATTATTGGAATTATAATTTTTAAACTTATAATATACTTGTATTCAAAATATGTAACCACAAATCCCATATTGCCCATATTGTACCCAACAATCCCAGCCTAAGCATAGGCTTCTTTTTAAGGGAAGGGAAGTGACGTATTTACGTCCACACAGCGCATTTATGCACAAGGGCAACCGCGGTCCATCCAATTAAAGTAAACTAAACAAACAAAAGTGCCACACTTAGAATTATGCGTCGCACGTAAACAATAGCTAGCTGAGCGCTTCTCGCCTAATGAAAACAAATAATCAATTGCACTTAAGATTTGCTGCGCATTATACAAAATGCGCCTCTCGCTCAATAAACAAAATTTCCTTGAACCAAGTATTTCTAAGATATTCGATACACGATTGATTCAGTCTTAACCTGAACGTCAAATAAAGCACCACGCACAGAAAATAGCTCGCGTTGTTATCCAAGCCCTTTGTTTCAGCGTTGACCGTGTTAATATCACGGGTCATTTATTTGACTCAAAACAAACAACATAACTATATACATATATACATATATACATATATACATATATACATATATATATATATATATATATATATATATATATATATAATACAACTATATTTTGGTTACTTTGTTTTGTTAAATGGATTATCTTTTTATATGCTGATGCGTATATATTAGTAAGAACGTTGCAGTCGGACGTAACCGACTGCGTAATTCAAGTTCACAGTACATGGCCAACATTTTTCAGCTGGAACTTAATGTCTGTCAAATTTGGTGACTCTAGCTTTAAAACTTTTAAAAACTGTGAGATACAGACTTTCCCGATTTGCGGGGCCGGGAGTGGGCGTGGCCGGGAAATTTTTTTACGAATCTTTAAAGAGGGTCACCAGCCATCTTCCTTTAAAATTTTGTGAGTCTAGCTCCCAAATTGTGGGATATAGATTTTCGTGATTTGCGAGCGCGGGAGTGGGCGTGGCCGGGAAATTTGTTTTATGGATCTTTAAAGGGGATGACGACCTTTACGTTTTGGAGACTCTAGCTTTAAAGGTGTGGGAGATATAGGCTTTCATACTTTGCGGTGGCGGGAGTGGGCGGGGAAATTCATTGTTTTTTAATTTATTTATTTATATTCTACCCTTATTTAAAGGGAGTGACCGCTAACCTACCTTTAAAATTTGGTGACTCTAGTTTTAAAACTGTGGGAGATATAGGCTTTCGCGATTCGTTGAGGCGGTGTTTCTGGAGGGCACTATAGTGGGCGTGGCCGGGATATCCAGATCGCAATCTTTCGCACAAAATTCTTTACACTTAAGCAGATAACGTGTCATAAGCAGATAACTACAAGTATATATGGAAAATTTCAAGTCTTTATCTGCAATAGTGTCGAAAAAAGTTGCGTTCATCCGGACAGAAGGACAGACAACATGACAGACATTGCACAAAACCAGTATACTCTTTTAACTTTGTGAACGAGTGTAAAAATTTGAATTTCTCATTATCACTACATGTAAATTATTTGTGGAAAAATAATACTTTATAAACTGCTTTTGTGATCCCCTTTATACATATATAATTCAGTTAGAGCAACATAATGAACTTCGGTTTTATGTTAATTGGGCAATGGAAACAGAAATATATGTAATCGGCGCATTCTTTTTCATTTCTCTCTAAACTTCAGTATGAGACATATGCATATATGTGTATCCCTCCTTTTCTAATTTATGCTCAAAAGGTCGTTTCGAACTATTCATGGCATGAAAAAGAATGCAACGAAAAATAATATTTCTGTATCCGTGTCGCACAAACTATGCTCGTGGTGGTTGTTTATTTTGTACGTTTAAAAAACAACAAAAGTGCGAAACTTTATATACATAATTTGATATCTAAACAAAATAAAATAAAATACAAAAGGATTACATTTTTCCGTTAGCACTTAATTTGTTTTTGTCGCTTTTAAAGGTACAGATGTGAATATTCGGATATACACTCGTATATACCCGCGTCAGAGAAATTGTTAAGATGGTAGCCGAAACTATATAATATATATGTATATCCGGCAGTTTTAAAGCTAGGATCACCAAATTTCAGACAGATTACTGATGATTGTCTCTAAAGTCTACTGAAACCGGCCATACCCACTTCCACCCTAAAAATCTATATTTTCTCTAAATTAAAAGCCATGCCATCTATATAGGAGCTGAAGACTCCAAATATGGCTCAGAACATTATTTTACAATACAATATTGTATTGTGTATCAAAATAGGTTTGCAGACACACAAGTTTTTAAGTCAAATTTTACAAATTTGCATGTAATTTTTATATGCACATTCACATACATACATACATTATTTCTATTATTTTTTCTTAGAATATTTTTATGACTGCTTGCGATCCGCTAGAATGTTTAGAAAATTATTTAAGCTGAATTTTGTCACTTATAAATGAGCTGATAGAGTGGCGCTGCTGTATGAGATGCAACGAATTTTTTCAGCGGGCCTCAAGATACTAGTGGTTTAAGATGGGCCTCACCTCATACCAAGGTGCACCGATGCTGCACATTCAGCATCTTTAAGGAGCGGTGATTAACGCTTAATTTAATCGTATTCTTTGAAGCATGACATCAAGCCAACTTGGTCGGTGCCCACGAAAATAGCCTCGTATTTCTGTCCGCTTATCTGTATGAACGTTTGTATCTCAGAGACTACAAGACCTAGACAGTTGAAGTTTTGTAAAAAAGTTGCAGAATACCATACTCAGATGGAGTTTACTTCCAATTGTCGATAACTTCCCCGTTCTCTTATTATCGGGTTTTCAGCATATCTTAAAAAGCCAAGGTTTTAAATGTTTAGGTACGTGCACCTACAATTTCATTTGCATATATTGGATAGGAAATGGTAATACCTAACTTTCCTAACCACAGCAGTAAAAGTTTTATGGCCAGCGGAAATTTTTTTCATGTAAAAATTGAGCAAACTCATCAATGTTCAAACATTTAAAAAAATGCGCGCCGCACATGAGGCATAGGTAATAAAGGGTTGTAAGACAGGCGAATTAATTCTGCCGGCTCGCGACTGTCATACGCCCATAATACAAGTTTTTCTTTCGCCCAAGATTTTCTGCATATGCCCACATAAATACAAAGGTATGTATATGAAATTGAAAATCCGTAAATTTGAAAATCTGGATTTTTACATCGATTAGCCAGCCAACAAGCCATGGTCACACAAACAAAACAAGAACGTTGCAGTCGGGCAAACATAGAAGTTATTATTGTTATTTTGGAAAAATATAAAATTTTTGAATTTCGTAGCGGCTGAGGTAGGCGAGCCTAACATTTTTTGGCTCGATCTTGAGAGAAGGTCACCCAAACGCTGGCTGCCTAATTTGCTGACTCTAACTTTAAAATTGTGGGAGATAGAAATTTTCGCGGTTTGCGGGAGCGAGAGTGGACGTGACCGGGAAATTTTCTAACCGAGTTTTAATATGAGTGACCAGCCATCGACATTTCAAATTTCGTAACTCTAGCTCTAAAATTGTTGGATATGTAGCTTTTTGCGATTTGCGGGAGCGGGGGTGGGCGTGAACGGGAAATCTTTTTACGATCTTTAAGGCGCGTTACCAGCCATCTACCTTGACTCTTGGTGGTTCTAGCTCAATAACTGTGGGAGAAAGAGCTATTTCCGATTTTTTAAGGCAAGGTCGCAATCTTTTGGTGAGGTCACCAGCTTTCAAATTGTCTATAGCTTTACAATTGTGTGAATTATACACATGTTACCGTTTTCAGCTTTCAAATATATCGATTTTAGCGGTTATGGTACCAGCCGAACAAAGTCAAAATGAATTAGTATTTAACGAAAATTTGCCGTTAACAGCCCCGGACAATACCAATATTTAGAAATAGGACACAATGGTCACAAATACAAATGCTTAATAGATACAGGGTCTACAATTAACATGATGAGAGTAAAAATTTTTTCCCTTCCAATTCAAAATACAAGATGTGATGTTAATACATCAAACGGCTCCATAACAATAAACAAAACAGTTAGCTTTCCCAGTAATAACATAATTAAAACTCCTCAAATTTTTTATTTGGATAATTTCTCCAACGATTACGAAATGTTAATTGGCAGAATATTGCTCAATAAAGCAGAAACTATTATAAATTCCAAAAACCGCACAGTTACACTTTTCGACAAAATATACAGATTAATTATTTCAAGTCCAAATGAAGATAACGCCTTTTATATACAAAAAAAAAAACATTAAAATCAGATGAAAAAACACTTCCTATGCCAATAAAAAATTTGAATTTTGAACAATTTCGGTTGGATCATCTCAATCAAGCGGAAAGCTTTAAATTGAAGCTATTAAATAAATACAAGAATATTCAATATAGAGAAGGAGATCATTTAACCTTTACAAACACAATTAAACACACAATAAATACAACACATAATTGTCCCATTTATACAAAACAGTATTTACAAGCACAAATGCACGAAATAGAGGTTGAGAAACAGGTACAAGAAATGCTTGAACAGGGATTAATTAGAGAAAGTAATTCACCTTATAATAGCCCCACAAGAGTTGTACGCAAGATGCCTGACCCAATATGGACGAAATACTTGACAAATTAGGAAAATCTCAGTATTTTTACAACAATTGACCTGGTAAAAGGTTTTCATCAGATAGAATTGGATCCAGAATTTATACCCAAGACTGCATTTTCTACGAAGAATGGTCATTACGAATATGTTCGTATGCTATTCGGTCTGAAAAACACACCAACGACATTTCAAAGATGCATGAATAACATACTTCGACCACTGTTTAATAAACATTGCCTAGTTTACTTAGACGACATAATTGTTTTTTCTACAACTCTCAATGAGCATTTAAACTCACTACAATTGGTTTTCGATAAACTGTCCGAAGTAAATTTAAAATTTGAATTAGATAAATGCGAGTTCTCAAAAAAAAAGCAAAATTTCTTGGTCATATTGTAACTCCCGATGGAATTAATCCAAATCCTCTTAAAGTGAAAGCCATAGTTTCATACCCAATTCCAATAAAAACAAAAGAGATCAAAGCATTCCTTCGATTAACCGGGTACTATCGGAAATTAATCCCACACTACGCTGACGTGGCAAAACCCATGGCACGTTATTTAAAAAAGGGAGCTAAAACAGACATTTGAGAAACTTTAAGCATTAATAACAAGTGATCCAATTCTAAAACTCCCTGATTTCAAAAAAAATGTTGTACTAACCACAGATGCTAGTAATTTGGCTCTTGGTGCCGTTCTTTTTCAAGATGGCCACCCCATATCTTTCATTAGTAGAACGCTTAAAAAGAATTACCCGTCATAGTTTGGGCTAATAAAACGTTTCGTCATTATTTACTGAGAAGACATTTCCAGATTGCTAGTGACCATTAACCCTTCAAGTGGTTGTACAGTTTGAAAGAACCAAATGCTAAACTACAAATGTGGAGAATCGGATTGGCCAAATTTGACTTCGAAATTGAATATATTAACGGCAAACAAAACTCAATCGTTGATGCCCTGTCCAGAATCAAACTGGAAGAAAATCATTTCGGTGAAGCCACCCAACATAGTGCAGATGAAGACAGCAGTGACCAGAGCTCATAAAGAAATAATTAATACTTACCATACTAAGGTGACTCGTAGTCTAATCTTACTAAAAAAACGTAAGCTCTTATGCCGAATTCAAAGAAATTACACTCCAATCTCATGAAAAACTCCTACACCCGGCATTCAAAAAACTACCAAATTATTTAAAGAAAATCGTTATTTTCCAAATAGCCAATTGTTAATTCAAAATATAATACATGAATGCAATGTGAGCAATTTAGCCAAAACAGAACATAGAGATACAAAAATGCCTTTTAAAATCACATCCAAACCTGAACATTGTCGCGATAAATTAATGATAGATATTTACTCATCTGAGGGTAAACACTACGTCAGTTGTATAGACATTTATTCAAAATTTGCCACCCTGGAACAAATAAATGCAAAGGACTGGATAGAGTGTAAATATGCACTTATGCGTATATTTAATCAGTTAGGCATTCTCCAGTTTAGCTCTAAAACGTTGGCTCGAAAGTGAGGGAATTGAGTTACAACTCAATACTGCAAAAACAGGCGTAGCACACATAGAAAGATTACATAAAACTATAAATGAGAAAATTCGCATAATCAAATCATCCGACGATAACGAAATAAAATTCAGTAAAATAGAAACAATACTTTACATATACAACCATAAAACAAAACATGACACTACTGGCCAGACACCTGCACACACATTCCTCTATGCTGGACAGCCGGCGTTAGATACTCAAATAAATAAAGAAAGAAAAATAGAGAAACTAAATAATGACCGACAAGAATACGACATTGACACCAGATATAGAAAAGGTCCCCTGCAGAAAGGAAAATTGGAAAACCATTTTAAAGCAAACAAAATTAAAATTAGTAATAGAAATAGAGTCACTAATTATTACAAAACGCAATTTAAGAAACGAAAGAAAATTAATCAAGTCCCAATCCCACAGGTCCATGGCGTACAGTGATGATGTTCTGTTAATCACCTCAGGTCATGCTCAACAAATCCAAATTAACAACATCGATACCAATTATGGTTACCTTCTTTTTTCAAGTGAAACAATTCAGATCCCATCAGCATTCGAACATCATTGCTTAAGAAAATTAATCAAATAAATTTATCAGAAATTGACACAAAAACCAGTTTTTTTTTTTGCAGTAAAGTATCCAACAGCGTAGATTCATCCCGAACCAAATATTTGTATAATAAATAGCTTAAAGAATTAAATGGATTAACGTTACGTAAAGAAAATAGGCAGAAACGAGCACTATTTTATATAATAGGTTCTGCATATAAATATCTTTTTGGCACTCTCGATGAAAATGATCGAGTAGAAATAAAGCAACATTTAGAGCACTATTTTATATAATATGTTCCGCATATAAATATCTTTTTGGCACTCTCGATAAAAATGATCGAGTAGAAATTAAGCAACATTTAGAGTCAGTCGCCCAAAATTCGATTAAATTACATGAGTTAAACCACGTAATAAATTTGGTGAATGATGGAATGGAGAAAATTAAACAATATGAAAACAATCGTAATAACATTTGGACTCATGTAGTTCATTGAATATGTCGAGGTACTATCAATAGATGTACTATCAATAAACTAATTAACACAATTAAAATAGTCCCCTACCCTGACATTAACGGTTATCAACTAGATCATACAGATACACAGTCTTACTTTGAAAATGACAATAAAATCTGTAATCAAAAAAATGAAGAAATAAATAATGAATGCTTCACAAATTAAACATAAGAATCCAATTTGTAATTTTATACCTATACCTACAAAGGAAATGATTAAATATGTCGAACCAAACGTAATCTTAACATAGAAGTTAACTGAAACTACCATAATACAAAATTGTCAAAGCCCAAATAGTAACGTAAAAATAGTTGAAAATAAAATTATAAGAGTAACACAGTGCAAACTTCAAATTGAAAACATCATATTGAGCGAAAATTATTTAAAACCAGAAATAGACCTAACATTACTATATCCACCACTAGAAATAAAGAAGATTAAGATTGTAAAACACAACGACATTGTTAAACTAATATCACAAAATAATACCTCACTTAACATAATTATTGGAATTATAATTTTTAAACTTATAATATACTTGTATTCAAAATATGTAACCACAAATCCCATATTGCCCATATTGTACCCAACAATCCCAGCCTAAGCATAGGCTTCTTTTTAAGGGAAGGGAAGTGACGTATTTACGTCCACACAGCGCATTTATGCACAAGGGCAACCGCGGTCCATCCAATTAAAGTAAACTAAACAAACAAAAGTGCCACACTTAGAATTATGCGTCGCACGTAAACAATAGCTAGCTGAGCGCTTCTCGCCTAATGAAAACAAATAATCAATTGCACTTAAGATTTGCTGCGCATTATACAAAATGCGCCTCTCGCTCAATAAACAAAATTTCCTTGAACCAAGTATTTCTAAGATATTCGATACACGATTGATTCAGTCTTAACCTGAACGTCAAATAAAGCACCACGCACAGAAAATAGCTCGCGTTGTTATCCAAACCCTTTGTTTCAGCGTTGACCGTGTTAATATCACGGGTCATTTATTTGACTCAAAACAAACAACATAACTATATACATATATACATATATATATATATATATATATATATATATATATATATATATATATATATATATATATATATATATATATATATATATATATATATATATATATATATATATGTATATATATATATATATATATATAATACAACTATATTTTGGTTACTTTGTTTTGTTAAATGGATTATCTTTTTATATGCTGATGCGTATATATTAGTAAGAACGTTGCAGTCGGACGTAACCGACTGCGTAATTCAAGTTCACAGTACATGGCCAACATTTTTCAGCTGGAACTTAATGTCTGTCAAATTTGGTGACTCTAGCTTTAAAACCTTTTAAAAACTGTGAGATACAGACTTTCCCGATTTGCGGGGCCAGGAGTGGGCGTGGTCGGGAAATTTTTTACGGATCTTTAAAGAGGGTGACCAGCCCATCCTTACATTTTGGTGACTTTTGCTTTACGGATCTTTAAAGGGGGTCACCAGCCATCTTCCTTTAAAATTTTGTGAGTCTAGCTCCCAAATTGTGGGATATAGATTTTCGTGATTTGCGAGCGAGGGAGTGGGCGTGGCCGGGAAATTTGTTTTATGGATCTTTAAAGGGGATGACGACCTTTACGTTTTGGAGACTCTAGCTTTAAAGGTGTGGGAGATATAGGCTTTCATACTTTGCGGTGGCGGGAGTGGGCGGGGAAATTCATTGTTTTTTAATTTATTTATTTATATTCTACCCTTATTTAAAGGGAGTGACCGCTAACCTACCTTTAAAATTTGGTGACTCTAGTTTTAAAACTGTGGGAGATATAGGCTTTCGCGATTCGTTGAGGCGGTGTTTCTGGAGGGCACTATAGTGGGCGTGGCCGGGATATCCAGATCGCAATCTTTCGCACAAAATTCTTTACACTTAAGCAGATAACGTGTCTTAAGCAGATAACTACAAGTATATATGGAAAATTTCAAGTCTTTATCTGCAATAGTGTCGAAAAAAGTTGCGTTCATCCGGACAGAAGGACAGACAACATGACAGACATTGCACAAAACCAGTATACTCTTTTAACTTTGTGAACGAGTGTAAAAATTTGAATTTCTCATTATCACTACATGTAAATTATTTGTGGAAAAATAATACTTTATAAACTGCTTTTGTGATCCCCTTTATACATATATAATTCAGTTAGAGCAACATAATGAACTTCGGTTTTATGTTAATTGGGCAATGGAAACAGAAATATATGTAATCGGCGCATTCTTTTTCATTTCTCTCTAAACTTCAGTATGAGACATATGCATATATGTGTATCCCTCCTTTTCTAATTTATGCTCAAAAGGTCGTTTCGAACTATTCATGGCATGAAAAATGCAATGCAACGAAAAATAATATTTCTGTATCCGTGTCGCACAAACTATGCTCGTGGTGGTTGTTTATTTTGTACGTTTAAAAAACAACAAAAGTGCGAAACTTTATATACATAATTTGATATCTAAACAAAATAAAATAAAATACAAAAGGATTACATTTTTCCGTTAGCACTTAATTTGTTTTTGTCGCTTTTAAAGGTACAGATGTGAATATTCGGATATACACTCGTATATACCCGCGTCAGAGAAATTGTTAAGATGGTAGCCGAAACTATATAATATATATGTATATCCGGCAGTTTTATAGCTAGGATCACCAAATTTCAGACAGATTACTGATGATTGTCTCTAAAGTCAACTGAAACCGGCCATACCCACTTCCACCCTAAAAATCTATATTTTCTCTAAATTAAAAGCCATGCCATCTATATAAGAGCTGAAGACACCAAATATGGCTCAGAACATTATTTCACAATACAATATTGTATTGTGTATCAAAATAGGTTTGCAGACACACAAGTTTTTAAGTCAAATTTTACAAATTTGCATGTAATTTTTATATGCACATTCACATACATACATACATTATTTCTATTATTTTTTCTTAGAATATTTTTATGACTGCTTGCGATCCGCTAGAATGTTTAGAAAATTATTTAAGCTGAATTTTGTCACTTATAAATGAGCTGATAGAGTGGCGCTGCTGTATGAGATGCAACGAATTTTTTCAGCGGGCCTCAAGATACTAGTGGTTTAAGATGGGCCTCACCTCATACCAAGGTGCACCGATGCTGCACATTCAGCATCTTTAAGGAGCGGTGATTAACGCTTAATTTAATCGTATTCTTTGAAGCATGAGATCAAGCCAACTTGGCCGGTGCCCACGAAAATAGCCTCGTATTTCTGTCCGCTTATCTGTATGAACGTTTGTATCTCAGAGACTACAAGACCTAGACAGTTGAAGTTTTGTAAAAAAGTTGCAGAATACCATACTCAGATGGAGTTTACTTCCAATTGTCGATAACTTCCCCGTTCTCTTATTATCGGGTTTTCAGTATATATTAAAAAGCCAAGGTTTTAAATGTTTAGGTACGTGCACCTACAATTTCATTTGCATATATTGGATAGGTAATGGTAATACCTAACTTTCCTAACCACAGCAGTAAAAGTTTTATGGCCAGCAGACACATCAATGTTCAAACATTTAAAAAAATGCGCGCCGCACATGAGGCATAGGTAATAAAGGGTTGTAAGACAGGCGAATTAATTCTGCCGGCTCGCGACTGTCATACGCCCATAATACAAGTTTTGCTATCGCCTAAGATTTTCTGCATATGCCCATAAAAATACAAAGATATGTATATGAAATTGAAAATCCATGAATTTGAAAATCTGGATTTTTACATCGAATAGCCAGCCAACAAGCCATGGTCACACAAACAAAACAAGAACGTTGCAGTCGGACAAACATAGAAGTTATTATTGTTATTTTGGAAAAATATAGAATTTTTGAATTTCGTAGCGGCTGAGGTAGGCGAGCCTAACATTTTTTGGCTCGATCTTGAGAGAAGGTCACCCAAACGCTGGCTGCCTAATTTGCTGACTCTAACTTTAAAATTGTGGGAGATAGAAATTTTCGCGGTTTGTGGGAGCGGGAGAGGACGTGACCGGGAAATTTTCTAACCGAGTTTTAATATAAGTGACCAGCCATCGACATTTCAAATTTCGTAACTCTAGCTCTAAAATTGTTGGATATATAGCTTTTTGCGATTTGCGGGGGCGGGGGTGGGCGTGAGCGGGAAATTTTTTTACGATCTTTAAGGCGCGTTACCAGCCTACCTATCTACCTTGACTCTTGGTGACTCTCGAGAAAGAGCTATTTCCGATTTTTTAAGGCAAGGTGGCTGGGGGAGGTTATAATGGGGCCGGGATATCAAGGTCGCAATCTTTTGGTGAGGTCATCAGCTTTAAAATTGTCTCTAGCCTTACAATTGTGTGATTTATACACATGTTACCGTTTTTAGCTGTCAAATATATCGATTTTAGCGGTTACGGAGGCGGAGTGTGGCCGGAAAATGTTTTCTGTAATGTTTGGGGGAACTTTCCAGTAAGTTATATTCTATTATATTTCCGATTTTTTAAGGCGGGTCACTAGAGGGCGTGGCCGGATAATCAAGGTCACAATTTTTGGAGGAAGTCATCAGCAAATACCAAATTTGATGACTCTAACTTTTATATTGTGGGAAATATTGAGCTTTAGTCGAATTGCGATTTAAAGTGTGTCCACATATTATCGATTTGCCAACCTCCCAGAGGTTAGAGATAACTACAAGTACATATCCAAAATTTCAATTCTCTATATTCAATAGCGCGACAAATATTGCGTTCATCCGGACAGACGGACGGACAGCATGACGAACATTGCACAAAACCAATATACTAGTTTCACTTCGTGAACGAGTATAAAAATTCGTATAGATGTACAAATATGAATAAGTGTACGAGCATTTTCATTCCGAAAAACGTTTCTTGAAAGAACAGCTCTCCAACAATCATTACTCAATATTCTAAGTTTTCTTGCCAAAGTGGCGAACCCTTCATATATTTTACAGAACTCTTCAATCAAAATGGAAAGAGTGACGGAAAACTGAAAAATAACAATTTTTAACGCATTGCTGCTTGTAGATAAATTTCGTTGCTGAGTGGAAATCTACAATGTTCTGTAGTGTGAGGGAGAAAGTTGCAAAAGAATCTGCGATATCTGAGCTTCGTATATTTTTGTTCTAGATGCCTCATCCTTAGTAAAAATCAGCAAAAAGCAATTGCAAATCGGGATGATATCCAGAATGTCAGCAAGATAATTCTAAGGGAAGCTTGTGATTAAAGAAAACCACAAAAAAAAACAATCAAATACAAAAAAAAATATAAACAAGTGAGAAGGCTCTAGTCTAACTGACTAAGGGATACCCTGGACAATTGGCGCCTTATTCTCCCAGAATAATCAGCCAATATCTTTATAACCCGAACCCATTGAAAATCGGAAAATCAGGGTATAATTGTTTTGTGGAAATGTATGAAACAGTTAGAAGAAGGCGTCTCCGACCTCATTTTTGATCAGCATCAATAGTCGAGTCGCTCTAGCCATGTCTCTCCGTCCGTTTGTATGAACGCGTCGATTTCCGAGACTACTGAAGCTAGATAGATGAACTTCGGGTTCTTAAGTTCGTGAATACTATATACAGATCAAGTTTATTTCAAATCATAGGTAACTCGTCTCGTTTTCTTACTATCGATAATTGTTGGATTTTGGACAAGGTTTTTTGATATGTTAAAACTATAAGAGCTAGAGCCACCAAATTCAATATGCTCGTGTAAAGCAATACGCAAGTAAAGAATATTTCGAATTTTGGATACCTCGCCCTAATAAGTAAAAAAACGGCATTGAAATACTACTTAATTGGGCTTTGGTTTGGACATAGATTTCAATACTCTTGTTAAGCCATGAAAATTTCAAGATCGTGCTCTTAGTTTAGAAGCTATTCACGAATTTAGTTTCTATTGTGGGGGCCAAGCGCAGCAGCTGTTCACAGCGTGCAGCCTGCATTTACATGTGTGTTAGTGTGTATGTGTGATTCTGTGTATGTGTGTATGAATGCAAGAATACTGAAATGTGTGAAAACTAAGCGTTCAGGGTATCCTCTAGTTGGGCACTCACGTCTAGAGCCTTGTCCCTTATTTCACTTTTTTGTATTATAGTAAGAGTGTCTCTTTATATAGCATTTCTTTTATGAACCCTTTAAATCGATGTACAGATGACCTGCCTTCAAATTGTGGAAATTATACACATGTTACCGATTTGAGCTTTCATCGTATATCGATTTAAGCGATTACGGTAGCGGCGTGACCGAGGTAGTTATATGCTACAGAAAAAGTGTTAAGATTGTATTACGCCCACTGGGAGGCTGGAAAATCGATAACATGTCGATACATATCAAATCGCATGTCCATAAAAGGTGCATTTTTTCCACAATATTAAAGTTAGAGTCAACAAGATTGCAGTCTAGGTTGCTGGTGACCTCCCCAAAAGATTGCGATCTGCATATCCCAGTCACACCCACTAGAACGCCCTCCAGAAACCCCTCCCTCACAAATGTCGAAAGCCTATATTTCCCGCAGTTTTAGAGCTAGGCTCACAAAATTTTAAATGTAGATTATCGTTCACCCCCTTTAATGTCGATACACCTCAAATCGGAAATCGATAAAAGGTGAATAAATCACACAATATTAAAGTTAGTCACCAAATTTGCTATGTAGATTGCTTGTGATCTCTCCCAAAAGATTGCGGCCGTGATATCCCGGCCAAGCCCATTAGAGCATCCGACAGCAACTTCGCCGCCACGAATGGCCTATAACTCCTACAGTTTAAGAGCTAGAGTCAGCAAATTTGGCAGACAGTGTTTGGGTGTACGAGCCGAAAAATGTTTTACCAAATTTTAAAGATAGATTATAGGTCACCCCCTTTAAATAAGGGTAAACAAATTTCCCGCCACACCCACTTCTGTCCCTGCAAAGTGCAAAAGCCTATATCTCCTTCAATTTTGGAGCTAGAGTCACTTAGTTGTAAGAAGTTGTAAATGGCTGGTCACTCTCTGTAAATATCGGTAAAAAAATTCCCGGCCATGCCCACTTCCTCCCAGTCCCACCCCTGCAAAAAGCTAAGATCTACATCTCCCACAATTTTAAAGCTAGAGTCACCAAATTTGGCAGACAGTCTATGGGTGACCGAGCCGAAAAATGTTGGCACGCCCATCCTCATTCGTACGAATAACATTTTTATATTTTTCGAAATTAACAATAATAACTCCTGTGAACGGTGAACGAGTATTATGCGGTCGATTACGTCCGACATGCAAAATCACTAAAAGCAGCAACACAAATAATCGGATATAATTTTGCACAAGTTCATATCAACAAATACAAAGGTAGCCCCCTCCTATCGTATAAACAACTATTCTTGAATCTCTACGAGACAAAAAATATAGTCGCTAAAACCACAATTTAATAACAAAAAAGAGTTAGGGTCTACTTACATAGGGCACCACTAAACTGGGATTCTCTTCTGTCGAACCTGGTGAAAGTCTACTGGTTTGTCAATCTCACAAGACGGGTTTCAATCCCCACCTCCTTCAGTACCTAAGTAATTTCCCCTGAAACGACTTTGTTAAAAACACCTTCTATATCTGAAAGGGCCATTAAAGTGTAATCCTTGCTATATGGGGATTTCAATGACGGAGTAAAGATCTACCATTCCGGTATGCGTGTAGTGAGTCTGATAGAAAGTCTGGAGCAATCATTGTTCTAAGATGGAGACGAGATGAGTCGCTCAAAGACTACTTTTAATTTCATACAGAAATCTGGGTAATTTAGAAATGTTGTGAGGTTCATGACTTGTAAGGCTTACATCTGTTTAAAACCCAGCTGATATTTTATTTGCTTAGGAGACAGCGATTTATAATCACCTTTATAGCGGACGAGTTTAGTTCCGTCTTCTGTGGGGTACTATGCGCTAAATGTGTCGGTAAGAGAATATCAGTTGATTTTTCACTTCGTGTTGTCCACGAGCCCTCCTCTGGGTTAAAGTATCCCAAGGAGGATGTGGACATTGCTAAAATCTACCGTAACCTTGCAATTTCCGTAGTTGATTCTTTTTCTGAGCAGAAGTTATGCCATGAAACTCTTTCGGCTCTGCTTGTGGTCATTTTATAGGATGCAAGACTTTGTTTGTATGTGGACCAACGCAGGTACAAATGGTGAATTTTGGCTTGGTTAAAGAGAGCATTTAGTTGCGGCGACCAATATTTTGGTTTTTTCTTTCCCTTGGGTTTATTAACCGGACGTGGTACTACGCATGTATGTATGTTCCATGCCTCAGTAAGAGTTTTAAATAAGTAAACAAAATGTTCGACAGCGTGTAGACCAGATGGTGGTGTTCGGCCAGTAGGTCCTTTTGAGATTGAAGAACTTTACAGGTGTGGGATGGTTGAATTTAAAATAAAATTCAATGTATCTAAAGAAAAGGAGTGTTCGTTTGAAACTCTAACATTTCTTATGAGATTAGTTTTTGAATAAGATAGTCTTGGGCTATGAAAGCTGACAGAAGGCTTATTGGAGCTAGCTAGAGTTCTAGGTTTGCTGCGGTGTTGTCGCTATTGTTATGGAGCAGAAAAATACTAAGGAGTTTTCTTGCGAGAATGTAGCTACGAATGTTACCTTGTAAATCGGACACTAAGAGCATGAAGTCAGGAGTTGGTCATTCAAGAACCTCACCTCTAACAACCCAACGTTCTTGTATTAGAACAATGTCAGCTCCGCCTCCAGCCAGGCGGAGCAGGAGACCAGTGGACGCTGCCTTACTATGGTGTAGGTTTATCTGCAGAAGTCTCACAGACATCTGAAGATGCACTCTCCACCACTATGATATCTAGCTCGTCTTCCTTCAACGAATCTTCCGATTGTACTTCGATGTTGGTGAGCCGTTACATCGAAGCATTTAGGTTCCGCATTATAGTCTACGCGTCGCACAGGTATCTGTCCAAATCGGCCTTTTCTGGTTCCTCCCCTCCATCGCATCAGATTTATAGACATTTATGGCAGAGCTAAGCCCTAGGCTTAGTTGCCGCCTCAATGAGGACGATTGACTTCATGTTCAGGATCTCAGATCTCTTCCACTTTAAATACCAAAATGTCCTTGAATGTCCAGAGTCCAGCGTCTAGCGTCCAGAGTCGGGTGTGGGGTCTGAATGGGAGCTCATCAGGACAGGGACCTGCGGATTCTCTGCTTATCAATGTATGCGAAGGTCTTCCCTGGCTGGGCCCGTGAGTGCTGCCTTTTTGGCTGTGCAGTTATTCGGTTATTTTTCACTGCGATTATTCCTCACTGAAAGCCGAGAGCATACTTTTCCACATTCTTTAACCCGGTTGGACACTGTACCTGCATTCTGACTCCGCAATATGTACTCTGCCCTCCTTTTCTCGACGGATGTGTGTTTTTATGTTGTTGCCTGTGAAATGCATTGGCATTGGCTTCACAGCCACTTCAATTTCTATGTGGTCGGGATCAGTGATCCTAGTCGGCTTTTGGGAGTTGTATTAATTTTTTTTTGCTCAAGTATAGAGCTGAAGAAAAGATCCGCAGAGATCCCCGCTATGCAAGCAAGGCTAACACAGACAAGCGTTCCCCAGGCACACAGTCCCTTCGTTTAATTGTGGAAAAGGACCCCCAATCAGCAGGTTCAATCTCTTGCATTTCCAGTATGGTTATGCAAAAACTTTCCATGGACCGCGCAATGGATTTCGTCAGCTAATTCGCCGTCACTATTTATAGTTACACCAACTGTTTCATCAGGTGCGCCAACTAAGTTAACTAGCAGTACGTAGGGAACTTATCGCAATATCCAGCAAAGCTGTGCAGATCAGCACGAATATATATATATCCAAGTAAATAAGCGGAATCTGTTTCTGCAAAAGAAAAAATAAGGTAGCAAACTAAAAATAAATTAAATTTGATGGGGCTTATGCAAAAATCCGCGAGAGAAATAAAGAAATACAGCTGTGTAGAGTTTTATCGAATCGTTTAGACTTAGTTCGATTGAACTAATCTTTGTACTGAAGTAGTGAACTAAATCCCGGATTATCGGTCATTCTAGTCATTTGAGTCACATTCTCAAGTCATTTGAGTCTCATTCTCGTTCAACTGATTTGAATCTCAAAATCGTTCAGTCGTTTACGACTTATGTTTTTATGTCGTTCGTTAAAATCGCGCTTTTGTTATCGATTGCCTCCCAATCGATCTATTGGGCATACAAAAGAGCGCCTTAAAATATTAAATTAAATTTATGACATGTTAACAAAACGCAAGCGATCTGATGTGTAGAATCAGTTCTCTTGACGTGCATGAAATCAAAATCAAAATTACAAATTTTATTTTTTGGTTATTACATAAATTGTTAAATTAGTAATAAGAAGTGTTTAAATAATACAATTTTCAGGTTTGTTTTAATTTTAATAACTGTTATACTCGATCACAAAGTGAAAAGAATATTGGGTTTGCAATGTTTGTCTTGTTGTCCGTCCGTCTGATAACGATAATGAACTGAACACGACTCAAAGATTAGTTCGTTTAGCAGAAGTGAACACTGAACTAATTCAGTAAATTAAACTAGAATGAACAACTCTACAGCTGTGATATAGTGGCTCAGAGCTTATATGACCCAGTCCACATTACAAATATGTAATGAGTATAACTTTTAAATGAATTTCTCTAAGCAAAATATGATAAACTTCAAACAAACCACAGATTTAAATAACACACATAACCTATGGGTCGCGATTTGCAAACCATAAAGGCAAACAGCTGTACAGCTCTATTATTATCCTACAAAAAAAAGATGGATTGTGTTAGATTCTGCGTTCTTGAGCACTTTTATCCACGTGCCACACACTTCTTACGTACATATAAATCCAATTGCAAATTTAACAGCTTGTACTAGAGAAAGATGTCATAAGCGAGAATGGGAGGTTTTCCGATCACCTGCAGCAAAGCTTCGGGTTGAATTTAATTTTTAATTTTACCAAGCTTAGACAAGAAGAACAAGTAGCAGTGCACAATTCGTGGAGAATCGACAATAATATATATCCTTTAATTAAAATATTTGAAAACATTACTTATATCGCAAAGTGGAGTTGCACAGGAACCAACAACTCGAAACTGACCATCTACCGAACATTCAAGTCGTACATCACCCTGCAGCGCCAAAATATCATCCTTTTGCCACACGACAAAACTAAACTGAAATAAGTACCTAGTGTATTCGTTTCATTCGTAGTATTGCGTAGGCGACTCGTAGATGTAACCCCTTCGCGCTTTCACTTTTAACTTAAACTTTCAATGCCAATGCCAATCGATGTCCCAAAGTTTAAATATGACAGAATTGTAGTAAGCAAATAAAGATGTCAGATGGAAAATACGAACACACACATGCGCCCAGTTTTATTTAATTGTTTTATCTTGAGGTTTTTTGTAAATAACTATCTCAAATTTCCAAACAAATGAAAATTGGATGTTCAACGGTCTACCGTTTATTACTCCGAACGCACATACACCATAGCACACGTTGACAAAGTTAAATTTTATGGCGGCGCTGTAAGAATAAGAACGTTGCAGTCGATTGTAACCGACTACACAATATTCGTTCATAGTCTAATAACAGCTTATATCGGTGAAAACGGTTCTAATTATAATAGTGAACTCAAAGCGGATCTCTGCAAATTATAATTTTGGCAAAATATAGAATTTCATAATTTGTGTAAAACTGTGGGAGATATAGGCTTTCGCGATTTATGGGGGCTTTGTGGCTATGGGGCGCTATAGTGGGCGTGCCCGGCATATCGAGGTCGCAATATTTTGCGAATGTCACCAGCAACCCAAATACCAAGTTTAATGTCTAGCTTTGAAATTGTGTTGAGCTTTCAGGTATATCGATTTTAAAGATAACGGTCCTCCGACAGGGGGCGTGGCGGCGAAATTTGTGATGTTTTGGGAGCTTTCCGGTATTCCAAATATAGAGCCCCTAGCTCAAAAACTGTGGGAAATATAATCATTTCCAAATTTTTAAAAAGGGGTTATTCTGGTGGGCGCGGCCGGAGTACCAAAGACGTAATTTTTGGGAGAGGTCGCCAGCAATCTGCATAGCAAATTTGGTGACTCAAGCTATAATATTGTTAGAAATATTCAGTTTTTATCAATTTTCGACTTTAGGTGTATCGATATGTTATCGATTTGCCAGCCTCCCAGTGGGCGTGATACAAAAATCCTATCAGTTTTTCGGAAGTAAATTTCCCGCCCACGCCCACTACCACCTCCTCAAAGTGCGACAGCATATATCTCCCACACTTCCAGAGCTAAAGTCACCAAATTTGGCAGACAGCGTTTGAGTGATAGTGATGTAGGGCACGCCTACTCTCGTTCCCGCAAATCGCGAAAACCTATATGCCCCACAATTTTAAAGCTAGCGTCACCAAATTAGGCAGCCAGTGTTTGGGCGACTTCCTCTTAAGATCGAGCCGAAAAATGTTTGCCACGCCCACCCCTGCCCCTGCGAAATATAAAAATTCTATATTTTTCCAAAATAACAATAGTAACTTCTGTGTACTGTGAACGAGTATTACGCAGTCGGTTACGTTCGACTGGAACGTTCTTACTTGTTATTTTATTCTGTTAATTAGTTTATATAGCTAGCTTTGGTAACAATATTCCTTCTTTTATAGGTAAAAAAAATTTAATTAAAGAACGTATGTTGATTCTATAAACTTCAGCCGGATGTGAACCACTTGCATATCTTTCGCTTCATAGTTCGACGCTTACATAAGTCACCCAGTCTCTTCACATACCCAGAAGCGTTGTATTTGAAGATTTTATTACAAACTTTGAATTTGGTTTTCTCTCACTTGGAGTACAAATTTTCCAAAACCCAGTATTAGAGCACACTTTCGACCCAAAACCAAGTTTCTGGCAAAATTTCTATTTTATAGCCATAACTGTTTAAGCGCTCAATCCGTCAGCCTGAACATCTGAACAAATTTGTATACTCTAAACCGATTGGAAAATCGTAAAAGGGATATAATGGTTTTGCGATGCATATAATGTTTACGATGGTTTGCAAATCGCGAACCATAGGATATGTGTGTTATATAAATCTGTGGTTTGTTTTAAGTTTATCATATTTTGATCTAGAAACACCGTGGCAAAAATGCAGAAGCTTAGAGTAAATCATTTAAAAGTTATACTCATTACATATTTTTAGTATGGACTGGGTCATATAAGCTGTGAGCCACTATATTACAGCTGTAGAGTTGTTCATTCTAGTTTAATTTACTGAATTAGTTCAGTGTTCACTTCTGCTAAACGAACTAATCTTTGAGTCGTGTTCAGTTCATTATCGTTATCAGACGGACGGACAACAAGACAAACATTGCAAACCCAATATTCTTTTCACTTTGTGATCGAGTATAACAGTTGTTAAAATTAAAACAAACCTGAAAATTGTATTGTATTTAAACACTTCTTATTACTAATTTAACAATTTATGTAATAACCAAAAAATAAAATTTGTAATTTTGATTTTGATTTCATGCACGTCAAGAGAACTGATTCTACACATCAGATCGCTTGCGTTTTGTTAACATGTCATAAATTTAATTTAATATTTTAAGGCGCTCTTTTGTATGCCCAATAGATCGATTGGGAGGCAATCGATAACAAAAGCGCGATTTTAACGAACGACATAAAAACATAAGTCGTAAACGACTGAACGATTTTGGGATTCAAATCAGTTGAACGAGAATGAGAGTCAAATGACTTGAGAATGTGACTCAAATGACTAGAATGACCGATAATCCGGGATTTAGTTCATTACTTCAGTACAAAGATTAGTTCAATCGAACTAAGTCTAAACGATTCGATACAACTCTACACAGCTGTATTTCTTTATTTCTCTCGCGGATTTTTGCATAAGCCCCATCAAATTTAATTTATTTTTAGTTTGCTACCTTATTTTTTCTTTTGCAGAAACAGATTCCGCTTATTTACTTGGATATATATATATTCGTGCTGATCTGCACAGCTTTGCTGGATATTGCGATAAGTTCCCTACGTAATTGCGTAGACAATGTATCTGGTTTGTTGTTAGAATTGTAATGTATGTAGGTCAGGAAGTAACAGCAGTTATTGTGGTTGTTACTGCTAGTTAACTTAGTTGGCGCACCTGATGAAACAGTTGGTGTAACTATAAATAGTGACGGCGAATTAGCTGACGAAATCCATTGCGTGGTCCATGGAAAGTTTTTGCATAACCATACTGGAAATGCAAGAGTTTGAAGCTGGTGTTGCGTATTCCGGTCATGTTGTTGTTTTTGGAGGAACTTGTACCCCAGGGCTGGGGGTCCTTTTCCAAAATTAAACGAAGGGTCTGTGTGCCTGGGGAACGCCGGTCTGTGTTAGCCTTGCTTGCACAGCGGGGATCTCTGCGGATCTTTTCTTCAGCTCTATACTTGAGCAAAAAAAATTAATACAACTCCCAAAAGCCGACTAGGATCACTGATCTCGACCACATAGAAATTGAAGTGGCTGTAAAGCCAATGCCAATACTTTTCACAGGCACAGGCAACAACATAAAAACACACATCCGTCGAGAAAAGGAGGGCAGAGTACCTATTGTGGAGTCAGAATGCAGGTACAGTGTCCAACCGGGTTAAAGAATGTGGAAAAGTATGCTCTCGGCTTTCAGTGAGGAATAATCGCAGTGAAAAATAACCGAATAACTGCACAGCCAAAAAGGCAGCACTCACGGGCCCAGCCAGGGAAGACTTTCGCATAAATTGATAAGCAGAGAATCCGCAGGTCCCTGTCCTGATGAGCTCCCATTCAGACCCCACACCCGACTCTGGACGCTAGACGCTGGACTCTGGACATTCAAGGACATTCTGGTATTTAAAGTGGAAGAGATCTGAGATCCTGAACATGAAGTCAAAGAAGTCAAAGCTCCAATAAGCCTTCTGTCAGCTTTCATAGCCCAAGACTATCTTATTCAAAAACTAATCTCATAAGAAATGTTAGAGTTTCAAACGAACACTCCTTTTCTTTAGATACATTGTATTTTATTTTAACTTCAACCATCCCACACCAGTCAAGTTCTTCAATATCAAAAGGACCTACTGGCCGAACACCACCATCTGGTCTACACGTTGTCGAACATCTTGTTTACTTATTTAAAACTCTTACTGAGGCATGGAACATACATACATGCGTAGTATCACGTCCGGTTAATAAACCCAAGGGAAAGAAAAAACAAAATATTGGTCGCCGCAGCTAAATGCTCTCTTTAACCAAGCCAAAATTCACCATTTGTACCTGCGTTGGTCCACATACAAACAAAGTCTTGCATCCTATAAAATGACCACAAGCAGAGCCGAAAGAGTTTCATGGCATAACTTCTGCTCAGAAAAAGAACCAACTACGGAAATTGCAAGGTTACGGTAGATTTTAGCAATGTCCACATCCTCCTTGGGATACTTTAACCCAGAGGAGGGCTCGTGGACAACACGAAGTGAAGAATCAACCGATATTCTCTTACCGACACATTTAGCGCATAGTACCCCAGAGAAGACGGAACTAAACTCGTTCGCTATAAAGGTGAATATAAATCGCTGTCTCCTAAGCAAATAAAATATCAGCTGGGTTTTAAACAGATGTAAGCCTTACAAGTCATGAACCTCACAACATTTCTAAATTATCCAGATTTCTGTATGAAATTAAGAGAAGTCTTTGAGTGACTCATCTCGTCTCCATCTTAGAACAATGATTGCTCTAGACTTTCTATCAGACTCACGACACGCATACCCGAATGGTAGATCTTTACTCCGTCATTGAAATCCCCATATAGCAAGGATTACACTTTAATGGCCCTTTCAGATATAGAAGGTGTTTTTAACAAAGTCGTTTCAGGGGAAATTACTGAGGTATTGATGGAGGTGGGGATTGAAACCCGTCTTGTGAGATTGACAAACCAGTAGCATGCAGGGTCGTGACATCTACACTACGTTCTTCGACTTTCACCAGGTTCGTCAGAAGAGAATCTCAGTTTGGTGGTGCCCTATGTAAGTAGACCCTAACTCTCTTTTGTTATTAAATTGTGGTTTTAGCGACTATATTTTTTGTCTCGTAGAGACTCAAGAATAGTTGTTGATACGTAGGAGGGGGCTACCTTTGTATTTGTTGATATGAACTTGTGCAAAATTATATCCGTTTATTTGTGTTGCTGCTATTACTGATTTTGCTTATATGACTACTGTTGAAGTTGCTGCCTTGCAGTCGGACGTTATCGACCTCGTAATACTTATTTTCAGTTCACAGGAGTTATTATTGTTATTTTGCAAAAATACAAAAATTTTATATTTCGTAAGAATGAGTATTATTCTTGATCAGCATCAATAGCCGAGTCGATCTAGCCATGTCCTTCTGTCTGTTCGTCCGTCTGTATGAACTCGTCGATTTCGGAATCTACAGAAACTTGAAAGCAGAACTTGAACTTTTTAAGTTCGTGTGTACCATACGCATATTATTATTATTATTTCAAATCATCGATAACTCGTCTCGTTTTTTCTATTATCCATAAATATCGATAAGAGCTAGAGCCGTCAAGTTTGACTCAATATGTTCGCGTGAAGCAAACGCAAGTAATGAATATTTCGGATTTTGCATACAGCTGTTGACAACTAATTGGAAAGAAGAATCTTGATTATGACCTTCCTGTACCCAGAATAACACCAACAGACCTAACGATACATTATACTGCTTTTTCTCTTCCCCCATTATCGTTCTTTAAATTAATAGTCTAATTTAACTCTTTGGTTACATTGTTTTTTAATAATTGCGATTAGTGTGTTGGGAACCATGTTTGATGCTTGACAGTCAATTGGAAACAAGTTTGTATTGGCGAAGAATATATTATATTTTCAATTACATATGTATGTATGTAAACACACGCCGCAAACTGTGCCCGTTATTCAGTGGATTTGCTTGTACACTTACTATTTATCATACGAGAAAATAGCAATTGATGTGTCTAGCTTTTATAATCTCCGTGATATACTCTGAAAGCCGACAGTTATTGATTTAAGAAAAACAGATTTAAACATCTAAGAGTGCTCTAGTTGAAAAAGCCCGAATATTAATTATACGAGAACATACCAAATTACGTGTCTAGCTTTTATAGTCTGCGAGATATACTCTGAAAGCCGACAATTATTGATTTAAGAAAAACAGATTTAAACAAGTAAGACTGCTCTAGTCGGAAACACCTGACTTGGAGATATCCTGAACCCAGCTGAATGCTGTCGGTACGAATAATTCAACACCCTTGCATTTATACATACATACATAAAATCACACATTCACACACACCCACAGTATCGCACACCGCAGTTGCCTTCGCGACTGCGCAGGTCCTGACTATGGCAACTAAGTTCTGGAAGCATTTAAATCTATGTACAAACCAAAGCGTAAGTCTGTAGTACTTCAATTAAAATTTGTCGTTTTTGTGTCGAGTGGAGAGGAGGTATCCAAAATCCGAAATCTTGATCAGTGTATGCTTTACAACAATAGATTAAACAAAATTTGGTGGCTCCAGCTCTTATAGTTATTGCGATATGTTCAAAACCAAGTAAAATTATAAGAAAACCGGACGGTTTATTTATCATTTGAAATAAACTTCATCTGCATACCACACCCCGACGAACGAAAAAATAAACGAAAACTCTTCAGCTACTGTAGTTTCTGAAATCGACGCGTTCACGCAGACAGATGGACGGGCAGACACACGGGCAGGGCTAAATCGACTTGGTTATTGATGCTGACCAAGAATTTTATTTTGTTTTATTTATCTTATGGGATCCGAAATGCTTCCTTTTGCCGCTAACATAGATTTGCGCAAAACCATTATATCCCTTTTACGCATTTCCAATCGGTTCAGAGTATACAAATTTGTTCAAACTTTCAGGCTGACGGATTGAGCGCTTGAACAGTTATGGCTATAAAAAAAAAATTTTGCCAGAAACTTGGTTTTGGGTCGAAAGTGTGCTCTAATACTGGCTTTTGGAAAATTTGTACTCCAAGTGAGAGAAAACCAAATTCAAAGTTTGTAATAAAATCTTCAAATACAACACTTCTGGGTATGTGAGGAGACTGGGTGACTTAGGTAAGCGTCGAACTATGAAGCGAAAAATATGCAAATGGTTCGCATCCGGCTGAAGTTTATAAAATTAACATACGTTCTTTAATTAAATTTTTTTACCTATAAAAGAAGGAATATTGTTATATAAGCTAGCTATAAAAACTAATAAACAGAATAAAATAACTAGTAAGAACGTTCCAGTCGAACGTAACCGACTGCGTAATACTCGTTCACAGTACACAGAAGTTACTATTGTTATTTTGGAAAAATATAGAAATTTTATATTTCGTAGGGGCGGGGGTGGGCGTGGCAAACATTTTCGGCTCGATCTTAACAGGAGGTCGCCCAAACACTGGCTGCCTAATTTGGTGACTCTAGCTTTAAAATTTAAAATAAAAATCTTATCAGTTTTTCGGAAGTAAATTTCCCGCCCACGCCCACTACCACCTCCTCAAAGTGCAACAGCATATATCTCCCACACCAAATTTGGCAGACAACGTTTAAGTGATCTCCTCTTAAGCTCCGTCACAAAAGATTCCCGGGCACGCCCACTCTCGTTCCCGCAAATCGCGAAAATCTATATCTCCCACAGTTTTACACAAATTACGAAATTCTATATTTTGCCAAAATTATAATTTGCAGAGATCCGCTTTGAGTTCACTATTATAATTAGAACCGTTTTCACCGATATAAGCTGTTATTAGACTATGAACGAATATTGTGTAGTCGGTTACAATCGACTGCAACGTTCTTATTCTTACAGCGCCGCCATAAAATTTAACTTTGTCAACGTGTGCTATGGTGTATGTGCGTTCGGAGTAATAAACGGTAGACCGTTGAACATCCAATTTTCATTTGTTTGGAAATTTGAGATAGTTATTTACAAAAAACCTCAAGATAAAACAATTAAATAAAACTGGGCGCATGTGTGTGTTCGTATTTTCCATCTGACATCTTTATTTGCTTACTACAATTCTGTCATATTTAAACTTTGGGACATCGATTAGCATTGGCATTGAAAGTTTAAGTTAAAAGTGAAAGCGCGAAGGGGTTACATCTACGAGTCGCCTACGCAATACTACGAATGAAACGAATACACTAGGTACTTATTTCAGTTTAGTTTAGATGGTCAGTTTCGAGTTGTTGGTTCCGGTGCAACTCCATTTTGCGATATAAGTAATGTTTTCAAATATTTTATGTGTATTCTTTAATTAAAGGATATATATTCTTGTCGATTCTCCACGAATTGTGCACTGCTACTTGTTCTTCTTGTCTAAGCTTGGTAAAATTAAAAATTAAATTCAACCCGAAGCTTTGCTGCAGGTGATCGGAAAACCTCCCATTCTCGCCTATGACATCTTTCTCTAGTACAAGCTGTTAAATTTGCAATTGGATTTATATGTACGTAAGAAGTGTGTGGCACGTGGATAAAAGTGCTCAAGAACGCAGAATCTAACACAATCCATCTTTTTTTTGTAGGATAATAATAGAGCTGTACAGCTGTTTGCCTTTATGGTTTGCAAATCGCGACCCATAGGATATGTGTTATTTAAATCTGTGGTTTGTTTTAAGTTTATCATATTTTGATCTAGAAACACCGTGGCAAAAATGCAGAAGCTTAGAGAAATTCATTTAAAAGTTATACTCATTACATATTTGTTATGTGGACTGGGTCATATAAGCTCTGAGCCACTTTATCACAGCTGTAGAGTTGTTCATTCTAGTTTAATTTACTGAATTAGTTCAGTGTTCACTTCTGCTAAACGAACTAATCTTTGAGTCGTGTTCAGTTCATTATCGTTATCAGACGGACGCACAACAAGACAAACATTGCAAACCCAATATTCTTTTCACTTTGTGATCGAGTATAACAGTTATTAAAATTAAAACAAACCTGAAAATTGTATTATTTAAACACTTCTTATTACTAATTTAACAATTTATGTAATAACCAAAAAATAAAATTTGTAATTTTGATTTTGATTTCATGCACGTCAAGAGAACTGATTCTACACATCAGATCGCATGCGTTTTGTTAACATGTCATAAATTTAATTTAATATTTTAAGGCGCTCTTTTGTATGCCCAATAGATCGATTGGGAGGCAATCGATAACAAAAGCGCGATTTTAACGAACGACATAAAAACATAAGTCGTAAACGACTGAACGATTTTGGGATTCAAATCAGTTGAACGAGAATGAGACTCAAATGACTTGAGAATGTGACTCAAATGACTAGAATGACCGATAATCCGGGATTTAGTTCATTACTTCAGTACAAAGATTAGTTCAATCGAACTAAGTCTAAGCGATTTCTCTCGCGGATTTTTGCATAAGCCCCATCAAATTTAATTTATTTTGAGTTTGGTACTTTATTTTTTTTTTGCAGAAACAGATTCCGCTTATTTACTTGGATATATATATATATATATTCGTGCTGATATGCACAGCTTTGCTGGATATTGCGATAAGTTCCCTACGTAATTGCGTAGGCAATGTATCTGGTTTGTTGTTAGAATTGTAATGTATGTAGATCAGGAAGTAACAGCAGTTATTGTGGTTGTTACTGCTAGTTAACTTAGTTGGCGCACCTGATGAAACAGTTGGTGTAACTATAAATAGTGACGGCGAATTAGCTGACGAAATCCATTGCGCGGTCCATGGAAAGTTTTTGCATAACCATACTGGAAATGCAAGAGTTTGAAGCTGCTGACTGGGGGTCCTTTTCCACAATTAAACGAAGGGACTGTGTGCCTGGGGAACGCTTGTCTGTGTTAGCCTTGCTTGCATAGCGGGGATCTCTGCGGATCTTTCCTTCAGCTGTATACATGAGCAAAAAAAAAAATTAATACAACTCCCAAAAGCCGACCGGGATCACCGATCCCGACCACATAGAAAATGTAGTGGCTGTAAAGCCAATGCCAATGCATTTCACAGGCAACAACATAAAAACACACATCCGTCGAGAAAAGGAGGGCAGAGTACATATTGTGGAGTCAGAATGCAGGTACAGAGTCCAACCGGGTTAAAGAATGTGGAAAAGTATGCTCTCGGCTTTCAGTGAGGAATAACCGAATAACTGGCAGCACTCACGGGCCCAACCAGGGAAGACCTTCGCATAAATTGATAAGGAGAGAATCCGCAGGTCCCTGTCCTGATGAGCTCCCATTCAGACCCCACACCCGACTCTGGACGCTAGACGCTGGACTCTGGACATTCAAGGACATTCTGGTATTTAAAGTGGAAGAGATCTGAGATCCTGAACAAGAAGTCAATCGTAATCATTGAGGCGGCAACTAAACCTCGGGCTTAGCTCTGCCATAAATGTCTATAAATCTGATGCGATGGAGGGGGAGGAACCAGAAAAGGTCGATTTAGACAGATACCTGTGCGACGCGTAGACTATAATGCAGAACTTAAATGCTTTGATGTATCGGCTGACCAACATCGAAGTACAGTCGGAAGATTTGTTTGAGGAAGACGAGATAGATATCATAGTGGTGGAGAGTGCATCTTCAGATTTCTGTGAGACTTTTGCAGATAAACCTACACCACAGTAAGGCAGCGTCCACTGGTCTCCTGCTCCGCCTAGCTGGAGGCGGAGCTGACATTGTTCTTGTATTAACAAGAACGTTGGGTTGTTAGAGGTGAGGTTCTTGAATGACCACCTCCTGAATTCAAGCTCTTAGTGGCCGATTTACAAGGTAATATTCGTAGCTACATTCTCGCAAGAAAACTCCTTAGTATTTTTCTGCCCCATAATTTTAGCAATAGCGACAACACCGCAGCAAACCTAGAACTCTAGCCAGCTCCAATAATCCTTCTGTCAGCTTTCATAGCCCAAGACTATCTTATTCAATAGCTAATCTCATAAGAAATGTTAGAGTTTCAAACGAACACTCCTTTTCTTTAGATACATTGTATTTTATTTTAACTTCAACCATCCCACACCAGTCAAGTTCTTCAATATCAAAAGGACCTACTGGCCGAACACCACCATCTGGTCTACACGCTGTCGAACATCTTGTTTACTTATTTAAAACTCTTACTGAGGCATGGAACATACATACATGCGTAGTACCACGTCCGATTAATAAACCCAAGGGAAAGAAAAAACAAAATATTGGTCGCCGCAGCTAAATGCTCTCTTTAACCAAGCCAAAATTCACCATTTGTACCTGCGTTGGTCCACATACAAACAAAGTCTTGCATCCTATAAAATGACCACAAGCAGAGCCGAAAGAGTTTCATGGCATAACTTCTGCTCAGAAAAAGAATCAACTACGGAAATTGCAAGGTTACGGTAGATTTTAGCAATGTCCACATCCTCCTTGGGATACTTTAACCCAGAGGAGGGCTCGTGGACAACACGAAGTGAAGAATCAACCGATATTCTCTTACCGACACATTTAGCGCAGTTCCCCACAGAAGACGGAACTAAACTCGTCCGCTATAAAGGTGATTATAAATTGCCGTCTCCTAAGCAAATAAAATATCAGCTGGGTTTTAAACAGATGTAAGCCTTACAGGTCATGCGAACCTCACAACATTTCTAAATTATCCAGATTTCTGTATGAAATTAAGAGTAGTCTTTGAACGACTCATCTCGTCTCCATCTTAGAACAATGATTGCTCCAGACCTTCTATCAGACTCACTACACGCATACCGGAATGGTTGATCTTTAGAAACGTCTGTACACTTCGTCATTGAAATCCCCACATAACACCCCAGAATAACACCAACAGACCTAACGATACATTATACTGCTTTTTCTCTTCCCCCATTATCGTTCTTTAAATTAATAGTCTAATTTAACTCTTTGTTTACATTGTTTCTTAATAATTGCGATTAGTGTGTTTGGAACCATGTTTGATGCTTGTCAGCCAATTGGAAACAAGTTTCTATTGGCGAAGAATATATTATATTTTCAATACCCAGCTGAAAGCTGAACCCAGCTGAAAGCTGTCGGTACGAATAATTCAACACCCTTGCATTTATACATACATACATAAAATCACACATTCACACACACCCACAGTATCGCACACCGCAGTTGCCTTAGCGACTGCGCAGGTCCTAACTATAGCAACTAAGTTCTGGAAGCATTTAAATCTATGTACAAACCAAAGCGTAAGTCTGTAGTACTTCAATTATAATTTGTCGTTTTTGTGTCGAGTGGAGAGGAGGTATCCAAAATCAGAAATCCTGATCAGTGTATGCTTTACAACAATAGATTAAACAAAATTTTGTGGCTCCAGCTCTTATAGTTATTGCGATATGTTCAAAACCAAGTAAAATTATAAGAAAACCGGACGGTTTATTTATCATTTGAAATAAACTTCATCTGCATACCACACCCCGACGAACGAAAAAATAAACGAAAACTCTGCAGCTCTTGTAGTTTCTAAAATCGACGCGTTCACGCAGACAGATGGACGGGCAGACACACGGGCAGGGCTAAATCGACTTGGTTATTGATGCTGACCAAGAATTTTATTTTGTTTTATTTATTTTATGGGTCCGAAATGCTTCCTTTTGCCGGTAACATAGATTTGCGCAAAACCATTATATCCTTTTGACGCATTTCCAATCGGTTCAGGGTATACAAATTTGTTCAAACTTACAGGCTGACGGATTGAGCGCTATATTATGGCTATAAAATAGAAATTTTGCCAAAAACTTGATTTTGGGTCGAAAGTGTGCTCTAATACTGGCTTTTGGAAAATTTGTACTCCAAGTGAGAGAAAATCAAATTCAAAGTTTGTAATAAAATCTTCAAATACAACGCTTCTGGGTATGTGAAGAGACTGGGTGACTTAGGTAAGCGTCGAACTATGAAGCGAAAGATATGCAAGTGGTTCACATCCGGCTGAAGTTTATGCAATTAACATACGTTCTTTAATTAAATTTTTTTTTACCTATAAAGGAAGGAATATTGTTATATAAACTAGATATATAAACTAATAAACAGAATAAAACAACAAATAAGAACGTTCTAGTCGAACGCAACCGACTGCGTAATACTCGTTCACAGTATACAGAAGTTACTATTGTTATTTTGGAAAAATATAAAAATTCTATATTACTATATCTTACCAACTTTCAGCCTGTAAGTTTGAACAAACTTGTATACCCTGAACCGATTGGAAATGCGTCAAAAGGATATAATGGTTTTGCGCAAACCTATGTTACCGGCAAAAGGATGCATTTCGGACCCATAAAATAAATAAAACAAAATAAAATTCTTGGTCAGCATCAATAACCAAGTCGATTTAGCCCTGCCCGTGTGTCTGCCCGTCCATCTGTCTGCGTGAACGCGTCGATTTCAGAAACTACAGTAGCTGAAGAGTTTTCGTTTATTTTTTCGTTCGTCGGGGTGTGGTATGCAGATGAAGTTTATTTCAAATGATAAATAAACCGTCCGGTTTTCTTATAATTTTACTTGGTTTTGAACATATCGCAATAACTATAAGAGCTGGAGCCACCAAATTTTGTTTAATCTATTGTTGAAAAGCATACACTGATCAAGATTTCGGATTTTGGATACCTCCTCTCCACTCGACACAAAAACGACAAATTATAATTAAAGTACTACAGACTTAAGCTTTGGTTTGTACATAGATTTAAATGCTTCCAGAACTTAGTTGCTATAGTTAGGACCTGCGCAGTCGCTAAGGCAACTGCGGTGTGCGATACTGTGGGTGTGTGTGAATGTGTGATTTTATGTATGTATGTATAAATGCTAGGGTGTTGAATTATTCGTACCGACAGCATTCAGCTGGGTTCAAGGTATCTCCAAGTCGGGTGTTTCCGACTAGAGCACTCTTACTTGCTTAAATCTGTTTTTCTTAAATCAATAATTGTCGGCTTTCAGAGTATATCACGGAGATTATAAAAGCTAGACACATCATTTGCTATTTTCTCGTATGATGAATAGTGAGTGTACAAGCAAATCCACTGAATAACGGGTACAGTTTGCGGCGTGTGTTTACATACATACATATGTAATTGAAAATATAATATATTCTTCGCCAATACAAACTTGTTTCCATTTGGCTGTCAAGCATCAAACGCGGTTCCCAACACTGTAATCGCAATTATTAAGAAACAATGTACACAAAGAGTTAAATTAGACTATTAATTTAAAGAACGATAATGGGGGAAGAGAAAAGGCAGTATAATGTATCGTTAGGTCTGTTGGTGTAATTCTAGGTATAGGAAGGTCATAATCAAGATTCTTCTTTCCAATTAGTTGTCAACAGCTGTATGTGGCAAAATATGCAAAATCCGAAATATTCATTACCTGCGTTTGCTTCTCGCGAACATATTGAGTCAAACTTGACGGCTCCAGCTCTTATGGTTTCTAAACATCAAAACACCGATATTTATGGATAATACAAAAAACGAGACGAGTTATCGATGCTTGAAATAATAATAATAATATGCGAATGGTACACACGAACTTAAAAAGTTCAAGTTCTGATTTCAAGTTTCTGTAGATTCCGAAATCGACGACGTTCATACAGACGGACGAACAGACAGACGGACATAGCTAGATCGACTCGGCTATTGATGCTGATCAAGAATAATACTCATTCTTACGAAATATAAAATTTTTATATTTTTGCAAAATAACAATAATAACTCCTGTGAACTGAAAATAAGTATTACGAGGTCGATAACGTCCGACTGCAAGGCAGCAACTTCAACAGTAGTCATATAAGCAAAATCAGTAATAGCAGCAACACAAATAAACGGATATAATTTTGCACAAGTTCATATCCACAAATACAAAGGTAGCCCCCTCCTACGTATCAACAACTATTCTTGAGTCTCTACGAGACAAAAAATATAGTCGCTAAAACCACAATTTAATAACAAAAAAGAGTTAGGGTCTACTTACATAGGGCACCACTAAACTGGGATTCTCTTCTGACGAACCTGGTGAAAGTCGAAGAACGTAGTGTAGATGTCACGACCCTGCATGCTACTGGTTTGTCAATCTCACAAGACAGGTTTCAATCCCCACCTCCTTCAGTACCTCAGTAATTTCCCCTGAAACGACTTTGTTAAAAACACCTTCTATATCTGAAAGGGCCATTAAAGTGTAATCCTTGCTATATGGGGATTTCAATGACGGAGTAAAGATGTACCATTCGGGTATGCGTGTAGTGAGTCTGATAGAAAGTCTGGAGCAATCATTGTTAAGATGGAGACGAGATGAGTCGCTCAAAGACTACTCTTAATTTCATACAGAAATCTGGATAATTTAGAAATGTTGTGAGGTTCATGACTTGTAAGGCTTACATCTGTTTAAAACCCAGCTGATATTTTATTTGCTTAGGAGACAGCGATTTATAATCACCTTCATAGCGGACGAGTTTAGTTCCGTCTTCTGTGGGGTACTATGCGCTAAATGTGTCGGTAAGAGAATATCAGTTGATTCTTCACTTCGTGTTGTCCACGAGCCCTCCTCTGGGTTAAAGTATCCCAAGGAGGATGTGGACATTGCTAAAATCTACCGTAACCTTGCAATTTCCGTAGTTGATTCTTTTTCTGAGCAGAAGTTATGCCATGAAACTCTTTCGGCTCTGCTTGTGGTCATTTTATAGGATGCAAGACTTTGTCTGTATGTGGACCAACGCAGGTACAAATGGTGAATTTTGGCTTGGTTAAAGAGAGCATTTAGCTACGGCGACCAATATTTTGGTTTTTTCTTTCCCTTGGGTTTATCAATCGGACGTGGTACTACGCATGTATGTATGTTCCATGCCTCAGTAAGAGTTTTAAATAAGTAAACAAGATGTTCGACAGCGTGTAGACCAGATGGTGGTGTTCGGCCAGTAGGTCCTTTTGATATTGAAGAACTTGACTGGTGTGGGATGGTTGAAGTTAAAATAAAATACAATGTATCTAAAGAAAAGGAGTGTTCGTTTGAAACTCTAACATTTCTTATGAGATTAGCTATTGAATAAGATAGTCTTGGGCTATGAAAGCTGACAGAAGGATTATTGGAGCTGGCTAGAGTTCTAGGTTTGCTGCGGTGTTGTCGCTATTGCTAAAATTATGGGGCAGAAAAATACTAAGGAGTTTTCTTGCGAGAATGTAGCTACGAATGTTACCTTGTAAATCGGCCACTAAGAGCTTGAATTCAGGAGGTGGTCATTCAAGAACCTCACCTCTAACAACCCAACGTTTTTGTTAATACAAGAACAATGTCAGCTCCGCCTCCAGCCAGGCGGAGCAGGAGACCAGTGGACGTTGCCTTACTGTGGTGTAGGTTTATCTGCAAAAGTCTCACAGAAATCTGAAGATGCACTCTCCACCACTATGATATCTATCTCGTCTTTCTCAAACAAATCTTCCGACTGTACTTCGATGTTGGTCAGCCGATACATCAAAGCATTTAAGTTCTGCATTATAGTCTACGCGTCGCACAGGTATCTGTCTAAATCGGCCTTTTCTGGTTACTTCCCCTCCATCGCATCACATTTATAGACATTTATGGCAGAGCTAAGCCCGAGGCTTAGTTGCCGCCTCAATGATTACGATTGACTTCTTGTTCAGGATCTCAGATCTCTTCCACTTTAAATACCAGAATGTCCTTGAATGTCCAGAGTCCAGCGTCTAGCGTCCAGAGTCGGGTGTGGGGTCTGCATTGGAGCTTATCTGGACAGGGACCTGCGGATTCTCTCCTTATCAATTTATGCGAAGGTCTTCCCTGGCTGGACCCGTGAGTGCTGCCTTTTTGGCTGTGCAGTTATTCGGTTATTTCTCACTGAAAGCCGAGAGCATACTTTTCCACATTCTTTAACCCGGTTGGACACTGTACCTGCATTCTGACTCCGCAATATGTACTCTGCCCTCCTTTTCTCGACGGATGTGTGTTTTTATGTTGTTGCCTGTGCCTGTGAAAAGCATTGGCATTGGCTTTACAGCCACTACATTTTCTATGTGGTCGGGATCTGTGATCCCAGTCGGCTTTTGGGAGTTGTATTAATTTTTTTTTGCTCATGTATACAGCTGAAGGACAGATCCGCAGAGATCCCCGCTATGCAAGCAAGGCTAACACAGACAAGCGTTCCCCAGGCACACAGTCCCTTCGTTTAATTTTGGAAAAGGACCCCTAGCCCTGGGGTACAAGTTCCTCCAAAAACAACAACATGACCGGAATACGCAACACCAGCTTCAAACTCTTGTATTGCCAGTATGGTTATGCAAACACTTGCCATGGACCGCGCAATGGATTTCGTCAGCTAATTCGCTGTCACTATTTATGGTTACACCAACTGTTTCATCAGGTGCGCCAACTAAGTTAACTAGCAGTAACAACCACAATAACTGCTGTTACTTCCTGATCTACATACATTACAATTCTAACAACAAACCACATACATTGCCTACGCAATTACGTAGGGAACTTATCGCAATATCCAGCAAAGCTGTGCATATCAGCACGAATATATATATATATATATCCAAGTAAATAAGCGGAATCTGTTTATGCAAAAGAAAAAATAAGGTAGCAAACTAAAAATAAATTAAATTTGATGGGGCTTATGCAAAAATCCGCGAGAGAAATAAAGAAATACAGCTGTGTAGAGTTGTATCGAATCGTTTAGACTTAGTTCGATTGAACTAATCTTTGTACTGAAGTAATGAACTAAATCCCGGATTATCGGTCATTCTAGTCATTTGAGTCACATTCTCAAGTCATTTGAGTCTCATTCTCGTTCAACTGATTTGAATCCCAAAATCGTTCAGTCGTTTACGACTTATGTTTTTATGTCGTTCGTTAAAATCGCGCTTTTGTTATCGATTGCCTCCCAATCGATCTATTGGGCATACAAAAGAGCGCCTTAAAATATTAAATTAAATTTATGACATGTTAACAAAACGCAAGCGATCTGATGTGTAGAATCAGTTCTCTTGACGTGCATGAAATCAAAATCAAAATTACAAATTTTATTTTTTGGTTATTACATAAATTGTTAAATTAGTAATAAGAAGTGTTTAAATAATACAATTTTCAGGTTTGTTTTAATTTTAATAACTGTTATACTCGATCACAAAGTGAAAAGAATATTGGGTTTGCAATGTTTGTCTTGTTGTGCGTCCGTCTGATAACGATAATGAACTGAACACGACTCAAAGATTAGTTCGTTTAGCAGAAGTGAACACTGAACTAATTCAGTAAATTAAACTAGAATGAACAACTCTACAGCTGTGATAAAGTGGCTCAGAGCTTATATGACCCAGTCCACATAACAAATATGTAATGAGTATAACTTTTAAATGAATTTCTCTAAGCTTCTGCATTTTTGCCACGGTGTTTCTAGATCAAAATATGATAAACTTAAAACAAACCACAGATTTAAATAACACATATCCTATGGGTCGCGATTTGCAAACCATAAAGGCAAACAGCTGTACAGCTCTATTATTATCCTACAAAAAAAAGATGGATTGTGTTAGATTCTGCGTTCTTGAGCACTTTTATCCACGTGCCACACACTTCTTACGTACATATAAATCCAATTGCAAATTTAACAGCTTGTACTAGAGAAAGATGTCATAGGCGAGAATGGGAGGTTTTCCGATCACCTGCAGCAAAGCTTCGGGTTGAATTTAATTTTTAATTTTACCAAGCTTAGACAAGAAGAACAAGTAGCAGTGCACAATTCGTGGAGAATCGACAAGAATATATATCCTTTAATTAAAGAATACACATAAAATATTTGAAAACATTACTTATATCGCAAAATGGAGTTGCACCGGAACCAACAACTCGAAACTGACCATCTAAACTAAACTGAAATAAGTACCTAGTGTATTCGTTTCATTCGTAGTATTGCGTAGGCGACTCGTAGATGTAACCCCTTCGCGCTTTCACTTTTAACTTAAACTTTCAATGCCAATGCCAATCGATGTCCCAAAGTTTAAATATGACAGAATTGTAGTAAGCAAATAAAGATGTCAGATGGAAAATACGAACACACACATGCGCCCAGTTTTATTTAATTGTTTTATCTTGAGGTTTTTTGTAAATAACTATCTCAAATTTCCAAACAAATGAAAATTGGATGTTCAACGGTCTACCGTTTATTACTCCGAACGCACATACACCATAGCACACGTTGACAAAGTTAAATTTTATGGCGGCGCTGTAAGAATAAGAACGTTGCAGTCGATTGTAACCGACTACACAATATTCGTTCATAGTCTAATAACAGCTTATATCGGTGAAAACGGTTCTAATTATAATAGTGAACTCAAAGCGGATCTCTGCAAATTATAATTTTGGCAAAATATAGAATTTCATAATTTGTGTAAAACTATGGGAGATATAGGCTTTCGCGATTTATGGGGGCTTTGTGGCTGTGGGGCGCTATAGTGGGCGTGCCCGGCATATCGAGGTCGCAATATTTTGCGAATGTCACCAGCAACCCAAATACCAAGTTTAATGTCTAGCTTTGAAATTGTGTTGAGCTTTCAGGTATATCGATTTTAAAGATAACGGTCCTCCGACAGGGGGCGTGGCCGCGAAATTTGTGATGTTTTGGGGAGCTTTCCGGTAATATATATTCCAAATATAGAGCCACTAGCTCAAAAACTGTGGGAGATATAATCATTTCCAAATTTTTAAAAAGGGGTTATTCTGGTGGGCGCGGCCGGAGTACCAAAGACGTAATTTTTGGGGGAGGTCGCCAGCAATCTGCATAGAAAATTTGGTGACTCAAACTATAATATTGTTAGAAATATTCAGTTTTTATCAATTTGCGACTTTAGGTGTATCGATATGTTATCGATTTGCCAGCCTCCCAGCGGGCGTGATACAAAAATCTTATCAGTTTTTCGGAAGTATATTTCCCGCCCACGCCCACTACCACCTCCTCAAAGTGCGACAGCATATATCTCCCACACCAAATTTGGCAGACAACGTTTAAGTGATCTCCTCTTAAGCTCCGTCACAAAAGATTCCCGGGCACGCCCACTCGTTCCCGCAAATCGCGAAAATCTATATACCCCACAATTTTAAAGCTAGAGTCACCAAATTAAGCAGCCAGTGTTTGGGCGACCTCCTCTTAAGATCGAGCCGAAAAGTGTTTAACACGCACACCCCACGCCCCTACGAAATATAAAAATTCTATATTTTTCCAAAATAACAATAGCAATTTCTGTGTACTGTGAACGAGTATTACGCAGTCGGTTACGTTCGACTGGAACGTTCTTACTTGTTATTTTATTCTGTTTATTAGTTTATATAGCTAGTTTATATAACAATATCCCTTCCTTTATAGGTAAAAAAAAATTTAATTGAAGAACGTATGTTAATTGTATAAACTTCAGCCGGATGTGAACCACTTGCATATCTTTCGCTTCATAGTTCGACGCTTACCTAAGTCACCCAGTCTCTTCACATACCCAGAAGCGTTGTATTTGAAGATTTTATTACAAACTTTGAATTTGGTTTTCTCTCACTTGGAGTACAAATTTTCCAAAAGCCAGTATTAGAGCACACTTTCGACCCAAAACCAAGTTTCTGGCAAAATTTTTTTTTTATAGCCATAACTGTTCAAGCGCTCAAGCCGTCAGCCTGAAAGTTTGAACAAATTTGTATACCTTGAACCGATTGGAAATGCGTAAAAGGGATATAATGGTTTTGCGCAAATCTATGTTAGCGGCAAAAGGAAGCATTTCGGATCCCATAAAATGAATAAAACAAAATAAAATTCTTGGTCAGCATCAATAACCAAGTCGATTTAGCCCTACCCGTGTGTCTGCCCGTCCATCTGTCTGCGTGAACGCGTCGATTTCAGAAACTACAAGAGCTGCAGAGTTTTCGTTTATTTTTTCGTTCGTCGGGGTGTGGTATGCAGATGAAGTTTATTTCGAATGATAATTAAACCGTCCGGTTTTCTTATAATTTTACTTGGTTTTGAACATATCGCAATAACTATAAGAGCTGGAGCCACAAAATTTTGTTTAATCTATTGTTGTAAAGCATACACTGATCAGGATTTCTGATTTTGGATACCTCCTCTCCACTCGACACAAAAACGACAAATTATAATTGAAGTACTACAGACTTACGCTTTGGTTTGTACATAGATTTAAATGCTTCCAGAACTTAGTTGCCATAGTCAGGACCTGCGCAGTCGCGAAGGCAACTGCGGTGTGCGATACTGTGGGTGTGTGTGAATGTGTGATTTTATGTATGTATGTATAAATGCAAGGATGTTGAATTATTCGTACCGACAGCATTCAGCTGGGTTCAGGGTATCTCCAAGTCGGGTGTTTCCGACTAGAGCACTCTTACTTGCTTAAATCTGTTTTTCTTAAATCAATAATTGTCGGCTTTCAGAGTATATCACGGAGATTATAAAAGCTAGACACATCATTTGCTATTTTCTCGTATGATGAATAGTGAGTGTACAAGCAAATCCACTGAATAACGGGTACAGTTTGGGGCGTGTGTTTACATACATACATATGTAATTGAAAATATAATATATTCTTCGCCAATACAAACTTGTTTCCATTTGGCTGTGAAGCATCAAACTCGGTTCCCAACACAGTAATCGCAATTATTAAGAAACAATGTACACAAAGAGTTAAATTAGACTATTAATTTAAAGAACGATAATGGGGGAAGAGAAAAGGCAGTATAATGTATCGTTAGGTCTGTTGGTGTTATTCTGGGTATAGAAAGGTCATAATCAAGATTCTTCTTTCCAATTAGTTGTCAACAGCTGTATGTGGCAAAATATGCAAAATCCGAAATATTCATTACCTGCGTTTGCTTCACGCGAACATATTGAGTCAAACTTGACGGCTCCAGCTCTTATGGTTTCTAAACGTCAAAAACCGATATTTATGGATAATACAAAAAACGAGACGAGTAATCGATGATTTGAAATAATCTTAATATTCGACTCGGCTATTGATGCTGATCAAGAATATATATACTTTATGGGGTCGGAGACGCTTCCTTCTGCCTGTTACATACATTTGCACAAAACCATTATACCCTGATTTACCCATTTTCAATGGATTCAGGGTATAAAAACGCAAGCTCACCTCTGGAAAAAACACTACAAAATACCAAATTTGAAAATTTAGGAAAACACCTTATAAAAACTCAGTGGTTTTGCGTCATAGGTGGTCCAATTGTTACAGGAAAGGCTGGATTGGTAAATAACACAATTCGGCTGTTACCTAGTGTTATCATTGGATGGGTTAATTTTCTCAAATAAGTAAATGAAAATATAAAAATTAGAAATAGTTCTTTAATAGATTACAATATTTGTACATGCTCTACATATTTTAGAATTCTATTAATTCCTGAATATTTCTAATAATTTTTTCCGTACTTCAAGTGGTTTTTTAACTTCATTTTTGCTTTTCAAAATTTAATGACCGCGGCATTAAGTCGAGATTCTGAAGGCATGCATATGCCTGCTTCTCCATAAATATTTGATCTTTGGTTTTACCGCACGCAACTCGAGCCCACTTTGGGTCCAATAGATGATCGGTGAAAAAACCACGAGACTTTTGATAGAACGGCCTATTTTCTTTTTTGCCCTCGTCAAATAGAAGGTCCTCTTCACTGCACAACGTATTTTCAATGATGTTGCTCGGAGAGAAGTGTGTAACCGATTGTTCTGACATAAGAAATTTGCTTGGTGTTTCTGTTTCAAACGGTTGTGTTTTTTTCCCATATGGTAAACAGTTTACGTTCCAGCTGGGAAGCAAAGATTTTCTGGCTCTCTTTGGCCCGGGCGAATGTACGCTTATATTTGCAAGAGTACTTGAATACTCAGGGTCGGTCAGATCTTCTCGCTCGTTTTCACCCTCAACTCTGCTGAAGTTGATCTCAGAGTCATTCATCTGTTCTTTATTAATAATTTCAGCAAGATCTTCGACAAGACTCGAAGGACTAGATGGTACGTAGGAGCGACCGTCTAGCTTTTACCAATAGCCGCAAGAGCATTTTTAAATGGAGTTGGAGTGCGTGGGCCAATTACATCTACGGAATATTCATTTTAGAAAATGTGAAAAACAGTAATTGTAATGTACTTACTTTTATGTGGTGTTTCTATTGATGAAGCTTCCAACTCTTTTTTAATTTCCATTCCCACGCGATTGAAAATTTTAGTAACTGGCGTGCTTGCACGCAAATTCATATCTTCAAATGTAGTAAGACAAGGCGATTTCATAAATTGGCTTGGCGAACAGCGAAGAGATTTTATAGGTGTTATAGCTGGTGTTTCTTGTAATTTAGTTTTCATGGTGCCTTTCGCTACATCCGAACTACTATAATTATTCATCGATACATCAGGCATATGTTTGCGGGATCGTTTAAGTATATTGGGTGTAGGTCGAAATTTTACGTCAGTGTACTGCAAAAGAGGTAGTGCCGGCATTGATATGCCTTTGCCAGGGCCAATCCCACTTTGTACATCAAAAGCCGAAGAGCGAACAGTTGCGTTGGGTTCATAGCTCAAATCTTCACATACATCTTTAGATTTAATATCATTAACAGACAACTTATCACAATATGATTCTAGTGTTGGAGTCATTTGTGTTTTAATCGAATCAGACATACTTTTATTAAATGGTGCTAATTTGCAATACACAGCTTGTGGGCACTTACCGATGCCACCGGTTTTGATTAATTCGATGAGACGTGTGCGTGAGCTTTTTAAATCACCTCCAACTACCGAATTAACAGATCTACGTTCAGCATCGTATTTACGACGCATTGTTGAATTCCAGTGATTTTTTATGGCGTTGTCAGTACGTCCCGGCAACAGTTTTGCAATTTTAGCCCACTGATTTCCTAACTTAAAGTGAGCATTGTAAATTATTGTATCCTCTTCCTCCGTCCAAGCTGTCTTTTTAATATTTGGGTTAAGATGATTATGCCAACGTTCACGGCATTGTTTTCCAATCCGTCCATTCAGATATCGAGCAATCAGGGTCCATTTCTTTGGCCCAAAGCGTCGCACTAGTTCAATAACTTTCTCATCCTCGTCGCGTGTCCAAGGCCCCTTGATTAGCTCCGGATTCAGAACTTTCGCCCAACGCTGTTGCACTTGTTGTTCGAGTCTATCTTTAAAGTGTGGTCCAATAATATCCCAGCATTCACCATGTTTTTCAACTAATGACTTCAGTAAGACGTCTTCTGATTTTGACCAGCGCTTTCCAAACCCATAATTAGGATGACCAGTTACTGTCTTCGCTTGAGTTTGTAGATGAAATTGCATTGCTAATTCGCTTTCTATGTGTTTAGCACATCCTGTGTCGAGTTTGGTCGACTGCAATGCTTTCGAAGCACATTTTACACTCATAGTACCATTGTTCCATGATGGGACAAGCCCATTGTCATCAACAGTTATGTTGTCACCTTCGGTAACGGTTTGGAATTGCGAATAGTTTATTGAACTACCCCCTTCATCCAAAATGGTTTCGGTTTCATCATTATCGTGATCAGAATATTCAGAATCTTCCGAATCTTCAGATATTAGCTCACATTCATAGTTTGGACCATCATCGAGAAGATCGGTTCTATTGTCCGCCATAATAATGAAGCCGTTACTACTTTAATTACCTCTTCGACTTATTTACGTGGTGAACAAAAGTGAAAAACTTCTGGATACACTTTTTCAGGATTTATATAGTAATGAACGCTTCCACTGCAGTACAAACACTTGGAAATACTCGGTTTGTGGGGATAAAGGATGTAATGAGCACAAATTTCCCCAAGCGAATTGTTTTGAATTTGCCCTTGCAACTTAGGCAGTGCATAGACTCTGTTGAATGGTGATCCTCTCGTAATAATGGGTGTGTTGCATCTCTTTCTGAGCGGTCGAGTTTTAAATCAGAATGAAAATTATGTGTTCTTTTTGAATAAAACTCGGTACGGTGTTCATTTAAACACAAATACTCATCCATTTATTAAAAAATAAATGTGCACATTAATATGTACATATTTACATGTAGGGAAATGAAATGCACATGAACGCACGAAATCTGTATACTTTGTTCTTTTTGAAAAGCATTACAAAAACATTTTATAGCGTTAAACAATATATGAGTTACAACAATGTGCCTTAATAAACAGTTTTCATGCAATTCCCAAATAAAACGTACTTTATTTTTTTCTTATTTTGTAACGATTGTTTCGCCATTACTAAACGGCGTCGATTGTAAAATGTTATCGAATTTACTTCTTCGTAATTCTAAGGTGGAAGGACTGTTTAAGAATAAATAACGTCAAGATGCAAGCGACTTAACACTTCAGAATCGAAACAAAAAAAAAACCTGCATTAACTAATTATCTAATGTTTTTTGGCAGAATGTGATCAAAACGATGTAAAACTGTTTTCATTTATAAATTATCTAAACGTTTATCTGACTTAATATAAAAATACTGCAGAAGTTTTTATAGTTTTACAACAATGTGTGTCATGGAAACTACATCCGTCGTTTTCTTCATTATATTTTATTAAGTTGATCTCGGTATATATGTATATATATAGATAACTTTATATATATATATATATATATATATATATATATATATATATATATATATATATATATATATATATATATATATATATATATATATATACATATAAACTTATTTCGCCTGCGCACCCACTTCTTAGTACCCTCACCAACAGTTATTAATAAAAATCCGAAGATTTCACGCCAAAGTGGCGAACCCTTTACATATTTCAGAGCACTATAAAGGCGAAAAGGACTTACAGCGACCGTAAATTTATAACTCTTTAATTTTCGGCGCATTGCTGAGTTAGGTAACCCATTTATAAGTTATTCGGTTAATGATAACATGCAGCAAATATTAATTTATGGTTTCAGATTTTAAGGTGCATAGCACTAACTTAACAGACTTTTTTCTACTCTTCGAATTTAAATGCAGCTGTTTGCGATTGTGTATACATAGTATGTCAAATTACTTGAGTTCAGTTTTGTCACAAATTAATCTTAGTGTGGCGGTGCGGAATAAAATGCACATAAAACTTATATTTCTAATTATTTGTTAATTACACGAGGTAACAGCCAAATTGCCTTGTCTGCCAAACCTACTTTTTGTGATACATATGGGAACCCATATGACGAAAAACCATTTTAAAAATTTGTCTATGGTGAGACTTTTTTAAAAAAATTTTCAAAGTATAGTATTTTTTTAGTAGTTTTTTTCAATGATAAGCTTGCACTATTGATAATTATTCGATAATGTTGCAATGGATTTTGAAAAGCTTAACGATTACTGAAAGCTAATGAATATATTTATTAAACAGTCATACACACTTTTAAATTTAAATCATTGGTTTTGCAACTGTATATTTTGAATAAAAAATTAATTTATACAGCTGCATTAATTGGGCGTCGTTTTAGATATTAATTATTGAAATAGATGGAGAGACGGCGATAAATCAACATTTTAAAGCCAAAAACTGCTACGAAATTTCATTCTTTCTTTCTTTGGACTTAGATGTACTAACGAACAGTACATTCGAGTGGCCCAACGATACCAAGCACGGGCTTGTTAACTCACGGACCCAGGCAAAATGCCACCCACCTCCCGCCCAACCGACCGGGGGGCGCGCCGCATAACGTACGGTGACGAAGATCGCGAACATATGGACAGATGACAAAGGTCTAACATTTTAATAACAGGAACAAAAGATGCATTATTTAATATAAGGAAAAGATTGTTATAACTAGCGCATAAGATCCGAAAAGGGTTATGGATAGCATAGTTTGCATTATACATTTTAAGAGAAGGCGGTAAGAAATTTCTCGTATTTCTGCTCGGAACCGTAGAACTAATTTAATTGATTAATTCGGAAGAATCAATATCCCCAATGATTAGTTTGTGTAAGAAGATTACACCTGGCATGGCTCTACGATTAGAAAGAGAGGGAAGATGTATTAATAATAGTCTACTACGGTAAGAAGGCATGCGGGAATCAGGATACCAGTTAAGACCCCGGAGGGCAAAAAGCAGAAATTGTTTTTGCACGGATTCAATTCTATCCTAATGAACCTTGTATTGGGTACACCATATACAAGATCAATATTCAAGAATTAGACGAAGAAATGAAGTATAAAGAGTTTTAGTAACGTAGGGATCGTCAAATTCTTTCGACCAGCGCCTTATGAATCCCAGGATTCAAAACGCTCGACTAGGAGGAGTAGAAATATGCTTGTCAAACTTAAGCTTGGAATCATGAAGAATACCCAAATCGGTAGTAGTAGATTTATATTTCAAGAGCCTGTGCTGGTAGGGTGAAATTATAGATTTGCAAAGATGTTGTAATTGAAAAGTTATCAACTTCTCAAACAGCTTAGGAATAGCAGACAACTTAGAAATATCTCTATAGTTCAGAACATTAGACTTATTTCCTTTTTCAAGGAGAGGAATAATAAATGATTCTTTCCAAATGTTAGGAAATTAACTTAACTCCACGGACAAATTAAATAGTTTAAACAAAAGCTTTGAGAGGCCTTCAGCATAATACATAAGCACTCCATCAGGTCCCGGTGAAAATACGGACTTGATGACCCTTAGATAATTTAGTAGTGAGCTTTCTGTGATCAAAGGCCCAAAAATGCAGTTAGGAACATTTACATGATAAGGATATGGAAAATGAGATAAATAATTCTGAGAACTATACGTTGTTTGAAAAAATGTAGCAAATAAATCGGCAATAGCCTGATGATTGATGATTACTGATGGTAGTGTTGATGATTTCCGCTTCGCATTAACGAAGTTATAGAACCGTTTAGCATCCCGCTGGAACTGTATCCTACAACTTCTAAGGTAATCCTTATAACGTTAGTTATTTAGGACAATGAAATTAGATCGTGCAATCAGATATCGAGTGTAATCCAAGAAAAAGCTAGATTTCTTGAACTTCCCGTACATCCTTGACCTTTTATTTTTTAAATTGGTTAATTCCCGTGTAAACCAAACAGGTTTGTTAGACCTAATTGAATTACAAACCGGGACACATGCATCAAAAAGATAGTTCAAAGTGGAATAAAAAATCACAATTGCACTTTCCATGTCCCTACACGTGTAAAGCCGAGACCAATCAGTCTGCGATAATAGCTTAGTTAGTTAACAAAGTCAGTTTTCCGAAAATGGCGAGCTCGCTCTCGAGGTTTATTACCTGGGCTTAGCACCCGAGCAGGTGAGTCACGCAATACCTCTAAAGTGGGGTTATAAAGGTCTTCAGGAATTCATATAGTGTCAGTGCGAGAATCAGATAAGAAAGCGTGGTCTAAAACAAAAATAGGGTCATGCATTTTATACAGCGAATTTGGGATAGCGTTGACTTGACACAATGATATCCCAAATAAATTATCGAGAAAATCATTTTGAGCCATGGAAGTCAACACGCTAGAATTAGGACTAGGAATCCAAGTAGTTCCAGCAATATTGAAGTTGCCGAGAACTATAAAAAAATCACGTTCGGAAAGCATAGCAGAAACAGAATTTATTGTGAAGAAGCGCATTGAATAGATAGAATTATCTAAAGAAGGAGAAATATATGAACTAGTAATAAAAAGGCAGACACCGTTAATGCACAATTTGACGGCAACAAAATCTCTATCTATACTAAAGTTGATTATTACTATCTCTGAAAACAAATCAGTATCAACAGCAATAATAATAAACACAACCACCACGACGAGAAGTACGATATTTTCTATAGATAGAAAACTTGTTAGATAGGATTTCAGAATCAAGGATGTCAGGCCTTAACCATGTTTTAGAGAATGACATGAAAAGGAAAGGATAGGCTATTAAGATAAAGATTATTTAGTTTAGTACATTACATTCTGTTAGCAAAGTGAGAGGGAGAATGTTAGTTTTTGTACTAACAGAGACAGCAAGACGTGGGTTTAGATTTACACCAGGCGGCGGAAGTGCAATCGGAGACCGATTTTTCTTCACAGTGTATTCTTTAATGATTAAGTGGTCTGGCCAGAATTCTTTGCAGCAAATTTTGCTGAAATGTTCGGCCGGAACACTTATTTGAAATGAGGAAATGTCCCGAATATACGAAAATTGGAATTTTTCCACCGTAATATTGGCTTTCAGTTTGGCCTGGACAAAGGCCTTAACATCGTCAGATGTAGCGTCAGGGGCAAGCCTAGAAAAGATTTTTTTTTATGGAACACCTACAAGGGTCACATTTCGAACATCAGTAGTAGCTTCTAATGGAGCTATAGCCTTAGATTGACCATTTGATTTAGTCGGCTTATTAGCACTAGAAAGTTGCTCAGTGTCAACAGGGCTAATAACTACAGAATCCGAAAAAGGTTTGGGAACAGAAGGAGCAACATCCATGGGAACTATATTGGTTTCGTCACTTCTGTCTTTGATGTGGGGAGAGGGGGATGAAAAATTAAATAATTGTAAGTTAGGAGCGGATGTAGTTGGCAATTCTGTCGGGGCAGAAAGTTCATTTGGGCCAATAGACAGCCTAAAATTGGCTTTTCTACGCCTTGGAAATTAGTTCAAAAGCTTCATAGCTTTGAACTCATTATCCAGAGCGGAGACTCAATCGGGTCGATAATGCGGCCATTGAGGCCATCGCATTTTTCGTGCGACGTATTGTCACACAGCCAGCAGCAAACAAAACTCAACTTAACGTTTGCACGCACCTGGCAATTTTTATTATAGCAGACAAACATTATGTAGTATCAAAGGAAATGAATTAAAGATAAAGAAATAAAACAAAAATAACTGCTCAAGAAGGATTAAAGTTAAAGTGTACAAAAAATAAGCACACTAGGGTTAAACAGAATTGATGCCGATATCTACTTACAATGCAACAACAATTATTATACAAATGTAAATAGCGCGGGCGCGACAACCGAAATAAGTGACGGGATCAAAGCAAAATCAAAAATTATAAGAAAAAAGAACTGACCAACACCAATAACAATATTAGTGTAAGCGCGGAGAGAGTAAAGACCGTTTTAGAGCGCGGAATGATAGCAAGAGGAATATGCCGAGAGCAAATGCAAAAGCAAAAAGTTAGCAGCCGGCAATGCAACTGCACAAGACAACCAGTATACTTGCGCTGCAGTTTGTTATTGCACTTGAACTCAAATTTTGCAAATTAATTTAGTACAAACACGTCTGTTGCGAATGCGAGTGAAAATTCCATTTAAACTTTAATGTCTTAGAAATGCCTCCCCAAATTAATTTGTTGGCTGACTTTATAATCACATAAATATGGATTATCAATTAAGATATCATTCATTAAAATTAATGTAGGTATGACCAATTTATATGATGTTCTACTCTACAGAAGGAACGATTTTCGGTGCAATTGATCGAAATAAGGCCCCCAATCTATAGATCAGATGTGATACATATTAACAAATGTTTAATAATACCACGATTTACTAACTGTTTGTTAAGTTTTTACATGTTATTTGAATTTTCAAGTATATTAAAAATGTTTGAAGATTCACGTATGCGACACCACACATAATCGCCCATTATGTTCTGATTAAACAATCTTTGATAATGTCGCTCCATATATTTTTATTATTGGTGAAATCGTTGACGTCGTTGTCGTTTCAGAAGATTTCGCTCCTCTAAACGTGATTGTAACATCTCAGCATGTTCCTTAGTTGTGTTCAGGTCCCTTACCAAATCATTTAATTCCTCCTGTGAAAAGAGCATGGCACGTTTATCTTCTCCTGAAGAGTCAGAACCTGTAGTCTTTGTTTCGTGTTATGAAGACGATTTTTCCTGTGTTTGTATGACTGATTTCAAAGGAAGCTGAAAGCCACGAGTAGATAATTGCGAATAAATACATTTCATATTTTTCACAATGCAAATTTTTTCAAATGCGCAGAAGTAACAGTCAGAACCCTAAGAATCGGTATTGAAAATTTAAAAGTATACTTAAAAAGAAAAAAATGGATAATATTTTTTAAAATGAATTGGCTTCATAATATGAAATGTGGTATTTACTCCTTGTTTTGTTTTTTTGACAAATGTGCTTGACAAGTGCAAATAAAAGTTGGTGCCGAATCTTCTTTCCAATGTTTGGGTTTAATTCCAAAGAATTTCTTATATGCACTATGCACCCTTTCATTGAATATTATTTTTGAGTTGGTATTAGCTAGGTAGATACCACATATGTAGCAGCACGAATCGGGGTTATACCAGCACGAATACGTACGCATAATATTACTCAATTTATACGGTATATTTTCGTTATAGCTCGTATTCCGATGAATGTCAGAAATAGACTGAGCAGTAATTCTGGTAGGCAGTTTTATACCGATACGCCAAATTGGGCAGAAAGCGATAATATGTCGTTATTACCTGAAGTGAAAGTTAAATTCCTTGTTGTTTGTTTGGACCAAATTCCTAGGTTGAAAACGTAGTCAGCTAACTTTCCCAGGTAATACTCCCTGTTTAGCGCTCAATAAGTGTACTGGTGCACTAATGTACAGACCGATACCAGCAACAGATAATTTCCCATTACATCAGGTACCAGTAGTAGTAAGGGGTAGGGGCTGGTTCTCTGGTCACCGGCCGAGACTAATAGATGGGAGACTATCGCTTGAGTAAAGTAAGCCATCTATGAACATGTAAGCATCCTCGGCGAAAAGAAGAAAACCAAAACCACTGCCATTTGTTCGCTAACACCCTCAGTAACGTTAAATATTCCGCCAATTCTGGTCGATCCGAGCCAAGTATGCGCACATGACCACATGTGGATAGCCTGTTTGACCTATGATTTATATGAGAGAATTTGAAAAGTGTGACATAAAGCAGTTTTGCTACAATAATAATACCTCAGCCGTCTCTGAATCGATTTCAATAATAATTATTAATTATTATTATTAATTAATAATCAATTAATATCTTAAACGACGCCCAAATTATGCAGTTATTTAAATAAATGGGTGATGAACAGAATTTAATTTTAATGCCGCACAAGAAATCATTTTCTTAATTTAAAAATATATAATTGCAAAACCAATGATTTAAATTGAAAAGAGTGACAGGACTGATTAATGGATATATTTATTAGTTTTCAGTAATCATTAGGTTTTTTAAAATCAGTTATGACATTCGCGAGTATTGATCAATAATGCAAGCTCACCTCTGAAAAAAACACCACAAAAATACCATATTTTGAACATGTTTGAAAAAATGTCTCACCATAGAAAAATGTTTAAAATAGTTTTTCGTCATATGTTCAGAAAAAGTGAACTTAGTGTTATTAACTTAAGTATTTGTTAACACTGTTTGGCAAAACCAAATTGTTAATATTTATTTAATCATTGCAGTTCAATGTTGCACTGTCAACGAGTATTGCGCAGTCGAGATCGCTCGACTGTAACGTTCTTACTTGTTTTCATTTCTTTTCATACCCTGAACTCATTAAAAATGGGTAAAAAGAGTATAATGGTTTTGTAAAAATTTATGTAACAGGAAGAAGGAAGCATCTCACACCCCATAAAATGTATATATTCTTGATCAGGACGATGAGCTGAGACGATTTAGCTTTGTTCGTCTGTCTGTCCGTCTCGCCGTCTGTCCGTCTAGCCGCCTGTCCGTCTGTATGAACGCAGCGATCTCGGAAACTACAAAAGCTAGAGACATAAACTTTTCGACAATAGATTCTGTAATACCATACGCAGTTCGAGCTTATCCTTTTTTGTCGATATTTTGCACCGTTTCATTAATGTCGATATTTTGCACCGCTTCATTAATATCGATAAAAACCGATTTAAAGACTTGCTTTTCTTAATTTTCTTAGCATATCTTGTAGACAATATTCAAATACCCCCGCTCGCCACAAATATTAAAAACAGGCAATTCCAATAATACAGATTTGTATGCTTTTATTACGTACTGAAAATTCCATTAGGATCATGCTTTTACTTTAAAAGTTATTTACGTATTGGTTAAGCGTGTATGTATGTGTAATTAGGCATTGCATTGGCTTTGGCTGTCTAAAATCGAATTTTTACGTTTTCTTGAACCACCAGCCTTGTCTCATAGAGTTGCGCGCGCAACATTAAAAATTTGAAATGCAAAATATCTTCACATTGAATATTAATAATAATAGGTTTTTATATATTCAATATTTTTTATATTGTTCTAAAATTATGTATAGGTATCAATTATTATTTTATTTATTAAAACGTCATTAAATGTGTAATATTATTTTAATTGTGGAGTAATTAATTGCTGTTTATATATATACATATATGCGATTTTAATAATATATATTTATTTGAGCCTTTCACTTAATTACGTGTGAGTTAATGCACAAAAGAATGTCAATTCAAAACGACGTTCATGAGACAAGGTTCTGTCGCAGAGTGTGTATTTCGCAACTTGTTTCTTATTATTGCAGTCAACTGCAAAGCTACAAAAGAGAACAGAGAGCACGCTAGAATTTGCGACCACTCCGCGTTGTCTTAGCTACCAACCCTGGTTTTAGAGTTCCCACATTCGGCCGTTCTGACGTGTCCTTCGACCCGAAGGAATCCCACATCGTCATGAACTCTGCCACTGGTTTGTTTTTGTAAGGTCCTTCTCCAGCGCCAACCTTCTCTACCTCATACCTGCTCGTTTACTCTTACTACCTTGTATGGCCCCAAGTATTTTCCCTTTACTTTAAAACCTGTACCATATTGGGTACGTTTTATGGCTACCAAATCGTTTTCGCTATATTGACGATCCATTTTCCTCTTTGCATCGAACTCCCTTTTATTTTCTTCCTGCAACTTCAGTATATTTTCACGTGCTAACTTGCGTACTTTATTTCTTTTCTCTTCTAAGTCTTCGAATAAACTTTCCCTAATTAGCTCATTCATTTTTAAGGTACCTGGCATACGCATTTCGAAACCCGTAAGGATTCTAAATGGAGAAACCTTAGTACTTCTTGGTGCTGTATGATTTATGATTTATTGGATTCTCCCAATGGTCTTATACCAATTTCCGGGACTCTCGTGGCGTAATTTACAAAGCATTGGTACCACAATTTTGTGTATTCTTTCTACTTGATCATTCCTGCGAGGAACCCCAGTAGCTATCAATAAATGTACAATGGTCTGCTTATCGCAATAGTCCTTGAAAACATGAGACGCAAAGGCAGCACCTCTATCAGAAATAATTCGTACAGGATTTCCAAACAAACTAGCCTGCCTTTCTAAACAACAAACAATTTCATCAACTTCTGTGCTGCGGGTCAGGTATAGCCACACAAATTTCGAAAATCCATCAACGACAACTAATATGTGGTTATAACGTTTGGTCGTCAGCTCCATTGGCACTACGTGGTCGATATGATAAGTGCACAATGGCGTTTCTCCCTTATCTATCGGCGTCAGATACCCTTCTCTTTTCCCTACTTTTGCATTTACAATAATGCATTCTACGCAGTTTTCTACAACTCGGAGAACTTTCTCTTTCAACTTCGGGATGTAGTAACTCTTCTCTACGAGATCTTGCATTTTTTAGCAGAAAAATGGCCCTGCCTATGCGCAATCTGCATTATCTCGTTTTCCATTTGGTACGGTACAACAACAAGCTCACGATTTGGGTCTTTGAAAAGAATTATGTTATTGATATAGAAGTCTTCATAGCCCCCTTCTTCTACGATACTACGCACGACTTTAGTCCACTCGTCCCTCAGCTGCGCTTCTCTTAGTCGATGTACAATGCTGTCCGTCAGCACAAAACATGATACGCGACTCAGCGCATCAACATGACGCATTTTCGAACCCGAACGATGATCAATCTTGAAATCAAAGTCCTGCAAATACATTGCCCATCTAGACACCCGCAGAAGAACTTCCTTTTTCTTGATTTTCATAGTGAATGCGTTGCAATCAGTTACAATCTTAAACTTTATGCCCAGCACATACACTCTCCACTTGACCAAAGCACCAATGACAGCTAGGACTTCCAATTCGTATGAATTGTACTTTTCTTCGCATGTTGTAGTCTTACGGCTCATATACTGAACAGGATGAAACGAGCAATCTTCTGGGTCCTTTTGAAGCAATACCCCTCCGAATCCGTACTTACTGACATCCGTTGGAATCTCAGTTTCTAACTTAGGGTTGTACAATTTGAAAACTGGACCACTTATTAAAGCCGACTTTACCTGCTCGAACGCAATATGCTGTAGCTCCCTGAATTCATACTTGGCATCTTTTCTCAAGATATCGAACAACGGTTTAGCCATCACTGCATAGCCTTCAACAAATTTTTGGAAATACGATGTCAAACCAAAAAATCTCTGACTTTTTTTTTTGTCCCGAGTTATTGGAAAATTAGCATCTGCCTGCGTCTTTTCCTCACTTAGCCTTATGGTACCATTCTGTACAATGTACCCCAAGAAGTTAACTTTCGTCTTTAATAGCTGACACTTCGACCAATTTATACGTAGATCATTTTTGTCTGCAACTTCTAGAAATCTTTCAGCTTGATCACACCATTTTCTACGTCATTGCTGGGTATAATGACATCGTCCATATAAACTACTGCATCTCCAGCCTGAATTAAATCACGCATAACTGCCATCATAAATCTTGTGAACGCTGCTGGCGAGTTTGAGATTCCGAAAAGAAGATATAGAAACTCATATTGCCCCTTTTGTGTCACAAACGACGTATATTTCTGCGAACTGGTTTCTACTGGGACATGGAAAAATACATTTGTCAGATCTAAAGTGGTAAAAACTGATGCGACCTGTAACTTTTCTAAAATACACTCCATTTACGGCATCGAAAAATTATCCCGGATCACCATTTCATTTAGTTTTCGGTAATCGCAGCACAACCGCTTTTTTCCATTTTTCTTTGTAACTACCACAATTGGAGACGCATACTCCGACATGCTTGCCCGAATGATTCCCTCTGTCAGCCATTCCTCAACTCGTTTATCCACAATTGTTCACAAGCTGCTATACGTCTAGGACGTTGATACACTGGGATACCGCCTTTTAAGATTATTTTCATTTCTATTGGGGCATTAGGATTTCTAACTGGCTTATAATTTCGAACCAACTGCTCAACTTCCGTTTTATGCGGCTTCTCCAAGTGTATTAAATCTAATTCACTAGCTCGTCCGCCCTGCTCGAAATTTAACATGCACAAATTTCTGGATTCCTCAATTATTTCATAGCACGAATCATTCCCTGCACTAATCGCCTTAGATTCCCTCATTTCTGCTTTATTCCGCCTTTCAGTTCTCTTTGTTAGCTCCGTACCAGCCCTTGTTACTTTCAGATCTACTATATTCAGAATAGTCCTGCCACGAATCGCATCGAACCCCATGTCTTCAACCGGAACAACGTGGGACTCAATTGGCATCAGAATATTATCAATTTTCACTGATACTATAAAGCTTCCAAAGGTCAGAGCCTGACTTTCACCAATACCCGTCAGACATTTAGCACAACCGGTTAACTGCTCAATACCTAACTGCGAGAAAACACATCAACGCAAAAGACAAAACTCTGCTCCGGTATCAGCATATATATATATATATATATATATATATATATATATATATATATATATATATATATATATATATATATATATATATATATATATATATATATGAATATATGTACTAACATGTCATATAAAATAATAATTTATTTCAATCATCTGAATAAAAGTGATTAAATTTCTACAACCCAACCTCTGCAGCACATTTTAATAACATTGGGATAGGTCGCGGTCGGCGGAAGAAATCTAGAAAAAAAGTTCTTCGGCAGCCAAAGTCAATGCAGTGCACAATTAACATATTTCAGTATCGTAGGCAGACTTCTTCTTGGGGGAAGGGTTTTCAAAATAAATATTTTTTTTAATATGAGGAATTTCAAGTTTTCCCGCATTGTTTTTAAAAACTCCCAACTATATCTTTAGATTGGGGTGTGACTTAACCCCCAAAAGACCCCCTGCCGTTATTAAAAAAAAATTTATTTGGAGCCCCTTCCCCAAGAAAAATCCGGCCAACGCCACTGAAATATTCATACATATTGAGAACTTTTGCATATACGCACACAAACATGTGCACTCGCACGACATAGGCTGAAGCGATCGCTTGTCTGCAGCTCCGACCAGCTTTGCTGAAGCTAGCCTAACGACTGAGATCGTTGCTCGTGTTAGCAACAGAGCGCAACGACTTCGGCATTTCATCGTGTGGCTTTTGGAGAGAGAAAAGCCACTCGGCTGGCGTGGAGTTTGAAGAGCGAAGTGCCACTTGAAAAGCCACACAACAAATGTTGTCTTGCATTCAAACGTATGCGCGTTACGCATCTTAGTGTTTATATTGTCTTTGGTTCAGGGTATCCTATAGTCGGGCTTCCCGACTAGAGCCTGTCTCTTGTTTGTAATATTTATATAATAAGCAGTCGTAAAATAGTTACAATACATGCACATAGTAGGTATAAAAACTGTTTGATGGCTGTATATATTAATGTATATACATATATTCCTGTTGCCATTGACATTCATACATAAGTGGGCATTGCAGCAGTATGTCGAATCTATGCAAATTTCAATCGATATATATATATATATACTTTATGAAAACCTATATGAACTATCTGCGGAAAGTTGGAACAACCGTACCGTAGGAACAGCCGTTTTGTTAAAAAAAAACATATAATATAACAAAACGAACATAAATCTTATCTTACTTATTATGGACTTGAAGAAAGGTCCTGTCGTAAATAGAATTAGATAATATCTTTTGTGTGACTAATTTTAGAACGATTTCAAAAAATATATGTATATGACGGACAGCACAACGTTCGTTGTCCAATACACTTTTTTCACATCGTCTACGTCACTTAAATAGCTTAATTGTCCATTGGCTGATCACTAAATAATGTTTCAAGTGATATATAAATTAATTAGAATTTATTTTACAAATATAGAATTTATTTTACAAATACCAACAGATGAGAACATAGGCGAACATGGCTCGATCGATAGAGCTTCTACTGTGGTCCTGTCATGTTCGAAATACATTGATTAGCTCGTGAATCGACAGTTATTAGCACATTGTATTACCTTTTTCCAATTTTTTATACCCTGAACATATTGAAAATAAGTAAATCAGGGTATATTGGTTTTGTGGAAATGTATGTAACAGGAAGAAGAAGGGATCTCCGACCCCATAATGTGAATATATTCTTGATCTAGCTATTTCCGTCTGTTTGTCCGTATGTCCGTCCGTCTGTGTATGAATGCGTCGATTTCGGAGACTACTAAAGCTAGAAAGCCGAATTTGGACTTTTGAAGTTCGTGTATATCATGTTTATTTCAATCTATCGATAAGTCGTCTCGTTTACTTATTATCGAAAATAATCGGATTTCTTGAGCATATCCTAGACACCATAAAAGCTAGCGCGCTCCCGACTGGAGCTATCTCACTTGTTATACTCGTTGACGAAGTGACAAGAGTATGTTTGTTTTGTGTAATGTCTGTCCGTCTGTTTGGATGAGCGCAACTTTTTTCGGCGGTATTGAAGATAGAGCATGCAATTTTGGATATATACTTGGGTCGTTCACTAAGTAATTTCGTTTTTGTAGTGCAATTTAAACACGTTTTTTTATTGTGTGAAATATTTAATGAAATTATATATTCTCCATTTTGATCCAATACCTTTTGCCATTTTTCGGGTAAGAGATTGATTCCACGCTCATAAAATTTTTGATCCTTGCAGGCAAAAAACTGGTCCAAGTGGTTTTTGACATCTTGATTTGAGGTTAAGGTTTTCCCATCTAAAAAATATTGCAGAGACCGGAATATGGTGGATGTGGTAGCACATCCCATTCAAGCTGCTAAAGCTTTTGGCGAGTCATCAAACCTGTATGAGGTCTCGCATTATCCTGGTGGAACATTACACCTTTTCTATCGATCAATTCTGGCCGCTTCTATTTGAGTGCATCACTCAATTTGTCCAGCTGATCACAATACACTTTAGTATTTATCGTGGTATTGTCGGGCAAAAGCTCAAAATAAACGATCCCCTTGAAATCCCACCAAACAGACAACATAACCTTTTTTTGGTGACTATCGGCCTTCGAAGTGGTTCATCCTTTTAAGACCATGATTTCTTGCGCCTTACATTCTTGTAAACAACCCACTCTTTGCCGCCAGTAACAGTGCGCTTCAAAAATGTATCACTTCTTTGACATTTGATAAGCAAATCATAATCGTTAATGCGACGAAGCAAATTTCGTTCTGTACGAACATGAAGAACCCATATGTCAAGCTGCGAAATTAATTTTAGACGTTTCATGTGCTTGTGAACGGTCGCGTTAGACAAATTTAATCTTTCAGCAATTTCTAGAGTTGTTAATCGATGATTTGCATCAACCAACGACTTTATTTTATCCACATCGCCTTCAAGAGGCCTTTCAGGACGTGGTGCATCCTCAAGATCAAAATTGCCGGAACGAAATTTTGCAAACCAGTTTCGGCATTAACGTTCGGTCAACACATCTTCTCCGTATACCTCAGATAATTTTCGCCTTGCATGAAAAACAGTAAAATATGCCGAAAATGCTGTTTTTGACCTTCCATTTTCGATAGAGCACCAAACGAAAACAAAAAAATCTTACTATATCAGCTGCTCAAATATATAACGGTGAAGCGGTTAAGTGTGAAGTTGGCTGCGAAAAAAATTCAATAAGATCAGCTGTATTTATCAAAAGAAATTACTTAGTGAACGACCAATAGATATCTGCTTAAGGCAAAGTATTTAGATTTTTGTGCCACGGCCACTGGAAGGCTGGTAAATCGATAACATGTCGATACACCCCAAATCGCAAATCGATAAAATGTGAATATTTTCCACAATATTAAGGTTAAAGTCACCAAATTTGGTATGTTGATGTTCCGGCTACTCAATTCTCGAAAGATTTGCCCCCATTGTGGAAACAAAATTCGTGAATAACCTCTAAACTAAGAACATGATCTTAATTAATTTTTAGTACGTAATATGAGCATTTAAATCTATGTCAAAACCATAGCCCAAGTCTGTAGTATTTGAATTGTGTTTTTTTCGTACATGGAGACGAATGGGGGAGGTGTCTAAAAATCGAATCTAAGAGACTGCTTTAAAAGAACATAATAAACGAAGATAAGTAACGTGCATCCACTTGAATGCAAGATAAAATTTATACATACATACATTGGGTGACTCTTACTTTCTTATTGTTTGAAATATTCACCTTATCGATATCAGGTGTAACGACATGTTATCGATTTGTCGGTCTTCCAGTGGGTGTGGCACAATAATTTCAACACTTTGCCTAACTAAAAATATAGCTCCCAAGTTTCCTTAAGTCTCTAGTTTCAATAGTGCTGAAAAAATTGCGTTTATCCGGAAAGACGGACATTGTACAAATTCCATACACTCATTTCACTTTGTGAATGAGTATAAAAAGTGGACGAAAATCTCTTTTCAATAAATTCAGTGTACTGTCATTCCCCGCTATGCAATTAAATTAAGGCAACGGGGAAAAATAAAACAGTAACATCTCAGGCATCAACCATGGTCGGATCATTATTGTGCTCACTTTCGCCAGCGAGCTGGTCCGGTAGAGCGGGTAAAGCAGGTATAAAAGAATTTTTTCGTTGTCTTGGTTCTCTAGAAAGCTGCTCAGGTGGAAAACGTGATTTAGATTTCGTAACTCCTTGATAGCCAGAAGTCGAGGGAACTCACCACTTAGATCTCGCGTGAACGTGACCAAAGCTTTGCCTTGGTAACTATCCGTCAAAGTCCTAACTATTTGTGGTGCATCTTTTTATACGCTTATATGATTAGGGATCAAAGACACCTAATGTGTCGTGTGTTGCTCTGTAAGGTACTTGGAAATGGCTTTCCAATCCATTGGGGTATTGTTCGACTCAAGCACAGCATCCGCTTATTTCATAAGCCTAGAATAATTAGATAATATTTGTAGCTCCGTCCTCGGCCCTTTTAAATGGCCATAATTCTTTCTACGTTTTTCTTCCATGAATGTGGTTCTATCTCCCAAGGATTTCCTTATCAAACGCGTTATATCTGGCACTGTTTCGTCTTCTCCCTCAATCAGACTCGTGAACGGGATATCGATTAAGTTTCTACATTAATAGCCTGGTGTGTTATTTAATCTCCCTGTGTTAGGCCACCGATCACTTGTTTTAGTCCTAGACTAGCGTACGGGTTACTATTCGTGGGTTGTCCATTGTGTGGACAGCTTAAACTAGGTGAACCAAGTTTCATGTTAGTTAGCGTTTTAGAAAGGTCATTTTTTGTGATTTTGTGAATCGTCCGATTTGCTTTTTTAAGGAAATTTAATACGAAATGGGAAACCTGTGTTGACTGTGTGTTATTTTATATAGAATTTTATTTTTTCTGTGGCAAATTCATTTTTTCTAATATTATTATAATTATACCCTGCAGCTACTTTATTCAGAAGCTGCGCTTGACCCCCACTATGGAAATTACATTCGTGAATAAATTCTAAACAAAAAGTATGATCCTTATAAAATTTTCTGGACTTAACAAGTGCATTCAAATATATATACACACCAAAGCTCAATGGATGTACCTAAAATTCGAAATATTCTTGATATGCGTGTGGCTTACGAGAACATGTTTAACAAAATTTGGTGGATAACAGAGAGGCTACCGACAATTTGAAATAAACTAGATCTGCGTATGGTAAACACGACCTTAAACTGTCCAGCTCATGTAGTTTCTGAGATCAACGCATTTATACAGATACACAGACATGGTTAAATCGACTTGGCTATTGATGCTGACCAAGAATATATATACTTTATGGGGTCGGAGATGCCTTCTGCTGCATATAACATTCATTTGCACCAAACTATTATGTTCTTACGCAATTTCAATGGTATAAAATAGCAATAAAACTCTTATATGGTTATTTCTTTTACTTAAAAAATAAACATATAAGTTAACTCGATCAAAATGAATAGCACGATCAATGATACCTTGTAGACGGCTGGATATTAGTCGACCATAAGTATTAGTAAAATTCTACTTAGAGTTTTAGTCTGGGTTTGGTTGACATAATAGCGACACCGGCACGATTGACAAGTAAGAACGTTTCAGTCGGACGTAACCGATTGCGTAATACTCGTTCACAGTACACAGTAGTTATTATTGTTATTTTGGAAAAATATAGAATTTTTATAATTCATAGGTCACCGCTCGCCAACTTTCGTGATTATAGCTCTTAAATTGTGGGGGATATCGATTTTCGCGATTTAGTGGGCCGGAGTGGGCGTGATATTTTTTGGGGAGGTCACCTGCAATCAACATACCAAGTTTGATGTGTCTAGCTTTAAAATTGTGGGAGTTATGCACATGTTATTAATTTGAGCTTTCGATTTTAGCGCTTACGGAGTCGGGAAGGGGCGTGGCCGGGAAATTTTTTCTGTGATGTTTGGGGGAGCTTTCCAGTTTTGAGCTTCGAGCTCAAAAATTGTTTGAGATTGCGATTTGGGGCGTGTCGACATATTATCGCTTTACCAGCCTTCCAGTGGGCGTGGCATAAAATTTCTATCACTTTGTCTGAAGCAGATAACTACAAGTATATATCCAAATTTTCAAGTCTGTATCTTCAATAGCGCCAAAATAAGTTTCGTTTATCAGGTTGGACGGACGGACAGCATGACGGACAATGGACAAAACGAATATACTCTTTTCACTTTGTGAACGAGTATAAAAACAAAAACAATACGCAATTGTGTCATTCTAATGTACAGATTCGCAAGGGCCAACGATAGCCGCGACGAAGGCATAATACCTAGTTATACAGGGTATGCCAGTGCTAGGCAGGTCAAAATGAATATACAAAGGGAAGTTGCTCTAATAGTAGCGGCGCTTATACATCAGGAAACAATATTTAAAGATGCAAAGCAAAAAGTTAAAAGCAGCAAACAACAACTGTGAAGGAAGAATTAAAAACAACTACAGATCATATAAATTCAGTAAAGGCCAACTATTCCCATATAGAAGTTTATCAAAGAGTGTAGATTATTGAAGGGTTCAGTTGCGTTTAACCCCAACATATTGTAAAACAAAAAGACAAACAAAAAGACTCTGTCGTTCGGCGACTGGTAATAATTGATGCCAACAAAATTCTCAAACAACAAAGTATGAGGCTCTGCAAACGCAATATTAACTATTAAAAAAAATAGTCCTGAACTTTATCGCGAGACTCGCACGATTAAATTTCAAAAAACCAGTGTCTATGATTCAGAAAGAGCTGAGCGGACTTATGCAGGAGAGAGAATGAAAAATATAGATGTGTAGCTCTGCAAACATTCATCTCTGGACTCAAGAAGTCACCTAAGGTCACGGTTTTCCCAGCCCAGCCTAAATACTTGCCACCGGCCTTGGCCTTTGCGCAGGAGGCAGAAATAAACAACGATCGCTATGCGTTCGCGATAAACACAATGAGGAAAAATCTCATAAGCCCAGGAACCAACAACCCAAAGGATGGTGTCAGAAGGACTGCCAACAATCCACTGATAATTCTAAACACCAGGGCATAAACCCACACTTTAGGAAAGATGAAACAAATGGTAACAATTCTGCCAACAATGCGACATCTCATTTTACCTGTTTATATTTTCTTTGTTTAGATTAAATATTTTTTACATTTATTAATTTAAGATGCATTTGCTTTCTCTAGGCTTGCACGCTTTTTAATTTTGCAACCAATTGCACTAACGATCGCAACAACGAAACTGAATGATTATTAACATTAACGTGACTATTCGGTAAACTACGGATGCTTAGGCGAGGAGATGTCTCAGCATGCACGCTCTGTCTACTAGGGGGTCAGCTGTGCTCGGGGAAAGTGGCGTGGTTCTTGTTTGCCGCTTTGCAATATGTGTTACGATAATAACATCGTAGACAGAGAAGAAAAAATTGGAAAGCAAACCACATAGAGTATAATGGACCATAAGGATATCTGCTGCCTCTCTTAAGATCGGAGAACTCAGATGACGTTCTTCTCCGTTTTTACCCACCCTACCTGGGGGAGCAAATCAACTTCATGATCCTAACCTATACGTGCCCGCGGTGCTTTATACATAAGGTGCCCGTACAAAGATAAATTTATTCCATATTAAATTAGCATATATTCTTCAAACAATCCTCAAAATAATGAACATTAAACATTACATAAATGTAATACAAAGTAAGTATTATATGTACTGAATATATGTCTGTATATAAAAAGATTTATAAAAAGATTAATTTATATAAAGAAAAGGCAACCAGATTTGCACAGAAAAAAAAGAACTCTAAAATCTCACTCCAAAAGATCAATTGGTTCTGTTCTTGAGTAAAAGAACGATTGCAAAAAAAGAAGATAATTAAAAAAAAAATGAGCGGATCAGCTTCGCTACGCAGCCACAGTCATATGCATTGCCAAGATAGAAAATAAAGATTTTTACGCTATGAAACGTAAACAAAATAAGCACTGGTGTAGCTGGTTTACAAAGATAAGATGTCTGGGCTAGAGTCTGCGAATCGCTCTCAAAGATAACGCACATTTGTTTTCTCGCATTTTGCCTCACATTAAATTTCAGCCGTATTTACGAAGTTGTAGAGTCAATCGATGTATGGGCGATGAAAGAAAATAATATTTTTGTGTGCGGCAGTGAGTCAGTATAATAGAACATACGCAAATTATAAGTATTGGGTTAATTGGGTAAAACTAAATTTCGAAATAATTCCTTTTTAAACTGCACAACGATGCACAAGAATTGATGGAGTAGCTGCTGCCACCGGTCGTTGTCGGCTTTGTGTGTGAGACACAATGGGTGGTCTGTAGTTTGGCGTGGTGCTGCACCGGAATGTTTGTGCTACACACGTAGAGTAGTACAAAATGCACGACCACACGACTAGCTGTTGATCCGCAAATGTCCGACTTGAGGGTTCTCAAACGCACAACGGATTGGGGCGTCGCCGGCACCATTGAAGACGCTCACAATCGTGGTAACGAACAACGAAAAAAATATCGAGTCTATAGGACAGTGCATACATATTTAATAACATGTACTGCAAGAAATATTCGCACCCTCACAGTACATTAATTACATTAACGATTTTCAGGATAATGACATTTTATACATTCAATTTCCGAAACCAAAAACTGTTTGCAAAAATATTAATATTTATATATAATAAATATAATTATAAAATATTTGACCTAGAAAAGAGTAGCATACAGGAACCGTCGTGCTATACTCTGTCGGGTCACATGCATACTTTCGTCGAACTTGATGAAAAGGTTATTAACATTAATGATGCCACCATCAGTGCCACGGACGAGAACAGCGCCAAGCAGTCTCGAGATCACATCTAATAAATTTTGAGGACCATATCTTCCTCATCAGGACTTTGTTTACTAATCACTACAGGTTTCTGAAACAAAAACCAGTAGCAACCGTCGTGACGCAGATCCACATCACGGGGCATCAAAATCACCTCAAAATGCCTTCCCTTCACGAGTTGACTCTGAAAAATCTCCATTATATCAGAAAACTGAAAGCTAAATTGGTATCGAGGCATTGCTAGACCTCGAACTGAGTTGCTAGTAGAGCTGGGGGCGTCATTGCGGAGTCCTGAGGGTGGCTCTCACTTAGCTGCAGGGGGAGTTAAATCGATCAAAAATACGTTGACAAACAAAGTTGCAAAATACTTACAGATGGCCGGATATTAGATTCTGCGCGAGAGGTGCAAGATCAGCGGTTTTAGGGCTTTCGGTTGACCATAAGTATAAGAAAAATTGTACTTAGTCTTTTAGTTTGGTTTTTGTTGACATAATAGTAAAACATAATAAACTTAACTCAAAGTATTCTATATCACACCCTTTAGTAAACGATCTTAATTTATACATTTATATTCGTATAGAGACTAAAACAAACAAGTAAGGGACTCTTGTCGGAAGCGCCCGACTAGGGGATACCATGAGCTCTGTCTTTACATACATTTCATTCATACACAAAATCACACACACTCACAAATTCACGCCGCACGCTGTGCGTATTTGTACTCGTTTCCGAAGTTAAAAGAGTATATTGGGTTTGAGCAATGTCCTTCGGTCCGTCCATCCGATCATATGAACGCAATTTTTTCCGCCGCTATTGAAGCTAGAGACTTGAGTACTTGGCTTATATATATTTGTGTATACCCGCGTCAAAGAATGAGTTAAAAGAAATCGGCTACGCCCGCTGGGGATGTGGCAATTCGATAACTAATATATCTTAATTTGAATTTTGAACTCACTCAATCGTAGTAATCTTTTGTATACTATCATAATGTGAATTTAGAATTCACTTAATCGACGCATACTTTTGTGCGAAGACAATAATAATATTTATAAAATGAACAATAGGTGCGTTTACGTTCATGTTATACTCGTGTTGTTGAACTTGATTAATAGGCGCTAAATGGCGCTGACTTGCCTTACCTTTCCTGTTTCTTAGAATTGTAAAAGCGGCTGTTTGCGTTTAATTAACTGGTAGTGTGACATAGCATGCAAATAAAGTTATTATTTTTCAATTAGTTGTTAATTATTACTTAAATTATTAGTAAACACTCTTACGCAAAGTTATATGACAGAATGTGCCAAATTATATCAATAAAATTTAACTTACAATAATAAGAACTAACAAAAATAACTACTGTCTACTGTGAATGAGTATTACGCAGTCAGATACGTCCGACTGCAACGATCGTACTTGTTTTTTGCTGCGCTTGGTTTCCATTATGGAAACTGAGTTCATGAATAACTTTAAACTAAGAGCATCATCTTGATGCAATTTTTAGTACATAATAAAATTAAAATAAATAAAGAAAAAATCGATATACAAACCAAAATGCAAGTCTATAGTATTTGAATTGCGTTTTTAAAGTCGTTCACGAAAATTGGTTTTCAATGTCCGTCATGCTGTCCGGCCGTCTGTCCCTCTGTCCGGATAAAGGCAATATTTTTCGGCGCTATTGAAGATAGAGAATTGAAATTGGATATGTACTTGTTGTTATCTGCTTCACAGAAGGTGTTAAGATTTTTGTGCCACGCCCACTGGGAGGCTGGAAAATCGATAACATGTCGATACACCTCAAATCGCAATTCGATTAAAGCTTAATATTTTCCACAATATAAAAGTTAGTCACCAAATTTGGTATGTAGATTGCTAGTGACCTCCTCCAAAAATTGCGACCCTAATTTCTTGGCCACGCCCACTATAACGCCCCCTAGCGCTCAGCTTTAAAAAATCACTAAAATCGATGTATTTGAAAGCTCAAAACGGAAACATGTGTATAATTCACACAATTTTCAAGCTGTAGACACTAAACTTGGTATGCAGATTGCTGGAGACCTCATCAAAATATTGATACCTTGATATCCCGGCCACGCCCATTACAACGCCCCCAGCCACAGCCGACCGAGGTACGCGCCGCATAACGTGCGGTTAAAAAGATAGCGAACAATAGACAGATGACAAAGGACTAACGTTTTAAGAATAGGAACAGAAGAAGCTTACGGATTACATGGAAAATATTATTATAACTAGAACATAATATACGAAATGGATTATGAATAGCATAGTTAGTATCATACATTTGAAGGGAAATGATTTTTACTCGGAACCGCAAAACTAATTTCGCCATTAATTAGTTTGTGTAAGAAGATTACAACAAGCATGGTTCTACTATTAGAAAGAGAGGGAAGATTTATTAGTAATAGTCTACTAATTTAAGAAGGCATGCGAGAACTAGGATAGCAGTTAAGACCTCGGAGGAAAAAAAGCAGAAATTGTTATGTACAGATTCAATTCTATCCTGATGAACCTTGCATTGAGTACACCATATACAAGATCCATATTCATGAATTGGATGAAAAAGTGAAGTAAATAGAGTCTTTTTAACATAGGGATCGTCAAATTATTTCGACCGGCGCATTATGAATCCCAGGACTCCAAAAGCTCGATTAGCAGCAGTAGAAATATACTTGTCAAACTTAAGCTTGAGGTCTAGAATGATACCCCAAACATGAACTGCCTCAATAGGCTAAAGTGGCTTAGCATTTATAAAATAATTATTCAAAAAAGGCATTTGTCTATAAAAAGACATTCATTTATACTTACTGTTATTAAGATTTAATATATTTACTTGACATTAGGTTTTATTTCAATCTTTGGCCAGATAGACAACAGACTAAGTTTTATGTTACCGTAATACGTCAGCAGGCGAGAGAGATTTACCGCAGAAAGAAGGTCATTTATGAACAACTTGAATAACAACGGACCAAGGTGACTTCCTCGTGGTACTCAGGAAGTAACTTGAACAGGCTTAGAAACAAGACCTTTAAAGTCGACTTTTTGAGTCTATAACGTTGAATAGTTCGGAATCCAACGAATTAGGTTATTTGGAAATCCCAGAACATGAAGTTAATGTAGTAAAATCGCTTGATTTAATAACAAAAGACGTCAATTCCAAAAAGTTTTTGGTAGTATATCTATATTTCATAATCCCGTGCTGGGAAGCTGAAATTATAGATCTACAAAGCTGTTGTAGTTGAGGAGTTATTAACTTCTCAAAAATCTTAGGAATGGCAGACAACTTAGAAATACCTGAAGAGTTCTGAAAATTATACTTGTTTCCTTTTCTAAGGAGAGGAATAATAAATAATTCTTTCCAAATGTTAGGAAAATAACTTAACTCCACGGACAAATTAAAAAGTTTATACAAAGGCTTTAAGAGACCTTCGGCAAAGTACATAAGCACGCAGCCTGGTACTCCATCAGGTCCAGGTGAAAATTCGGGTTTGATGACGCTTAGATAATTTACAAGTGAACTTTTTCTGATCAAGGGCCCGAAAACGGAACTAGAAGCACTTACATAATAAGAATTTGGCAAACCAGGAAGATAATTCTGAGAATTAGTTGTTTGAAAAAATTTAGCAAATATATCGGCAATAGCCTGATCTGAGCCAGCGAGAAAGTCCTTATAACATTGGTTAATAAGTACAGTGAAATTAGATCACGCGATCAGATTTCGAGTGTAATCCAAGAAAGATCCAAATTTTTTTAAATTTCCGTACATTCCTGACCTTTTATTTTTTAAATTGGTTAATTCCTATGTAATACAAATAGGTTTATTAGACCTAATTGAATCACAAACCGGGACACATGTATCGAATAGATGGTTTAAAGTGGAATAAAAAATCGCGATTGCACTATCCATGTTCCCACACGTTTAAAGCCGAGAGCTGTCAGTCTGGGATAAGAGCTTAGTTAGTTAACAAAGTCGGTTTTCCGAAAATGGCGAGCTCGCTCTCGAGGTTTATTACCTGGGCTTAGCACCCGAGCAGGTAAATCACTCAATACCTCTAAAGTGGGGTTATAAAGGTCTTCAGGAATTCATATAGTGTCAGTGCGAGAATCAAATAAGAAAGCGTGATCCAAAACAAAAATAAGATCGATTTTTTTATATAGCGAATTTGGAAGAGCATTGGTCTTACACAATGACATCCCAAATAAATTATCGAGAATATCATTTTGGGTCGTGGAAGTTAAAACGCTAAAATCAGAGCTGGAAATCCAAGTAGTTCCAGCCATATTGAAGTCGCCGAGAATTACAAGAGAATCAAAAGCATAGCAGAGACAGAGTGTATAGCAGAGAAATGCAAAGAATAGGCATAATTATCTGAAGAAGGTGGAATATAGGATCATGTTCTAAAAAGGCACACACCGTTAATACACAATTTGACGGCAACAAATTCTGTAGCTATACTACAGTCTATAATTACTATCTCTGAAACTAAGTCAGCGATCTTTTCTTTAAATAGAGAATATGCTGGATTTCTGCATTTAGAATGTCAGGACTTAGCCATGTTTCAGAGAAGGCAATTACATGAAAAGGAAAGGATAGACTATTAAGATAAAGATTACTTAGTTTACTACAAAGACTTCTTACATTCTGCTAGCCAAGAGAGAGGGAGGATGTTCGGATGCCGCCAGGTGGCGAAAGTGCAATCGGAGACCGATTATATTTTTTCGCAGAGTAATCTTTTATTATTAAGTGGTCCGGCCAGAATTCTTTACAATTTTTGTTGCCATGTTCAGCCGGGAAACCTATTTACATGATGAGAATTCCCGAATATACGCAAATTGGAATCTTTCCACAGTAATAATGGCTATAAATTTCGCCAGAAGAAAGGCACTGACATCAACAGATGTAGTATCAGGGGCAAGTCTAAAAACAAAGAATTGTTTTTTTTTGTGGAACACCTACATGGGTCACGTTAGGAACCTCAGCAGTAGCTTCCAATGGAGTAATAGCCTTGGTTGATTAACCATTTGATTCGGCTGGTTTATTAGCACTAGAATGGTGATCAATAATAACTTCAGAATCAGAATAATGTTCGGGGTCAGAAGGAGCAACATCCTTGGTAACGATGTTGTTTTTTTCACATCTGTCTTTGATGTGGAGAGAAGGCGAAGAAACACGTATTAATTGTAAATTAGGAGCGAATGTTGGTGACAATTGTGTAGCGATAGAAAGTTCATTAAGGCCAATAGAAAGCCCAAAATTGGCCTTTTGGAGATTCGTTGAAAAGTTTTATAACTTATCCAAAGCGGAGAAGCCGTCGGACAGGCCGAAAATATCTCCAAATCCACTCTTAATCTGCCTCATGAATCCTAAAATATCCCTTTCTATATCCACACGGGTTTCACAAAACCACTTTAAACCTGACTTGGACTCAAGCAGGTGGATAATACGGCCAGCGCATTTTTTGTGCGACCAATTACCACACAACCAGCAGTAAAGAAAACTTATCCTAACATTTGCTAGTACCTGGCAATTTTTTTTATCGAAAAAAAAAAACAATATTAAGTTATTTAACTGAGGAAAAATTAAAAGAATAAATTTAAAATAAAGAAATAAAACAAAAATAACTGTTCAAAATAAAAACAGTGTTCAAAAAAATAAACACAAAATACAAAATTGATGTTGATTTGTAACTACAACAACAACGAAATATAAACGAATGCGAACACGAGTGCGAAAGGATTTGTTACTGCTTTTCTTGGGTGGTTGACTGACATCTACTCTAAGTTTGCCAGGGCCTTGTTTCTCCATGGGTTGTTCCTCTTGAGCTCTTGAACGTCGCCTTCTCCTGACAACTTGCGTAGTTGGCGTCTATTATAGTTTTATTAATTCCTTTGTTGGAGGTTCATCTCCTACGGTTGTCATTATTTTCTGTGGATAAAACTGCAAGTCTGCTCTTCTATCTTCTTCCAGAATTACCTGGACAGTTTCTCATCTTCCTAGTGTGTCAGATCTGCCTCACCCCATCGGTGAGCATCTGCTCCTCCTCCAGCACTTCCTCACAGGTGCGCTCGCTGTTGCTGCACATTCTCGGCTCATCAAAGTCCATGTGACTTTGCGACGTGTTGTCCACATCCGTCCCCATGACCTCAGCTCCTGCTTCAGCGGCTTCTTCCCGAGTTGGGCAGTTGCTTCTAACAAAGTAGGTATAGCCCCCATCTTGTCTGCCTTCCCTTTCTCTCTCTCTTCTTTAGCGTTCTTCCTCTTGTGCAGTCGGTATTGGAGGTGCCCGGATCTTGAGGACGATCTTTTCAAGCCACTCATTTGCGTTCCCTTTTTGGGGGGATGTGGTAATAATGTATTTAGTACTCCCGAAATGTGTTAGATAATCCTGAAGTGCTTGGTGCAAGTCAGCAATAACTGAATCAAATTGCTGAAGTTTGGTGGCGAAGATCGTTCCTTTTAATGAATAAAATGAATAAGTTTAAAACAAACTTTTATTTAAAAGCTAAGGCTTTTACATGGTGTCAGAAGAAAAAGCATACTTCAGTAAATAAGATGGAATCACAAGTTTCTGATATATGTCAGTCTTGTGTTTGGAAAGAAATTGACCTGCATATTTTGAGCTTCAAAAACAAACACTGGTATATGAGGAATGATGATATACTTTTACATCATAAAGAAAACAATTACTGGAATATTATCATGGAAAAATTATCTGGAAAAGCTGAAACGTGATTTTTTGGCTTACATGATTTTGCATGATAAAAATGATATTAAGTCGCAGCGATCACTTGCTGAAGTTTTGGGGAAATTTGATAAGCATCATTTAATGAATTCTTGAAGGAATTACGTATGCAGATAGAACGATGTAATTGTACTTGTGCTTGTGGACTATCGTATGCTAAGGGATCGCACCATTACTGGAGTATTTGATAGAAAGATGCAGTTAAAATTGTGGCTTGGTAGCGATGAACAAGATGGTGGGTGCTTCAGTGCGTACTGAATCCCGGAATATACATAAAATGAAGAAAAAAGCACGATGTTGGACATTATTGGAAAATGTGGAAAAAATTGTCATCTTCAGTAAATGTCTCGTGGTTGGGGGAATAGTCAGAATTATGCTGGAGCTAAGAGGAAAGCCAAATGTTGAGTTTCTTAGTTAGAGAAATATTATTTCTGTTGAAGGTTAAATTATAAAGAATACTGACTTGGAATTTAATCTAAGAAATAGTGGCATTTATATATTAAATTCAGAAGCAGAAAAAGTGAGCTTAAGTGAAGTGAGGAAACATGCAAGGATTTTCCGGTTTATGATTATAATAATAAAAAAGTTAAAATGTATGGAACTGTATGGTTGAAGTTAAAATATGTTAATTTTCGGAAAAGAAAGAAAAGCTAGTTTTACGTATGTTACGAATGAACTTGACCCAATATTATGGATTAATAAAAGCGGACAGATATTGATTTAATAAATTTTCAAAGTGAAGAGAAATATTTGTATGCAAACTGGGGTGTATATAGTTGAATTGGAAAGTTACCTGGGAAAGTCACTATCCACTTACAGCCGGGTTTAGGCCAGTAATTCACTTTTATAAAAGATTTCCGCCAACTCTCATTGCTAAATTAAAATAAAAACGGATAAGATGATGAATGATGGTTTTATTTCACATGTCTCTTATCCAACTAACTAGGTTAATAACTTTCAGGTGGAGCAGAAAGTAGGTGAAGATTTTCGCCACCGTCTTGAACCTAAGCCGATCAATGTTTGTATTCGCGCAGAGCATTTTCATACTCGTTCGCGCAGTGAAAAGTGTATATTGGTTTTGTGCAACGTCCGTCATGCTTTCCGTCCGTCGGACCGTCTGAGCATCTGTCCGGATGAACGCAATTTTTTTCGGCGCTATTGAAGATAGAGACTTGTTTTTAGATTTTTGATATACACTTGTAGTTATCTGCTTCGAAGAAACTGTCAAAATTTATGTACCGCACCTACTGGGAGGCTGGCAAATCTATAACACGTCGATACACCTCAAATCGTAAATCGATAAAATGTGAATATTTCCGACAATATTAAAGATAGAGTCATCAAATTTGGTATGTAGATTGCTGGTGACCTCCCCCAAAAATTACAACCTTGATATTCCGGCCATACCCACTAAAACGCCCCCGGCAGCCCACCATAAAAAATCGGAAATGGCTATATCTCTCTCAGTTTTTAAGCTGGAGGCTCCATATTTGCAATATATATTATAATATATATATATAATATATTACTGGAAAGCTTCCCAAAAAATCAAAATCTTTCAGCTGTAATCATTAAAATCGATATACCTGAAAGCTCAAAACAGTAACGTGTGTATAATTCACGCAATTTAAAGTTAGAGTCACTAAACTTGGTGTGTAGATTACTGGATTACCTCCCGAAAAGATTGCGAATTTGGTATCTCGGCCACGCTTACTAGAACGTCTCCCAGTGCCCCCGCCTTAAAAATTGGAAATGGTTATGTCTTCCGAAGTTTTTGAGCTAGAGTCACCAAATTTTAAAGGTAGATTAGTGATCACCTCCTTTAAATAAGGTACAAAATGTACAAAAGATCGCTTGCAGAATTAGCCCTCCCGACTCAATAAGTAGCGAGTCACAAAAAACGCCATCAATAAACAGGCGACAAGGAGACCATAAGTTGCCAGGCACGCGCCCAACCAAGCCTGCACATCAGGCGAACCAAAACGGCGATTTCCCTTCCAAGCGACCAAGAGACGGCGTGTCTGAGCAGCGCAAGACTCCTCCGAAAAAGTCTAAACTGCAGGACCAGATTGTGAATATACATATGGAGCCAATCGACCCCAAGCAAATCTCTGCCACCCAGGGCCCACCTGGTAGTCGCAGAGCAGAGGGCTGGACAACAATTAACGGCCACCAACGAGTGCAAAAACATGCCAGAGCCGACGCCATTATAATCTCTGGAGCGAACCTTCGCTGAAGCAACTAAGTGGAGATGTCCAGGGCATCTGCAAAACTGTAAAGGGTAATCTTCTTCTGCGTCTTAGCAGGAAACCAGAGCATAGTACCAGCGAAGCCGTTGGAAAGGCACTGGGCAGCAAGGTATTCGTCAAAATTCTGTGTCGACTGAAATTGCGATCCGCGACCTGGATGAGCTGGCGACAAAGAATAAAGTGTTCCAGGCGGTAAATGATACCTTAGAGGATGATTCCTTGTCAATAGACGTGGTGAAATCACTCCGACAAGCATTTGGTGGCCAATAAAGAGCAGCGGTAACACTTCCTGCGTTAAAAGCAAAGACGCTGGTTGAGCTTTCAAAAATCCAGATAGGATGGCCTACGGTGATTTGCCGCATAGGCGCAATAGACCAACCATAGCGATGCTTTAAATGCCAAGAGTATGGGTACATCGCGGCTAACTGCAACAGCGGAGAAGACATTAAAGGTGCATGTTTCAGATGCGGACAAATGGATTACGTAGCTAGAAATTATTCCAAGTCACCTAGATGCGGTCTTTGCGTACATAGAAGCGAAAAGATAACGGACCATGCAGCGGGCAGCGTTAAGGGCTCAGCGTACCGTACTTCAACTAAATCTTAACCACTGTGTAGAAGCTCAAGCACTTCTAAAGCACAGTGTTAGCGAAATGCGCATCAACATAGCCGTTCTAAGTGAGCCCCACCACCGCGGGACCAGTTGCCCAAGAACTTGGACCACGAATGCAGACGGTAAAGTTGCACTGTGTGTATGCGGCGTTTCATCGATGTCCAGCACCATGTCGTTTAATGGGTTCGAACGTGCACAATTCGGCAACATCTGGAATTAAGTTGCTAGCTTGCCCCGAGCATGCAAATGTGTGACTTTACATTCCCATTGGAGGACTGGTAGACAACACTAGGGGCCGAAAGGTCATCATTGCAGGTGACATTAACGCCTGGGCAGTGGAATGGGGCAGACAAACGACTAATGCAAGAGGTCGTGCCCTATTGGAAACCTACGCTTCACTGGACATCGGCTTGCTGAGCTCGGGCACCCAGAGCACCTTCAGCCGGGCCGGCACTGGGTCCATAATCGACCTCACATTTGCAAACCCATCTCTAGCTATCGGAGCTAAGTGGGAAATCTGCGACGCGTACACTGCAAGCGTCCACTCTGCAATTCTGTGCACAATTGGTGAACACCCGGCAAGAGTACCATATAGCAAGAAGAATTTTAAAAAGATTATACGGGAGAGCAAACGGGAATACTTCTTACAGTTGTGTGAAAGTCAGCTGAATATGAGCCATAGGGAAAGCATACAAAACTGTCGTCAAAAGAGTCCACGCCCAATGACATACCGTCGATTTTAAATACGCTCTTTCCAACGTTATGTATGCACACAACATCCCATCGAAACACAGAGAACCAACTGCAGAGCGTATCGACGAGGTCAAAGGTGACGAGCTGCTGAAGATCGCTAGAAGCCTAAAACCCGGTAAAGCACCAAGTTTGGATGGAATCCTAAGCTGTGGACTGCAACTGGCTATATCACTGCCAAGTTCAAGTTCGTACAGCTCTACAACGTATACCTAAAACAGAGAACTTTCCCCTCAATTTGGAAAGTTTGAGCCAGTCGGTAGCTACAGTCGCAGAGTACCATCATACATCATATTCCAGAGGAGCGATACTAAAACTGAGCCTTGGGAACCCCTGTGGACACGAGGTGGGTACGGGGGCCATCCGTAGTGTCGTAGCATAGCAGCCTTACTCTGAAATAGCTGCATATAGTTTCCTGAAGCTATTCCAGAACTCGGTATGTTGTCTTTGCAGTCGTGGGCAAAGAGCTAAACGAGACAGAAGAATCCTGCAAACGTTGAATAGAAATAATTTACCGATGGCTGTCATCAGGGGAGCTCGCAACACAAAAGACAGAGGCCGAGACAGAGACATAAAATCAGCAGAGTCATGCAGAGCGTTGTCCAGGATTATGCTGAACACACGTGGCCCAAAACAGCAACGACGCCGCCTCCTCATAAGCGTCAATAATGCAATAATTATATATGATTCCCCCGTCTGGAGCATAGCAATAGCTGTTCCTAGCTACAGCCGCGGCATCTGCCAACTAAGTGCGCTACAGGTCATTTGTGCCATCCGAACAGTATGGGAAGAAGCAGTATTAGTCATCTCAGGTATGTTACCGCTTAACGAATAGTTCGCAGACTCCGATACCATTTATTTACAGCTAACAGGAGAAGTGCACAAATGGAGCTTACACCCGCATTACATAGCGCGATGGAAAACGCGGTGGGACTGCTCGGCAAAATGACGCTGAACTTATAGACTTATCCCCAACAATTGGCAATGTGGCTTGCCAGGAAACACGGCGAGGTTTACCTCCACGTGACCCAGTTCCATTCCGGTCACGGATGCTTTAGAAAACATAAACCAAACCTAATAGACAACATGATCGAATCAGCAGACAAACGGAATGCCTTCAGGGCCTTCGCAGGGTCGACGATTGTCGAGCTGCGGAGGCTCAAGCGACAAAGACGTCTGCAGAAACTACATATGTAGATAGCACACATGTGCCTGCAATGCAATAGCAAAATAGCAATACTGCGCGGCCGTACCGCAAGCAAAGTGCGCTATATACCACTAAATGTTACTGCAGCTCCCCAATTTGCTTAACCTCCTTAAACTACCGTAAGCTAATGTAAATTATGTAAGTTTCCTCTTAATAAAAAATCGAAAACCAAAAAAAAAGGCTGCACGCTGTGAACAGCTGCTGCGCATTGTACAAATCAAAGGCCAAGTCCGCAGTATTTGAATTGGGGTTTTTTTTGTGTTTTTGCAAATATGGGGTGGATGGGGGGAAGTAGCCAAAATCCGAAATATTTCTCACCTACGTGAGTTTCACGCGAAGATTGTGCACATATTGTGTTTGGTGGGTCTAGCTTTTTTGTTTTTAAGATATGTGGCAAAATCCGAGTCAAAAAACCGATAATTACAAATAATAAGAAAATGAGACCAGTTATTGATGATTTGAAACAAACTTGATCTGCGTATGGTATACACGAACTTAAAAAGTCAAAGTTCAATTTTTAGATTTATAAACTCCAAAATCGACGACAGACAGACGGACGGACGGACTGACAGACGGACATGGCTAGATCGACTCGGCTAGTGATGCTGATCAAGGATATATATTTATTGTGTCGGTGATGCCTCCTTCTGCGTGTTACATACATTTGCACAAAACCGTTATACCTTGACTTACCCGTTTTCAATGGGTTCAGGGTATACAAATTATAGCTAAAATTAAATTACCAAATTTCGATAATTACCGATAATTCGATAATTATTGGCTTTCTTTACTTGGTTTTTTTGAGCCTATCTTATTTTGAGCATATCTTAGATACCATAAGAACCAGAGCCACCTAATTCAATGTTTAATATGCCCGCGTGAAGCATACGCAGGTAAAGAATATTTTGAATTTGGCAATTCAAATACTAAAGACTTGCGCCTTGGTTTGTATATTGAATGCTCTTGTTAAGCCCAGAAAACTTCATTAAGATCATATTCTCAGTTTAAAAGTTCTTAAATTTAGTAGGGGCCAAGTGCATAAGCGTGCGTTTACATGGGTGTGTTTGTGCGTGTGTGTGTGTGTGCGTGTGTGTGCGTTTGCGTGTGTGTGTGTGTGCGTGTGTGTGTGTGCGTGTGTGTGTGTGTGTGTGTGTGTGCGTGTGTGTGCGGGTGTGTGTGAGCGTGTGTGTGTGTGTGTGTGTGCGTGTGTGTGTGTGTGTTTGATTCTATGTATGTGTGTATGTGTGTATGAATGCAAGGAGATTAAAATATGAAAACACTGAGTTCAGGGTACCCCTAGTCGGGCGCTCCGACTAGAGCCTCCTCACTTGCTTTTTATGTACATATGTATTTGTATATACAAATTATTACTTTCAATAAGTGGCCAGCAAAAAACAAAAAAGAAAAGCAATATAAGTAAAGACGTTGCAGTCGGACTTAACTGACTGCGTAATACTCGTTCAGAGTATACAGTAGTTCTTATTGTTATTTTGGAAAAATATAGAATTTTGGGTGTGGCCAACATTTTTCACCCAAATTTGGTGACAATACCTCTAAAATGTTGGGGTACAAATTTTTTGGAAGTGGGCGTGACCAGGAAATTTTCCTTAGCTATCTTTAAAGGGGATTTTCGCGATTCATGGGGGTGGGCTAGCTGGGGGCATTCTAGTGGGCGTGGCCGATATATCTAGGTCGCAATCTATTGGGGAAGTCACCAGCAATTTACATTTCAGTTTGGTGTCTCTAGGTTTCAAACTGTGAGAATTACTCACATGTTACCGATTTGAGCTTTTAGGTATATCAATTCTTGCGAAACCGGAGGCTGAAAGGGGCGTGGCCGGGAAATTTTTTCGGTGATGTTTTGGAGCTTTCCAATAAAATTGAGTTTAAATATGCCGTCTCTAGCTCAAAAACCGGTGGAGAACTATTTCCTATTTTGTAAGGTGTGCGCGCTGGGAAGGCGATCGACATGTTATCCATTTGCCAGCGTCCCAGTAAGCGTGGCACAAAAATCTTAACACTTTGTCTGTATATACGAGTAAATCTTCCAAGTTTCAAGTTTCTAGCTTCAATAATGTGGACAAACGGGCGGACGGACAGAAAGACGGACAACCCAATATACTCTTTTCACTTTGTGAACGAATATAAAATCCCCTGCGGGATATCAAATTTGACCACACGTTTTCTTTAATAACTTTTATGTTTCTTAACCGATATTTTGGATATCGATTTTTTAAGTACTATAGTATACTAAAATATTCATGTCAACCAAATTTGGTGTTTCTAGCTCTCACAATCTAATAATATGATTAAAAAAATTTGGTTTGTTGATTTTGAGATTTTAGGAAAACGGTGTGGGCTATCGATCTTTTGAAATAAACTTGATCTGCGCGTGCCATGGAAAAGTCTATATTCAAAAAGTTTAAGTATCCGAGATCAACGCGTTCATACATACGAACGGACGGACACACAGCCAGACGTAGCTAAATCGACTCGGTTATTGCTCCAGTTCAAGAATATATATATATAGGAATCGGAGAAGAGCGAGAAGAGAAAAGACAGAAACTCGGAGTGGCCATCGTTATTAAACAATACCATAGACAGAAGGGAGTAAGCTAAAAGAGTGGTGAGATCAGAGTCATTCGGTGCCTAAATCTCATATACATTGAAAATCAAAAATCAAAAATCGCATTCGCATTCGCAACGGACGTGTTTTTTTCTTGCGCCTCGAATTGTTTAATTTAAACTCATTTAATCAATCTTATATTCGTTTTTTTTTACCTAAAAATAGTATTGCAACAGTGTGATTCAATCGGATCCGTGAAACTCATTGTTCAAATCTATTTGGCAATCTTCTAAATTAATTTGCAAAATTTGAGTTCAAGAGCAGTTTCATTGCCGGCTGCTAACTTTTTGTTTTTGCATTTGCTCTCTGCATATTCCTCTTGCTATCATTCCGCGCTCTAAAACGGTCTTTTCGATCAGTTGCACCGAAAATCGTTTCTTCTGTAGAGTAGAACATCATATAAATTGGTCATACCTACATTAATTTTAATGAATGATATCTTAATTGATAATCCATATTTATGTGATTATAAAGTCAGCCAACAAATTAATTTGGGGAGGCATTTCTAAGACATTAAAGTTTAAATGGAATTTTCACTCGCATTCGCAACAGACGTGTTTGTACTTAATTAATTTGCAAAATTTGAGTTCAAGTGCAATAACAAACTGCAGCGCAAGTATACTGATTGTCTTGTGCAGTTGCATTGCCGGCTGCTAACTTTTTGTTTTTGCATTTGCTCTAGGCATATTCCTCTTGCTATCATTCCGCGCTCTAAAACGGTCTTTACTCTCTCCGCGCTTACACTAATATTGTTATTGGTGTTGGTCAGTTCTTTTTTCTTATAATTTTTGATTTTGCTTTGATCCCGTTGTTTATTTCGGTTGTCGCGCCCGCGCTATTTACATTTGTATAATAATTGTTGTTGCATTGTAAGTAGATATCGGCATCAATTCTGTTTAACCCTAGTGTGCTTATTTTTTCTGTACACTTTAACTTTAATCCTTCTTGAGCAGTTATTTTTGTTTTATTTCTTTATCTTTAATTCATTTCCTTTGATACTACATAATGTTTGTCTGCTATAATAAAAATTGCCAGGTGCGTGCAAACGTTAAGTTGAGTTTTGTTTGCTGCTGGCTGTGTGACAATACGTCGCACGAAAAATGCGATGGCCTCAATGGCCGCATTATCGACCTGATTGAGTCCAAATCAGGTTTAAAGTGGACTTGCGAATCCTGCAGGGAAGTTGAAAGGGACATGATGGGATTCATGAGGCAGACTAAGAGGGACTTTGGGGATATCTTCGGGCAGTTTAAAAAACTGTCCGACGGTTTCTCCGTTCTGGATAATGAGTTCAAAGCTATGAAGCTTTTGAACTAATTTCCAAGGCGTAGAAAAGCCAATTTTAGGCTGTCTATTGGCCCAAATGAACTTTCTGCCCCGACAGAATTGCCAACTACATCCGCTCCTAACTTACAATTATTTAATTTTTCATCCCCCTCTCCCCACATCAAAGACAGAAGTGACGAAACCAATATAGTTCCCATGGATGTTGCTCCTTCTGTTCCCAAACCTTTTTCGGATTCTGTAGTTATTAGCCCTGTTGACACTGAGCAACTTTCTAGTGCTAATAAGCCGACTAAATCAAATGGTCAATCTAAGGCTATAGCTCCATTAGAAGCTACTACTGATGTTCGAAATGTGACCCTTGTAGGTGTTCCATAAAAAAAAATCTTTTCTAGGCTTGCCCCTGACGCTACATCTGACGATGTTAAGGCCTTTGTCCAGGCCAAACTGAAAGCCAATATTACGGTGGAAAAATTCCAATTTTCGTATATTCGGGACATTTCCTCATTTCAAATAAGTGTTCCGGCCGAACATTTCAGCAAAATTTGCTGCAAAGAATTCTGGCCAGACCACTTAATCATTAAAGAATACACTGTGAAGAAAAATCGGTCTCCGATTGCACTTCCGCCGCCTGGTGTAAATCTAAACCCACGTCTTGCTGTCTCTGTTAGTACAAAAAACTAACATTCTCCCTCTCACTTTGCTAACAGAATGTAATGTACTAAACTAAATAATCTTTATCTTAATAGCCTATCCTTTCCTTTTCATGTCATTCTCTAAAACATGGTTAAGGCCTGACATCCTTGATTCTGAAATCCTATCTAACAAGTTTTCTATCTATAGAAAATATCGTACTTCTCGTCGTGGTGGTTGTGTTTATTATTATTGCTGTTGATACTGATTTGTTTTCAGAGATAGTAATAATCAACTTTAGTATAGATAGAGATTTTGTTGCCGTCAAATTGTGCATTAACGGTGTCTGCCTTTTTATTACTAGCTCATATATTTCTCCTTCTTTAGATAATTCTATCTATTCAATGCGCTTCTTCACAATAAATTCTGTTTCTGCTATGCTTTCCGAACGTGATTTTTTTATAGTTCTCGGCAACTTCAATATTGCTGGAACTACTTGGATTCCTAGTCCTAATTCTAGCGTGTTGACTTCCATGGCTCAAAATGATTTTCTCGATAATTTATTTGGGATATCATTGTGTCAAGTCAACGCTATCCCAAATTCGCTGTATAAAATGCATGACCCTATTTTTGTTTTAGACCACGCTTTCTTATCTGATTCTCGCACTGACACTATATGAATTCCTGAAGACCTTTATAACCCCACTTTAGAGGTATTGCGTGACTCACCTGCTCGGGTGCTAAGCCCAGGTAATAAACCTCGAGAGCGAGCTCGCCATTTTCGGAAAACTGACTTTGTTAACTAACTAAGCTATTATCGCAGACTGATTGGTCTCGGCTTTACACGTGTAGGGACATGGAAAGTGCAATTGTGATTTTTTATTCCACTTTGAACTATCTTTTTGATGCATGTGTCCCGGTTTGTAATTCAATTAGGTCTAACAAACCTGTTTGGTTTACACGGGAATTAACCAATTTAAAAAATAAAAGGTCAAGGATGTACGGGAAGTTCAAGAAATCTAGCTTTTTCTTGGATTACACTCGATATCTGATTGCACGATCTAATTTCATTGTCCTAAATAACTAACGTTATAAGGATTACCTTAGAAGTTGTAGGATACAGTTCCAGCGGGTTCCTAAACGGTTCTATAACTTCGTTAATGCGAAGCGCAAAGCATCAACACTACCATCAACTGTGTTTTTTGAAAAAACGACTGCTGACTCAGATCAGGCTATTGCCGATTTATTTGCTACATTTTTTCAAAAAACCTATAGTTCTCAGAGTTATTTATCTCATTTGCCACATCCTTATCATGTAAATATTTCTAACTGCATTTTTGGGTCTTTGATCATAGATAGTTTATTACTAAATGATCTAAGGATCATCAAGTCCTCATTTTCACCGAGATCTGATGGAGTACCAGGCTGCGTGCTTAGGTTTTGTGCTGAAGGTCTCTCAAAGCCTTTTTTTAAACTATTTAATTTGTACGTGGAGTTAGGTTCCTCACATTTGGAAAGAATCATTTATTATTCCTCTCCTTGAAAAAGGAAATAAATCCTTAAAAACAACAAGTCTAATGCTCTGAACTATAGAGGTATTTCTAAGTTGTCTGCTTTTCCTAAGCTGTTTGAGAAGTTGATAACTTTTCAACTACAACATCTTTACAGATCTATATTTTCACCTTGCCAGCACGGTTTTATTGAATATAGATCTACTACCACTAATTGGAATTGACGTCTTTTCTTATTAAGGGATTTCAAAATAAAATGCAAACAGATTTTATTTGCACTGATTTCAGTAAGGCGTTTGACTCTGTTAATCAGTCGCTTTTACTGCATAAGCTTCATATTCTGGGATTTCTAAATAACTTAATTCTTTGGATATCTAACGATTTATATTTAAGAATCCAAAAAGTTTACTTTGAAGGCCTTGTCTCTAAACCTGTTCATGTTACATCCGGAGTACCACAAGGAAGTCACCTTGCTCCGTTATTATTCACTTTGTTTATAAATGACCTTCCTTCTATAATAAACCACTCTCGGGTGCTGATGCACGCCGATGACGTAAAACTTTTCCTGTCGTCTACTAATTCTCTAGGTGGACAAAATTTGCAATCCGACCTTGACAGTTTTCAAAGCTCAAACTAATCATTGGGGAAATTGATTCTTCCGAATTAATCAATTAAATTAGTTTTGCGGTTCCGAGCAGAAAAACGAAAATTTTTTTACCGCTTTCTCTTAAAATGTATAATGCAAACTATGCTATCCTTAACCCTTTTCGCATCTTATGCGCTAGTTATAACAATCTTTTCCCTATATTAAAAAATGCATCTTCTGTCCCTGTTATTAAAATATTAGTCCTTTGTCATCTGTCCATTTCGCGAACTTCGTCACCGCACTTTATGCGGCGCGCCCCTCGGTCGGTTGGGCGGGAGATAAGTGGCATTTTGCCTGGGTCCGCGCATTAACAATTCCGTGCTTGGTATCGTTGGGCCACTTGAATGTACTGTTCGTTAGTACATCTACGTCCAATATAAACACGAAAATAATCATTGAAGCCATTAAAATACAGACACAGAACCGTTTACATAACTGCAAAAACTATTTTTTATTTTATATTAACTATTATATTTTGCATAAACTATATACCAATACTGTGTGCTGTATAAGAATAACACGATTTTGGTTATGCTGTAGTGAACAAAGTCGTGTAAAGTAGGAAAGCTGCAAGTGAACACTTGGAAATCAATGGAATGCGACAGAGAGGGCTTTAATCAGTGAAAGAAAATTCCAAGAAGTTGTTGAAATTTGTTTCAAGCTACGGAAAGTGACAAGACACTTGTTGTCAGGAGATACAGAAGAGAAACATACACTGTTACAGAGAGTGGCACGACGCGACGCTTGGTATACTACCCAGAGAACACAGGTAGAGGCTGGTGTGTTGTTGCTGTGGTGAGCTGATCAAGGCGAAAGGCGTGTAGCAGAAACAGTAGCAAAGAAGACGACATGCATGTAAAGTCGAAGAAATATGCTAACTGTCCTGTAGAAATGAAAATCGTGCTAATAGATGAGTAACCGGCGTGTAGCATATAACGAGCAAAATATATTCGATGAACAAATTTAGGAATGGCTGGCAGAAAGGATCATTAAGCCAAGTATGTCACAGTATGCTTTCCCTATTGTACCGGTAGCTATGAAAAATAGAAGCAAAAGGTTATGTTGTGATTATTTTAAAATTAAATGAAAAGATAATATGAGATACTTTTCCAATGATAAGGATGGACAGTGTGATAGAGAACTTGCAGGGAGCAATGATTTTTACGTTGTTGGATTTGAGAAACGGTTATTATCATCTTCCGGTTGAACCACAGTCGCAGAAATATACATCATTCGTTACACAGAAGGGGCAATAGAAGTTTTTGTTGGTACCATTAGGGATATCAAACTCACCCGCAGTTTTTAACCGACTTATAATAGCCGTCATGCGTGAATCAATTCAAAATAGTGATGCAGTGGCTTCCATATTTCATCCCAAGTATTGATGTCAACGAAGGCATAGAAAAGTAGCTTGAGGTGCTTGGAGTTGCAGCTAAGAATGGTTTGCAAATAAATTGGAGCAAATGCTAGGCTTTACACAGCAGGTCGGACTTTTCGGAAATGCTACAATTTAACATAGTAAAGAAAAAACTCAGCCTGTTGCATATTTTCCGATACCCCGAAAAAGAAAGCTATTAAAAGTTTTTTGGGATTGACTTTGTACTTCAGAAAGTTTATTGATGAATACGCTGTGACTGCTAAACCATTATCGGACATGCTGCTGAAAGATTAAAAATTTGAATTCAAGGAGTTGCAGCAAATAGCATTTGAACAGCTAAGGGCAGCGGGCCAGTTCTAATGCAGTAGAACGAAATTGGCAACGGAAATTAACACAGACGCTTCTAAGTTTGGTTTTGGGGATGTACTTTTTCAGAGAGATCCAGGAGATAATTTGTTGCACCCAGTTATGTATATGAGCCTTAAAACAAAGCCTTGTATAGAAAAATATCACTCGTATGAACTTGAGGTGCTGGCAGTAATAGGGGATTGACAAAATGGCGAATATAAGTTTTGGGAACAAAATTTAAAATCATCACTGAATGTTATGCGTTCGCCATGATCATAAAAAAGAATAGCCAGATGGGCAATGTACTTACAGGATTTTGGATTTTCGGCCAGGTACGAAAATAAGGCATATTGATTCATTGAGACGTGTTGCTTGATTTGTACTGACAGAAAAGGTGATGCACAAATTAAAAGAAGCGCAACTGACAGATTACTGGACACAAGTTGTTAAAAACCTGATTGAAAATCAAGGGTATGAGAACTTTTACATGGCGAATCAGATTCTTTTCAAAGACCCACATTGAGAACTGATTGTCGTGCCGTCTCAAAGAGGGACTGAAATAATTCAAATAGCGCACAGACAGGGACGCCGCAGGATTTGGTTAACAAGTCGTACTTAATAAAAAAGCTGAAGGAGAAGGTTGCGCGAGTAGTGGAAAGTTGTGTAGAGTGCATCTTGGTAAATGCAAAGACTGGAAGACCTGAGGGTTATTTATCGCCGATAGATAGAGGCGATAAGCCGTTGATTACATTCCATATTGACCACATAGGACCATTGGATATTACCAAGAAACGCAATAATCACATATGATTGTTGACACATTTTCTAAGTACATATGGCCTTATCTCACACGTAGTACAGGTGTCGACAAATTAATAGATTTCTTAGAAAGGCAAGCAATGTTAGTAACCCATACAGAATTGTTTCGGAAAGTGGTGCAGCTTTTACAGCAGATGCATTCAAAGGCGACTGTGACCAACAAAAGATTCAATATTCAACAGTTGTACCGCACGGCATACCCGTATTGTCCAAATTAAGCATAGAAAACCCAGACAGTTGGCATAAGCATTTAGGTAGAGTGACACAGTTAATAAATAATAAATATCGGAGGAGTACAAAAAGTATACCGTTCAAGATTTTGACAGGTGTTAATATGCGTTATTTAAAAAATATCGACCTAAAACAGTTAATATAGCAGGCTATGATTGATAAGCTGCACACTGTACGAGAAGAATCGCATAAAAAGGCAAGAAATAATTCAAATACAGTGAATAAAAAATACTATAATGATAAATAAACTCTTGTAATAATAATTATTATCATAATATTGATTATCAAGGGCATCTACTTTTTGGATTTGCAGTCTTGGTTATATTTAAGAAAAATGGGAAAGATCGGCAATATAAAAAATTTTTTTGGAATTGTTAATAACCGATCCTATGTAAACCGATCCTATAGTACATTAGACATAATCATAAATTTATTGCAAATTAATAATTTTAATGCAAGTGAGTTGTCTGACAAATAACCCAAGTATTGAGCAGTCTGTGCTAAGTACAAAAATTCAAGAGCTATTGAAAATGTAATTAAAGGGGATTCCTAGTCTCGTCACCTATCAGGTCACAAATGTATGTAGTATGTAAGTTATTTGGTTATGTAATCCAGTGGCCGTGGTGTACCCACGTGGCTCCTGATGGTGTGATCCAAGTCCGGTGGCTTTCCTTAAGGACGTTGATCCAGGTAGGATCCTTAGGTGTGTTATGTTATGATGATTATGGTGGGAGACTTGACTTCGTCCCCTTTGTTGATTACTGTCCTTGTGGTACAGTAATATAGTTCAATAAAGACAAATGACGGCAGTGTGCCGGAGTGCGATTCGAAGTGACTTACGTCTACTTTATTCAAAATCAGACTGAAGCTAAAGACAAAGGCAAAACATAATTCTACTCAGTAAAGACAATGCATCGCGCCATCGGACCATAATCGCCATGCCGACTCAGCATTCTAAGCGCCGAAGCACTCCAGCCACGAAGTGTCATACGATCGCTGCTGATTGTTGCTAGTGCAGAGCACTGAACCCACATTTTGGCGTGTCAGCATTATTCATGTAGTGTTACTTAGTTGCTATGGAATTTATGTGTTAACTGCCCCCCCCTCAAGTTTATGACCGTCCCCGGTCATGTTAAAGTTGTCGATCACAGTTTGAATTTTTATTGATGCTCGTCTCTTCCTTATTGCCTGGACAAGGATGAGTGAGGCAATGAGACCCACATTTAGTATTGCTCCAACAGTGAACCATAATTTGGGCGATCCAGCATTATCGATGTCTTCCTTCACCTCTTGGATGGAGCGTAAGTTTTCGCTGCTCATTCGGTGTAATAATGGGATACTCAGAGTCGAGTCATGACCGATGACCCTTAGAAGTGGAGACCTTACGATGCCAGGAATTTTATTCATTGCTTTTCGCTCGTTTACAAATTCGGTTCCGTTGACGATAGGTACTCGTTCAAACGTTACTAAGTGGGTTCCTTTTGCGATTACTTCTGGGCTATCATCTGTGCGTATGCGGGCAGTCGCCTCGTTGATGATGATAACGCCATGATCGACGGGCATTATTTCCTTTAGGTGACTGGGTTGAGTGTGACATTGGGCCATGCTTCCCGAGTAGAGTAATGTCGCACAGGACTCACGTCGAGATCGTTCGCAAAAGCTGTTGTGTGCGGTCTGAATGCACTCAGTGACCGCAAAGGTGTCCTTTTCGCATTCGGCCAGTGAGTTCTCGTCGAGACGTAGTATAGTGTGATTGTGAGACACGGGATAGATGGTGATTTTCTTGCATCTGGCTTCGACCCTTGGGAAGGCTACTAGTATGTGAATTATATCATCGGACTGAAGGACCCTAATCTTTGAGGCTTCTATTAAACTAACTATTGGAGTGTCCTGCTTGACAAGTGAATTCAAATCTGCGTGATTTAATATTGTAGGATTTACTATACCAGATTTTGCCAAGGTTATTGTGAGGATTAAATTTTGAATTTCGATGGTTAGCATTCTGTTTCTAGCCAAGAGCGTCTCATACAAGTGTGGAGTGTCGGTTAATTTATTTTGTTGAGCTTTTATTATTTGGTTTATGGTATCAGTTAGTTTGTTTATCTGCTTCTGTGCCTCAGAATTTATGGCTATTTGTCTGGAATTTGATTCGATTAACTGTGCTTCTGTTACCCTGATTTTTAAGAAATCAGAGGCATCTGGGGAACCTGCCACTACCTTTAGGGCTGTGCCTAGGAAGTCTAAACTCCTCGCCATTCTATGGTGTATCTTAAGGACGGACAGCAATGTTTTTAAGTGGTCGGAATCAACATCAAGCAGTTTGCGCATATGTGATTGTGGGAATAAATCGGACAATTTTTCTGTCTCTTCTATTATGTTGACGAATTCAGAAAGGTTACTAGTGTGCCTTAAGTAGTCACGGTGTTCGAACACCAATACTTCACCGTCTATTACTGGGATGTAGTTGGCATGCGAGAAATCGGTGATCCGACCATTTGCTATTGCAAGGATGATAAGCGCTACGAAGGTGAACCTGTAATTTGGATTGAGTGGTGAAATTGTGGTGCTTTGTCTTGGAGAACTTATTTCCTAACTAAATATAAGGTAAAACTATTTTAGGTTGTCCTTGTGGACCACCCTCTCCTTAATTAAGACAGACGTTCCTAGGTCTGCTTGTATTTCCTGTCTGGTGCAGAGTGGGGTTAGCTTGTTTCCTAACCTCTTGTTGTTTTTGAGGAATACTTACTCTCCTACCTCAAATACGCGGTTTTGCCTGTTTGCGTTACACCTTTCTATGGTGTTTTGTTGGGCTTTTGCCAGTTTGGAAGTAATACCTGAACTGCGATTTTCGGGTCCCTCATGAAGAATTTCAACTGGTTTTTCGCAAATGACCGAATGTAGCGATTTATTGTATTCTACTGTTGCTCTCAGTATTAATTCAACTGTGTCCTCAATTTTTTTGTCAATCTTTAGGCACCTAGCGATCTCAACTAACGTACTTTGGAATCGTTCCACTTGGCCATTTGATGAACTGTGCAAAGGAGGAGCGTTTACAATATCGATGTTGTATTGGTTTTTCAACATGGATGTTATGGTCTCTGAGTTGAATGAAGGTTCATTATCGCAATATATTGTTTTAATGTTAGGAAACATATTCACAATTTGCAACAGGGGACCTTTAATGTCGACAATTGTTCTTGATATTATTGGTTGTACCAAGGCGAATTTGGAAAACTTGTCGACGCAAGTCAAAAATTGCTTTTTGTCGGTTGAGAATATGTCTATGTGCAACATTTCGCCCGTGTATTGAGGAATCGGCGTTTCGCCAAGCTGTTGTTTCTTGGGATGTCTGTCATATTTTGCTTGCGTGCAAACTTTGCAATTTGAGACTACTTCTTTGGCTAAACTGCTCATGTTCGGAAAGTAGTAGTCGCGCAAGATTTGTTTAACGTTTTCTTGGGCTGCTCTGTGCGCTCTGTTGTGCTCGCTATTTACCAATTCCAACTGATCATTTTTGTCTGTTATATCTTGTACGAGATTTTTACAAAACCGAAATTTTGTAGAAGGAAAATAAGCAATTAGTTCGTGTTGGAAACTTGCTAGTGTGGGGAGGTCACAGTGGATAGCGTTCACGACCTCTGTATTTACAACCTCTTTGAGAGTTTCTAAAATGCTGCTCTTGGCAGTAAAGTTGATCAGGTGGCGAGTTTTGTTGCGGAATAAAACAATGATGCGTTTTAAAGGGAAACGTGCTTCTTCCAGAACGATCTGGTTTCTGAAGCAATTTAACGGCTTGTCCGTGGCCTCGACCGTGTAGGACAGTGAAAGTTCGCTGTGAACGGTTGCGGCGTCTGATTGAGGTTCATTTTGTAGGGCATTGAGATTTTGTTTGGACAACGCATCTGCTACAACATTTTCTTTGCCAGGCTTATAGCAAACCTTGGCGTTGTATTGGTCGATGTAGGCTTTCCACCTTTTTATTTTTGCATTGGTATTTTTGTCTGCTACTGCGAAAGTGAGAGGCTGGTGGTCAGTGAAAATGTTAATTTCTCTGGAGCCATATAGGTAGTTTTGCAATTTACCTAAAGCCCACACGATAGCTAGCAACTCCCTTTCGTTGGTTGCATAGTTCAGTTCTGCACTTTTTAGGGTACGAGAAATCATGGTAATTGGTCTGCCTTCTTGGGATAGGACTGCACCAATTCCGTTTGCTGAGGCATCAGTGGTTAGGTCAAAAGCTTTTTTAAAGTCTGGGTACATCAAAATTACGTCTTCTGACGCCAAGATGTTGCGCAGGCGTTGAAACGCGTTGCGCTGTGTTTCATTGAACTCGACTGCTATTTTCTTTGACCTATGCTTACTCACTGAACCATTTTCTCCTTTTAGAATGTCGCTTATTGGACGAGCTATGGATGCAAAGTCTTTTATGAAGACTCTGTAATAGCTTGCCAGACGCAGGAAAGATCTGACACTGTAGACGCTTTTGGGTTCGGGGTACTCTTGAATGGCCTTGACCTTCTTTGGGTTGGATCTGGTGCCGTCTTTGCTTACGATGAAACCAAGATACTCTACGCTTTCTTTAAAAAAGTTAGTTTTCTCTTGGCTTACCCTCATATTGGCTTCAATCAGGCACTTGAGTACCGTGTCAATGTGCCTGACATGGTCTACTTCGTTTTTTGAGAAAACTATGACATCGTCTACGTAGACGTAACAAATTTTCCCAATATGTTCCCTTAGAACATCATCGATTGCCCTTTGGAAGATGCTGCCAGCATTCTTAAGACCAAATGGCAGTCGGCAGAATTCATATTTGCCACCGCAAACAGAGAATGAGGTTTTTTCGCGGTCATGTTCCGCAAGGTATATTTGGTGATACCCTGACTTTAGATCGAGGGTAGTGAAGTATTTAGCGTTTCCCAGGTTCGCTAGAATCATGGGAATGCTGGGCATTGGGTAACGATCAGGTATAGTCTTCTCGTTCAGTTTCCTGAAGTCGATGACTAATCTTTTGTTTGTGTTGCCATAGGCGTCTGTGCCTTTTTTGTCAACAACCCACGTTGGGCTGTTGTAGGGTGACCTTGATGGTCTGATGATGCCGTCTTTTAGTAGTTGCTTGACTTCATTGTTTATGAAGTCAGAAACGCCCATTAGACTTGGGTAACTTCTGGCATATATTGGCTCATTGTCGACCGTGCGGATTGTGGCGGTGACCGAGGTGTTGAAAGGGAGTGCTTCTTCTGTTGTTGAAAAGGCCTTTTTCCTCTTAAGTATCATATTCCTGAACTCCTTTTTGACGGAGATAGGAACTACGATGTCGTTTACATCGGTGAAATTTACATCAGTGCATTTCTGGTATTGAATTTCTTCAGAAATGCCCTGATACTCTAGTAGACTTTTTGTAAGGTTCAACTGTACCCCGGCTTGTGTTAACAAGTCGAATCCAATAATGGCATCGAACGAACTAAGTGTGTCTAATAGAAAAAAAGGGGAAGTGTGATTAAAAATGTTTATCAGGCATTTCTCCTTTATTTCAGTGGACCCGTGGATTGAATTCACTGAGAAGGGTTTGGCGACCGGCAATATGGTTTTCAGCTCCTTTACGGGCTTAACATAGTTTTTTGCCGCGCCAGTATCGATTAGCATTTTTAATGTTCTCCCAGCCAACCGTCGTTCAATGAACGGTAACCGGGAGTGTTCCCTAAAAAATGGACAGAGTCGGCTTGATCGTACTCTTCCTCGCTGTCAATTGCTTCCACAGCAGCCTTTGCGGCTTTTTCGTATGCTATCTTTTGTTCTTCGGAATCCGCTTGAACAATGTTATTAAGACGTTGCCGTCTCGGACCTGTTTGTCGCTCTGAGGAGTTCCTCCTCTTAGGAGCGTTTGACTCATTTGGTTGGTTCTGATTATATTCAGTACGCTGCCTGAATTTGGAAGAAGAATCTATCTCCATCGGTTGTGGAGCTTGCTCTTGGCTTTCTTTATTGGGTTGCTCCTTTGGAGCATTTTTCTTGTTTTTGTAATGAGGATTTCGATCTTGACCGTGGTCTTCCTTGTAGTTTTTATTCGGTTTACCATATGATCTGTGTTTGCTGTTTTCAGCTGTTTGGGATCGTTCCTCAACAACTTTAGCATAGGAGTTTGCAAACATGCTCCTCTCTATACTGGCTTCTGTTTCTACGGCGAGAGCTAGCGCAGAGGGCAGGTCTTTGGGTTGCGCTGGGAATACGACAGCTTTGAGTTGTTTCCTCAAGCCTGATATGAAAGTGTGTAAGGCATCGGCTCTAACTTCAGCGTTAAGCAAATCAGCGCCTTCTTGTTCGTGTGACATAACAATCTTATTAGTTACCAGAGTTAGTCTCTTTTCGACCTCATCATAGTACTGCATAAGTGTCATTTCACCTTGTCTGACCATGTCTAAGTTTTGCCTCAGTAGGCGCAAGGATGTTCGGTCGGCATAGGTGCAATCTAATCTAGCCAGGATGGCGTCGAAATTTAGCACCGTGTTGTAGGAGATAAGCAAGGCTCCAGCAGGCCCTGTGACCTTGTTTCTAAGAATGGCTACTGCTTGGAAGTGTTCGCTACTGCCGTCGAAGGGCTTGAAAAGTTCATACGCATCAACTGCTGCTTGTCTCCAAGCAACATATTGGTCTTGTGCACCAGAGAAGTCTGGTACGGATTTTATTATGTCGAGTTTTATGTCACATTTTACCCCAGGAACAACAGTTATTTTTTTGTAAGAGACGACCGTTGGCGTTTTCACTTGCAACTTTTGTATTTCTTGAGTTATTGAATTTATTTGGGACTGTTGTTGTGACAGTGCCGATCTAACGGTATTGTCAATGAGGGCTTGAATTTGTGAAGGGTCCATTGTGTTGCCTACCTGATCTTCTGGACACCAACCAACTTGTTCTTCGCCTACACTATCGTCACTGTTGTACTCGGTTTTAATTTCCCTATAGGTGTTCCAGCTCATTTGTTAACCTCGACACTTGTATGAAACTTTTCGCATTGGGCATATAATTGTCTTAGTAAAAGTAGCAATTGTTTATTTATAATAAAAACATGCATTAAAGGTATGCAATGGTTTTATTTTTAGTGAGGGTATGCAATGGTTTTTATTTTTAGTGAAAGTATGCAATGGCTTTTATTTTTATTTTTGGTAAAAGTATGCAATTGTTTTTTCTTGGCAAAATATGTATTTTTTCACAACTTCAATTCTTGTGTGTTTTTTTCTTTTTTCTTTAACTTATTATTTGTTATTTGGGTTCACTTGACAAACTTACATGTTTTTGTATTATTGCCTATGAATTTTGGTGGGTATTGAGACGTTGGGCGCCAGTTATTTGGTTATGTAATCCAGTGGCCGTGGTGTACCCACGTGGCTCCTGATGGTGTGATCCAAGTCCGGTGGCTTTCCTTAAGGACGTTGATCCAGGTAGGATCCTTAGGTGTGTTATGTTATGATGATTATGGTGGGAGACTTGACTTCGTCCCCTTTGTTGATTACTGTCCTTGTGGTACAGTAATATAGTTCAATAAAGACAAATGACGGCAGTGTGCCGGAGTGCGATTCGAAGTGACTTACGTCTACTTTATTCAAAATCAGACTGAAGCTAAAGACAAAGGCAAAACATAATTCTACTCAGTAAAGACAATGCATCGCGCCATCGGACCATAATCGCCATGCCGACTCAGCATTCTAAGCGCCGAAGCACTCCAGCCACGAAGTGTCATACGATCGCTGCTGATTGTTGCTAGTGCAGAGCACTGAACCCACATTTTGGCGTGTCAGCATTATTCATGTAGTGTTACTTAGTTGCTATGGAATTTATGTGTTAACTTGTACATACAAGAGTACACATCCACAAAAAGAAATTGCTTGCGGTTGTTGCAATTTGGCTTATTACATTTGTCAATTTTTATCAGATGTTTTCTTCAATAACTCCTATGTTTCATAGCCGTTTTTGATGAAACGTAATTTCAATTTTAACCAACAAACTGCTCGCTGGGTTCATATTCACATATGCATGCATAAGCGTCCTTATTGTCGTTGCTTTTAATCAGGTTCGTTTCTATATTTTTTCGAGCCTCTTTTGTTCTTATGCAGTCGGTTAGGTCCGACTGCAACGCTCTTACTTGTTTAATTCTGGTGATCGTGAAAAGTGTGGATTCTGAGGCCAATATGCCTTCAAGTAGAAACGGTGGTCCTTCTAGTCAAATAGATTGTAGATTTTCATGAACGTCGCAAACGCGCGATTCAAGATCAGCTGGGTTTAACAATGACGGCACATGTTGCCAAGACACATCTTTAGCCATCGCTGATGCCTGCAACGCAAGTGGCTACTAATATTGCGAGTAGTGAAGGTGATGTATTATCCAATGTAACGTGAGTTCAAAAATCGTCTCTTGACTATTGAATCCATCTTGAACAGCAAAGTCACCTCAAACCGCCATAACGGCAAATTTCGAATTCTAATTTTGAAGTTTTGATCGCATGCAAATTGCTCTGACTAGTATTTTGCTGAGCTATACGATTCGGAAACTGCTTCTATTTCCTAGAACCAGTTTACATAGGCATCAAGTCTCGTTTCCTCCCATGGGTGCATAATTGCACAACATAAAGTGCTTTTTACCCAACCTAGCAAATTTTTTTGTTGCAAAGGTGCATTTTAAGACAATCTAATTTGCGCAGTACATAAAAGGTCGAAAAATGAGATTGCTCCTAGTAGCAGATCAATTCGGTAGGGCTTATGGAACCCAGGGTCAGTTAATACTACGTTTGCTGAGATTTTTCAGCTGTTTATTAGGAGAATACAATCTGGCTGCCTGCTCGAAATCGAAGCTAATACCCAGAAGTCGGCGTTTAAGTGATGCGCATTTACCCGAGATGAAATAATTGTCGACACTTCATTTCGTTCGCTACTAAATTGGCTTTCCTGACCGACGCAACTGGTAAACACTTATTATTTTGGGAAAGTCTCAATGCTTGCGCAAGCTGCTCTGTCATGAAGTTGACTTCGGGGCCAGAATCTAATAGGGGAAACGAACTTGTCCGAACCTGTAACGAATTTTGACAACAGTTATCGCAAGGACGATCGCTCGCAACGTGGTTTACATTAGCGGGATATGTTGTAGTCTGTGGTGTTGCAAAAGATTTTCCTACGCCTGAATCAGGAGTTGCGTACTTGTGAAGGACAGTATTATAAGGTCGAGAAAGGACTTTGCACTTCGATGTAGTGCAATTTGACACTCTGCGCCCTGGCTATAAGCAATTTTTGCATAGCTGATTTGTCTTGGCGAAGTTGAGCAAATCTGAGGCAGACATTGCTGCAAATCCTTAGCAATTTCAAATAAAAATTTATATTTATGTTCGTTACGCTTCTTCCCATTGGTACGCGCGAATGTGGATTTGCTATTTTTGTGGGCTTCAACTCTGACCTTTGATTGACCCTAGATTTCGGACTCTCGTCAGAAGATATATGCTAATATCGCCTATTCAATGCTGAGACACAATCAAACCATTGGGACAGCGAGTTGTTGTCAACTTTTGGGTAGTTTGCATCTGAGGCCTGGAAAGCTTTAATAGTTCCCAGTGCCTCATCTGACAAACACGAAATGAGATGATTGAATTTGAATCTGCATCTTACTAGAGTACACGTAAAAATCCTCATGTAAAACACGGCTAGAATTCTCTGGATCAATGCAGTTAATTTCATACTGCTAAGAGTACCCAAGTATCTAAGTCTAGTGTTAAGAGTAGCCATATATAAAGATCTTACTAGAACGTACGTAAAGATCCTCATGTAAAGCACGGCTAGAATTCTCTGGATCATTGTAGTCAGTTTCATAATGCATATCCTCCATTGCTTTGGCAATGTATAAATTTAGTATATCTAACCGACACTGAATCTCCAATTTGCTTGGAGCTGTCATTTTGTTTGCTAAGGGGTTTGCAATCGTGTCAATTGTGCACTATAACAATTGTTTCACTTAATTCAGTGTTTTGGTTAATTTTTTCCATTTTTAGAAATCGGCACTATTTTTATGACTTTGGTCAGCGACTAACTAAAAACTTAACTTGCAAAGTTTCACAGCTGACTTTTATAGATATGTATATATTTTTGTATTTATATATGCATCTTGTTATTATTATATGTAGGGTACTGTTACCTGGTCATTAGAGGATTCGTCGATGGTTTCTTTCCTGGACATTGACCCAGAGATAATCGAACAAACGGCACCAAATACAGCTATCCAGCGGTAAGCGAAGCAGCGGAAGAAATAAGACAGTAGTCGAAGATAGCGGTAAACGTCGGCAACGACAATAAAAAACAATTGCACCGATTAACCAAAGCAATATTGAAGGTGAATTAATTTAGACCAATGAAATAGCAAAAAAAAACTTTTTATTGTCCTTTGCTGGGGACCAAAAAATATTGAGAGATGTTTAAAAAATTCTACAATAGCTAATTTAAATTAAACACAAATTGTTTAATGTGTTTGATATTCCCGCCTGCAGGTCAGAAACGATTTCTTGTTTTTTTGCGCCCAAGGCGTTCAACAAATCGTGAACAAAACACAAGCACAAACAGTGCTTACACAAGTACAAAAATGAGTACGTGTTCATACATGCTCGTTTCGAGAAACTTTTTTTGAAAACGCACCAACGCTTAGGTAGCCTCAGCAATAATCAATGTTGAAAATGCTAACAGCTCATGCCGATTTGGAGAACCCTTTAAAAATTTCACGTTACGCTTAAATTGAAAGAGAAGACATGTGGTTGAAAATTGAAAAATTACAATTTCAGCATATATTTCTTCATTCAGCTGCATACATACACATGGGCGGGGCTCCTCGAGGTTTCAAACATCACCACGCGCTGTGTGCGCGATGCACTATACGGGGCTCTACTGCTTTACAGTGAGATACCAGAGCTTAGCACTATTTCGCTCTCCAGGCATTTAGCTTGCGCTCTCAGTGATCCTACTCTCTCCGGTCGTAAATAATGAGAGCAAGCTCTAGGTGGAATTCAACGGGCATGACAATTTTTGCAAGCACTTTTTGTCGATATAATAACTTTATGTAATGTATGCTTAGTGCTCATAGTTAGACTTAAGTAATGTGGGTCAACAACGAACAAACATTGACCTTGATGCTGCCATACATAATTTGAATAAATCCCTTTTGGTTGTCTCCAATTGTGATGTTAAATTATATAATGGAATGGATTAGTGTTTCTATCAAAAATGATTACCAACACCATCCATAAATAGAAATGTTAAAATTAAGCACAAAGTTAGAAAAAATGTATACAAATGTATAAAAAAATGTATGTGTATGTAACATACACGGTTCAATATATTTATTCTATCAAAAAACAAAAACAAATATATATATAAATGTATATTTTGATAAAATAAATATATTGACCCGTGTAAACGTTGGAGCTATCGGCGATGCTGTTCATCCCATCGATTGACTGAAACCATCGATATATTTGGTGCATCCCTGTTTTAGTTCTAGGTGTTGGCTACCAATTGTAAAGTGCAAATGAAGAGTTGTGTTAAGATTGATATACTGTGAAAAGTCGGAGGTACAGGCGATTAGTTTACAGGTTTAAATATCTACATACAAAGTAAAATTCATACAGCTGTTAAGCAGATTGTTGTGTACATAATCTCGTAACCTTTAAGGATCAGTAGTTACTTAAAGTTACTTGTTGAAGACCGCGACTGAGGTGGCCAGGTGTGTGTTCACTTTTGAAATAGTTTTTATAGCTCAATGACTGATGTAGTACATATATATGTATGTATGTATGTATGTATGCGACACCTAACATTTTTTCATTGTGCACATTTCATAAAACGCTGAAATGTTACATGTTTATGTGTATTTATATATAACATAATGTGTAAATTTAAAAGTAATTTATATTAGGTTATTTCAAATATTCTATTATAAATAATTGTAATCTAAAATATTTTAGTATTTAAAATTGATTTTTCTCTTGTATTTCTTTCTCGCTCTGTCAATTTCATGAAATCACATTTTCTGTTGGTGCGAATGGGATAAATGCTCACTTTCATTAAACTATGCTTGTCGCGCCGACATTGTGTGGTTACATTTCAACCTGCTTGCGCTGCCGAACATACCTATACTTGCCACTTTGAAACACTGGCTGTACTGCTTGCTCCAATAACTTTGATCGCTAACGACAGCGGTGGTGCAAAAATTGCAATTTTGGTGTACCAAAAAAGCGAATCGAGAAACCAAGAGAAGGCAGCAGCACGGGTAAAAACAGGCGGACCAATCGAGCGGCTAACGGTAAAAGAATAAAATATTTTGTTCGGGACAGTTAAATTTATAGTTAAATGTTTCAGAAGTGTAAACGCATATCTGAAATTAACTGAGTACAGTAGATATGTATGGAATATGTGCTGCTTAAATTAAAAGAAAAATTACACATAACAAGCAGAACCTAAGGAACTTTGTGAGCAACTTTCATCCATCGCCTTTGAATCCATTAAATATATATATTCATTATTAATTATAGACCGAAGCAAGGAGGTTAAAAGATAACTAAACGGACAGTTAAAAGGCAATTGGCGCACGTCGTAAAGATTTGTATCGGAATACTATAGGGCTAAAAAAATCGCTGTTTAGGTACACAGTCTTGGTTCATCAAATGTGTGTTCTTTCACGCGGATTGAAAACGAACTTTTATTTAATACATACATAAACTCAATTACAGTCGGCGAAGGCATGCAAGTGTTTTTGCAAGAATTAATGTAAGTTAAACTAACAGGAAAGCACGGATTATCGGTGTGTTTTTAAGTGTAAAACAACAATATTGTTTCTTTGGACCTTGAAGACAAATCATCTTCATTTGAAAACAATCATTACCGGTGAATGTCCAGTGAATAACATTGCTTTTATGAAGGCGTACTTGAAAACGACGGCACACAAGCAAAGAAAAATCAACAGGCAACGCTGACAAAAACATTGCAATCAAAATATATTGAAACGTGAGTTGCTGTTGGTGTTTTTATAACAATATATATTAAACTAATTCAAAGAACATATTTAGCGTTGAAGCAAGAAATTCAGCAATTCAATCAGTCCAGTTGCTAACGTGTTGTTGACAAGCCTTAGAGACACTTCGTGTGCTAAAGAGAAAACCATTTAAAAGAAGAGCGAAACTTTCAAGAAAAACAAGATGAATGAACTAGATAGTCTAAGACAAGAAGCTGAGTCTTTAAAGAATGCTATTCGAGATGCACGAAAAGCTGCGTGCGATACCTCTCTGTTGCAGGCTGCAGCATTGTTAGAACCAATTGGACGTATACAAATGCGCACGCGACGTACGCTGCGCGGCCACTTGGCCAAAATTTATGCCATGCATTGGGGTAATGACTCCAGAAACCTTGTATCAGCTTCACAAGATGGTAAACTGATTGTCTGGGACTCGCATACTACGAACAAAGTACACGCCATACCGCTGCGTTCCTCGTGGGTGATGACCTGTGCATACGCTCCATCCGGAAGCTATGTTGCTTGCGGTGGCCTCGACAACATGTGTTCAATCTATAACCTAAAGACACGCGAAGGTAACGTGCGTGTGTCCCGTGAGCTGCCTGGCCATGGTGGCTATCTATCATGCTGCCGGTTCCTGGACGACAATCAAATTGTGACAAGCTCAGGTGATATGTCGTGCGGTCTATGGGACATCGAAACTGGTTTGCAGGTAACCTCTTTTCTTGGTCATACGGGAGATGTTATGGCCCTTTCTCTGGCACCGCAGTGCAAAACTTTTGTATCGGGTGCATGCGACGCGTCAGCTAAGTTGTGGGACATACGTGAAGGTGTTTGCAAACAAACGTTTCCGGGCCATGAATCTGATATCAACGCAGTCACCTTCTTCCCTAATGGACAAGCCTTTGCGACAGGATCTGACGACGCAACTTGTCGACTTTTTGATATACGAGCCGATCAGGAATTGGCTATGTATTCGCATGACAACATTATTTGTGGTATCACCTCTGTTGCGTTCTCAAAAAGCGGCCGTCTGCTATTGGCGGGATATGACGATTTTAACTGTAATGTATGGGATACAATGAAAGCAGAGCGCTCGGGAATTCTAGCCGGACACGATAACCGTGTCTCATGTTTGGGGGTCACTGAAAATGGCATGGCAGTAGCAACAGGATCGTGGGACTCGTTCTTGCGCGTGTGGAACTAAGTGTCGTGCACAATGCGTATAAAAGGGTGGGGTAGGGTCAACGTGGCGGTGGTTGCGCGCAGTCAGCGTTTAGCAGCAGCGACAATAACAACAGCAGCAACAAAAACGACATCCCCTCAAATATTGGTGAAGATGCATACATATGTCGCACCAATATAATTTTTGTGCTCTGATGTCAATCGTTCCATATTACTGTTATTAGGCTAAAACAGGGACAGTATGTTCAAACGCTTGACGTATTAAAAAAACAACAGCGATTATGAGGATTAAAACGGCGTTGACTGCAACGTAGACCACAGCATAAACAAGAACTTTATATACAAATTATTTATATTGCTATATACTTATACTTATACAACAAACCAAAACACAGACATACACAGCAACATACAACTAGACATACACACATACAAGTATATTATTAGTGTAAATGAAAAATTCGAAGCAGATCCTATAATGAACTGTCGCTGATAGTCAGTTGTTTAGTCAAAATTCCGGTAACAGCTACAGTTTAAAGTACGTAAAGTTAGTTCAAATCGTATAAAAGTCATTTATGGGCGGCGACGTTCGCTATATAGTAATAACAAATTGAGTGTGCACTATGTTGAATACTATGATAGCACAAGCACGATATTTATGGTAATTATACTGTAATATCCGTACATATGTGTGTGAATAACGGGTGACGCGTCAGTCTTATTGCCAGACATCAAACAAAGAATCCTTACATGACTAAAAATACGACGAAAAGTTGGTCTTAAGAAGCAAAGTCAAATAAAATTCAAGCATTTACAAAAAAGAAAACAAAATAAATCACAGGTAGAATGGAAAAAAATATATATGTAAATATATATATATATATATATATATATATATATATATATATATGTATATATGTATATATATATATATATATATATATATATATATATATATATATATATATATATGATATATATATATATATATATATATAATTAAATAAATTGCAAAATTTAATGAAATGGAATGAAAACAAAATCAGTAAACAATACCCTTTATAAAACATTTTTCTTATAACGTTTAAGTCCTTAATTTATATACAAACAAAAATAAGAATGATTTAAATAACATATTTATTAGTAAAAAAAAAATACTATTTACATACATAATTGAAGGCCATATAAGCTACAACAATAAAAGAAAAAATTAACTTTAAAACAAAAAAATTTATAAATGTTTAACGAAATCTTAACATATAGACTAACAGCAGTAACGATCGTGAAAGTACAACACTCACATGCATAACTAGTAGCAAAAATGTGTATGATTATTCAGACCTTGTGACCGGCACATTAACTTTATCAATTGTTACAGGATAAGTGTATTCAAGAGTTCTTCATACTAAGCTTTACTACAAGTGAAAAGGATTGCAATTGAATATGTAGTTTGCTTATTGTTTGATCATAAAGCAAGTAATAGCTTCTAAATGAAGCGTTAAATTTCAACTGTATTAAGTTTATACAAACATTCAATACCCGTTAAGCCAACTAAAGAGCCATTCATAACTATAACGCTCAATGAGGATAGATTAATGCGTCAATAAAAGAGCACTCCACTTTTATACTTACTAAATTCTATATTTATTTTTCTTAAATATAGCTGGAACGGAAAAAGCTTGCACGTCGACACATACACAATGCTACGCTTTATTGAATATTAAGAACTGGTCCCACAAGTATTACCAAAACAAAAAACCTTTGAATAAAAATGCTAAAGAAACAGAATCTTTAAGTTGATTTTTAATATTAAATTGTGACGCATTACAGCGAGTTTAAAATAATATTTTACAATCATACAAACAATTAGTTAAATTCTGTTTATTGGCAAGAACTCAAGATATTCCGAGAAGTAAACATTTTACTGTCCTTGCCTTTACTTTCTTACGCATCACAGTTCTATTTTGTGCATAGGAGTCAAAATATGATTTAAAAATTGATAGTTAATTTGGTAAATATAAAGTCCCGGAAGTGGGGTTGTGTGAAGTATTTACATCATTTTTATATGTATACCAGTTCATAATGTTCATAAAATCAATTTACGTTCACAAAAAACAAAAAGAAGTGTTTATATGATTCAAATTTGATACGTCAAATTTTTATTATGCTTAAAACTTTAGGATAATGCTTTACGACAAAGCTAGTTTGAATGTTTTTTGGTTAATATAAACGCATTACTAGAGACCATTAAAATTATGTTAATTTCAGAATCTTTATACATACATATTTATATGTTTATATATAAATTTAAATATACTTATATACATGCAATACATTCTTACTTACGTTTATATGTATTTGCCACAAAATCACACATGCATACGTACAATATTGTACTTTTATTATGATTTTTTATGTACAATTTAACCAAAATCAAAAGTAATAAATAAAATTAATGTCTGTAATTAGCTGAATTCATCAACAAAGAAAGTAACCCAATAACCAAATGCTTATGGTATTATCAATAAACAAATAGATATCGAAACGAAAAATACATGTTCATGTTAAAATTACATTAAAACACAAAAATACATTTTGCTTGCATAAATATGTACAACTTATGTTGAGTCCGTAAACTCAGCATTTTCGAACAGTAAGACCTTTTATTTTGTTAAGTAAATGTGGATCCTACTAGCAGCTTGAGCGTTGTTTAAGTCAGTATGTGGTCATTGATGGACAGAAAGAGGATTTTTCATGTATTTGACGCATGTAGGTATTTAGAGCAATAAATTGAAATCCACCCAAAATTGTGATACGCAATTTGCATTTGTATATTTGGGCCGAATAGTCGGTACTGGTCCGGAAAAGGTGGAATCTGCCGAATGTGTTGTTCAAAGACAGGCATGGGCATTGCACTATCGGGGATTCTAACCATATATCCGTCGAAGAGGTCGTGAGAAATAGAGTATATCAAACAATTGTTTGCAAAATTGAAACACAAAACTTAAATGTCATTTTATGTGGAAATATATACTTTTTAATTTTATTATTAAGCCAAGTATTGCTTAAACGAAGAAAACAAGAGAGTTAAAATTTAATTTTAGCTGCAAAAAAAATTATAAAAATCTTACATTATTATGCCCTGAACCCATTGAAAAGGTACCAAAGAGTATAATGGTTTTGTGCAAATGTATGTAACAGTTAGAAGGAGGCATCTCCGTCTGTCTATCCGTCCGTCTATATGAACGTGTTGATTTCAGAGACTACAAAAGCTAGAAAGCTGAACTTGGACTTTTTAAGTTTGTGTATACTATACGCAGATCAAGTTTATTTCCTTTTTATTATAACCTGTCGCGTTTTCTTATGGATAATTCTTGGTTTTTTGATCCGGTTGTTTGAGCATATCCCAAAAACTATATGAGCTAGAGCCACCAATTTGGTTCAATATGTTCGCATGAAGCATACACAGGAATATTGGATTTGGATACCTTACCCATTCTACGGACTAGCGCTTTGGTTTGTACATAGATTTCAATGCTCTTGTCAAGCACATTTTATTAAGATCATGCTTAGTTTAAAAGTTATACACGAATTTAGTTTCCACAGTGGAGGCCAAGCGCAGCAGCTGTTCACGGCGTGCATTATGTGTTTACATGTGTGTGTATGTGTGTATAAATGCATGTGGGCTAATATGTATGATACACGGTTCGGGGTTCTTGGTTGATATTTGTCGAGGCGTAGCGTTTGAGCAGTGTTATTTTAACCAAAACTTCAATTTAAAATACGGCTGGAAAGCAAGGTAACGACACAGTGGGTTTATTGCAAGTATAATACAGAAATAACTATCAAAGAGTTAGTTGTAATTAAAATCGATTGGAGTTACAGCCTTCGGGAACTGAAGAGATGTATCAAAAAATCTTAAAACTTTGAAAGAGAAACTGTGTATACTGTAGTCAAAGCTTTAACACCGTGAAAAAATGTCAAAATACTTATGCCACCTATAATTTTCACATTTGACTAATTTTTCAACTCAATAGGTATATAATAAGTAAGAATGCTCTAGTCGGAAGTAGCCAACCCTACCGACCCAACCCCATCGAACAATTTCCATAAATACAGGATATTTCGCGGTCGGTGCAATAAAACTAACAAAATAGGTAATCGGCAGCCAAAGCCAATGCAGTACATACATAAGGTGCGCGAAAAAAGTAAATCTGAATATAACAATTAAACTGTTTATGATATAACTCTAAAGATATTTTTTCCTGAGAATTATTTAAAGTATGTATGTATTTAATTCAGTACATACAATCGAACAGAAACAACGCTGAAAGTTATAACGATTAAAATAAAATATCGTGGAACGAAATAAGTAAATGAGACAGATTCAAAAAATCGTCGATAATCACATCTTTATTTGGCCAATTCTTCAATAATTGCTTTCTTAAGCGCCTTTAGATTGCTGTACCTATTACCATTCGCACAAGCTTTTTGAGAATGAATGTTCGAAAGGTTCGCAATAGGAATATGGACTTGCCGGACACTTTATACTACTATATATACTATACCACTAGCACTAAAAAAAATTGTCTGCGCGTTGCTATATGAATTTGACCGTTATTCTGTTGAAATACCCATTATTTCTCAAAATATTGTTTTCCATTATGGATCAAAACTGATTCTTAAAGTTTAATTTAATGGTTCACGAAACGAATTGGCGGCGCTGCATTATATTCAAATAAAGCACAAACCATGAGAGACCCACCATGGAAGGTTCTTGCCATATGGACTTTCTTGCGGATTGTCTTGCTAGAAGCTCCGGTTCAGAAAGATTTTTATGCTCGTTCACGAAGTGAAACTAAACGATTAAAGCTCAATATTTCCCACAATATTAAAGTTACAGGCACCAAATTTGGTATGATTGATTGCTGGTGACCTCACCAAAAGATTGCGACCTTGATATCCCGGCCACACTATAACGCCCCCAGCCACACCGCCTTAAAAAATCGGAAATGGCTATATCTCCCACAATTTTGGAGCTAGAGTCAGCAAATTTTAAAGGTAGATTGGTGGTCACCCCTTTAATTTACTACCCACGTCCACTCCCGCCCCTACAAAGTGCGAAAGCCTATACCTCACAGTTTTAAAGCTAAAGTCATCAAATTTACAAGAGAGATGGCTGGTAACGCCCCTTAAACCTCGGTAAGAAAATTTCCCGACAACGCCCTCTCCCGCCCCCACAAACCGCAAAAATCTAAATCTCCCACAATTTTAAAGCTAGATTCGCCAAATTTGGCAGACAGCGTTTGGTAAGATCGAGCCAAAAAATGTTGGACACGCGTACCTCAGCCCCTACGAAATCTAAAAATTCTATATTTTTCCAAAATAACAATAATAACTTCTATGTACTGTGAACGAGTATACGAGTCGGATATGGCCGACTGCAACGTTCTTACTTGTTGTTTCATAAAGCAAGGGAACATTGCTTCTTATGAGACAACACACTAAAGAAAGCGAAACAAAACATTTGATTTTGCTTTGTAGTATTACGGTAGTAGTTGCCAAAAATACAACACACGTAGGATAACACAAAACGTTTTCGAGCCATCGCTGTTGTCGATAATTGCCTACTTTCTTATAAAGACCCACTCACCAAGTGAAGCTAGACAGAAAAACCAAAGCAAAGCAAAGCGAAACATAAAAACATGTTTTGATGCCGATAGTCGACCTCTTGCTTTTACAAAACAAAATTTTGATTTGGCTCGTTATTTCTTCTTTCGCTGTACTTTTTAGCTTAATTTGCTTCTGTATTTATTATATACGCAAATTTATAAAAAATTGACGTGTAGGGAGAACAAATTATTTGTAGAATATATATTTTAACCTCTGCTATTAAGTTTATTATGACATCCTCAGCATTTTGTATTCTATACCCACCACTTTCTGCTAGTTGTTTCATTTTGCCTAATTATTTCAATAATTGAAAACAATATTGGCACAACTTCATCCGAATCCGATCACAAGCCGCAACTTTAATTTCGTTTTATTACAACGCACACCAAACGGAACAAGAAAGCGAAAGGTATGTTTCCCTTGGTGTGCGTTAAAATAAAAATGTTTTTTGACTAACGAGCCATAAATGTTTTGCTTTGTTTGGTGTGTTTTTAGCCTTATGAATGCATATTTTACACATACTACAAACTTATGAGCTTGCACTCCATTCGCTGAGACGATTGCCTTTCTCCAGCATACACTGTGACAAAATAAAATTAAATTGTATTTTTATGGACAATTCCATAAAAATTATTTTTGCTAAGGTAGGCATTTTTAAACATATTATTTTATTTAAAAATTCTCTTTTAAAATTTAACAAGGAAAAAATATATTTCATCAAAAAATAAATTAGCAAAACGGCAAAATGTCAATTGAACGTACAAACCTTTTCGTTCAATATACAGACTTTAGAAATCTAATGATGCGAAGCTGCATCGACCAGCATAGCGCAACGACTTCGGCATTTCAATGTGTGGCTTTTGGATAGCTAAATGACACTCGGCTGGCGTGGCGCTTAAAGAGTAAAAAGAGGCACTAAAAATTGTATTTACCATTCAAATGCAAGGGTGTTTTTCAAATTGAGTATTTTTATTGCTCACACTATGGAGAGTGCAAAGTTGAAGAACTGCGGTGCTTATTAACCGATCTTTATATAACTTTCACAGTTCAAATACATATGACATCCTTAATGCATACACTTCCGGAGTACCGCAAGGAAGTCACCTTGGTCCTTTATTATTCACTTTGTTTATAAATGACTTCCCTTCTGTAATAAACCACTCTCGGGTGCTGATGTACGCCAATGACGTAAAACTTTGCCTGTCATCTACTAATTCTCTAGCTGGACAAAATTTACAATCCGGCCTTGACAGTTTCCAAACCTGGTGTCAAATAAATTTATTAAATCTTAATTACAGTAAGTGTAAATTAATGTCCTTTTATAGACGTATGCCCTTTTTTAATAATTATTTTCTATATGGTGAACCTCTAGAGCGTATTGAGTCCGTTAATGATTTGGCACGCATATTTCTACTGCTGCTAATCGAGCGTTTGGAGTCCTGGGATTCATAAAGCGCTGGTCGAAAGAATTTGACGATCCCTACATTACTAAAACTCTTTATACTTCACTTGTTCGTCCAATTCTTGAATATGGTTCTTGCGTATAGTGTCCCCAATACAAGATTCATCAGGATAGAATTGAATCCGTACAAAAACAATTTCTGCTTTTTGCCCTCCGGGGTCTTAACTGGAATCCTAATTCCCGCATGCCTTCTTACCGTAGTAGACTCTTACTAATAAATCTTCCCTCTCTTTCTAATCGTAGAACTATGCTAGGTGTAATCTTCTTACACAAACAAATCAATGGGGAAATTGATTCTTCAGAATTAATCAGCCAAATTAGTTTTGCGGTTCCGTGTACGAGGAATTTTTTACCGCTTTCTCTTGAAATGTGTAATGCAAACTATGCTATCCACAACCCTTTTCGCATCTTATGCGCTAGTTATAACAATCTTTTCCATATATTAAAAAATGCATGTTCTGTCCCTGTCATTAAAACGTTAGTCCTTTGTCATCTGTCCATTTGTTCGCGATCTTCGTCACCGCACGTTATGCGGCGCGCCCCTCGGTCGGTTGGGCGGGAGGTGGGTGGCATTTTGCCTGGGTCCGCGCGTTAACAAGCCCCTGCTTGGTATCGTTGGGCCACTTGAATGTACTGTTCGTAAGTACATCTACGTCCAAATAAAAAAAAACTACATGCATCTAGTACATGCATCTCCAAGAATGAGTTTTTATCAAAGCTTTTATACTTTTATCAATTAAAAAACTAAACTTCAACTCTCTAACTCTTACAGTCTCTGATGTAGACCTGTTCGTTCAGACAGTCGAACAGTCAGACACGTACGGACAAGACTAAAGCAAGCCATCCACAGGCGAACAAAAATTAATTAGCCCACATTATTTGCTAAAAAATGTCAGCTGGTAAACACGAAAAAATGGTTACGGAAAGAAGTGTAATCTTGACTTTGATGGCGATAAAAATTTGCAATAATATGCTGCGCGTACAAAACGGCGAATTCCTAAATCTATCGCAAACAATGTCACTAACATTTCGTCATGAGGATGGCCTGCTTACAACAAATTTGCTAATGATATTGACCAATAATATGTATACTGGCTGTAACATACATACCTTTGCACTGAACTATAACATTTTTTAAGCATTTTCAATTGTCAATGAAAGCTTGGATGTCGTGTTCATTCTGAATCTTCTAATGATTCTTATAAAGCTTGCTTTTAAAGAATACGATCGAAAAGATGGGCGCGGCCAGTTTAATCCCTTTTTCTGAGTCGCTTCTCAATTTTATCAACGTAAATCGTAAGATCGCTGTCCTCAACCTTTGTAAGAGAGGTAGGCTCAGTTTTGTTAAGGGCAATTTCGAACACTACTTGATTATCGGAATCGGGTGTGTTACTTTCCTTTCAAAAGTTGAACAGTGTTTTATTTTTTTGAACGGTATATAAGATTATTTATTCCATACATACATAAATTAAAAAATTATTATTTTATAAAACTTTTATATTGGTCAATTCTGTAATATAAATTTTATAGAGCATTTATAGATTATAATGTTTTTTTAAATCGTTGGAATTATTATTCCAATTTTTAGGAGCGTCACCTATAACTGCTCTGAAATTAATATCATATCTCCAACAACCATAATTTAACTTAATTTTTAATACTCGTTCACGAAGTGAAAAGAGTATATTGGTTTTGTGCAATGTCCGTCATGCTGACCGTACTTTTGTCCGGATGAACGCAACTTGTTTTGGCGCTATTTAAAGCAGAGACTTGAAATTTCGGATATATACTTTTAGTTATCTGCTTCAGACAAAGTGTTCAGATTTTGGTGCCATGCCCACTGGGAGGCAGGCAAATCGATAACATGTTGATGCACCTCAAATTGCAAATCGAGAAAAATGGAATATTTCCCACAATATTAAAGTTAGTTACCATATGCTTGTAGATTGCTGGTGACCTCCCCAAAAACTGCCTTGATATCCCAGCCACGCCCACTATTCCTGTAAACTCAAATCGATAACATGTGTGTAATTACCACAATTGTAAAGCGAACTCCAATTAAGACTCCAACTTGGTATGAGGATTTTTGGTGACGTCCCCAAAAGATTGCGACTTTGATATTCCAGCCACGCAGAGTAGAACGCCCCCAGTCAGCCCTCCCCAACGAATCGCAAATACGGTCACCAAATTTTAAAGGAAGATAAGCGCGCACTGCATTCAAAAAGGGTACAAAACTTTTTCGCCCACTCCTGCCCCCGCAAAGTGCAAAACTTTATATCTCCCACACTTTAGAGCTAGTCACCAATAAAAAGTAGATGGCTGGTCACACCCTATAAAGATACGTAAAAATATTTCTGGGCCACGCCCACTCCCACCCCCACAAATCGCGAAAATCTATTCTCCCACAATTTAAAGTTAAAAATTCTATATTTTACCAAAATAACAATAATTACTTCTGTGTACTCTGAACGAGTATTACGCAATCGGCTACGTTCGACTGCAACGTTTTTACTTGTTCAAATTCGCTTTGCTTGCAATCACCGATGCTGTATGGAAAAGAAGATATGCATTTATTATTGTCATTGTTTTTGGGAAAGGGTTTTCAAAATAAATATTTTTTTAACATGAGGAATTCCAAGTTTTGTCGCATTGTTTTTACAAACTTCCAACTATATATTTAGATTGGGGTGTGACTTAACCCCCAAAAGATCCGGCCTACTCCACTGAAATATTCATACATATTGTGTACTTGTGCATACACACACACACACAAACATGTGCACGACATAGGCTGAAACGAGCGCTTGTCTCCAGCACCGACCAGCTTTGCTGAAGCTAGCCTAGCGACTGAGATCCTTGCTCGTGTCAGCAGCAGAGCGCAACGACTTCGACATTTCATCGTATGGCTTTTGGAAAGCGAAAAGCTACTCGGCGGGCGTGGAGTTTGAAGAGCGAAAAGCCACTTGAAAAGCCACACAAACAATTTTGTCTTTAATTCAAATGTATGTGCGTTACGCATCTTAGTGTTTATATTGTTTTTGGTTTAACTATATTCACAGAGGAACAATATTATGTTAATCGAATATACTTTTCTTCCACAGAACATAACTTTGAGGTTAGATTTGTTAGAAACCACATACAAAAATCAGATAAGACAAGAACTGAGTGATATCCATATTTATTTATTTTGCTATTCAAAATGAATAATTAACTCTGCTTTGAAGAGTGCTTGTATTGACTGCAAACCGAATAAAGTCGAACCTGCCCAACATGACATGCTTCAAATTTGAATTGTACCATTATGATTTCCAACTGCCTAGAAGTATATTCCATTGGAGCAAAATACTTTTTTTGCTTAACTCTTAGTTGATTGATTTTTATAGTCCCCTAGTCCCGACTAGGGACTTCTCACTTGTCCGTATTAGTTAAGGTTTAGAAGGTTGTCCGGTCCACAACTGGTATACGGTAGTGTAGCCAGTAGGAGTGGCTTTTGTCACGGTAATGAAAAGCGTAAGACAAATGCTAAAATGTTAATGAAGAAGAAATATTAAAACTTTTCTCAATTGGTCTTTCTTTCTAAGTCTGTCCTACTGTGTTATACAACAACTATTTTGATATGTGGGTATACTTCAACAGTCCTTGCACATTTATTGAATTCACGATTTTAGCATTTCATTGCTGGGATTACTAGACTTACTTTTTGTTGGACGTAGATGTTCTAAAGCACTGTACATTCAAGTGACCCAACGATGCCTTGTAAGGGCTTGTTAACACGCGGACACGGGCAAAATGAAAGCCCACCAAACCGACCGAGAGGCACGCCGCATAACGTGCGGTGACGAAGATCACGAACAAAATAGATATATAGAACCAATTACATAGAACTAAAGTTGTAAGAATAGAAATAGAAGTAGCATTATTATTATGTCGAAAAGATTATTATAACTAGAACATGAGATACGTAATGGGTTATAAATAGCATAGTTCGTATTACAGATTTGAAGAGAAAGCGGTAAAAAATTCCTAAAATTTCTGCTCGAAACCGCAAAACTAATTTGGCTGATTAATTCGGTAGAATCAATTTCGCCATTGATTAGTTTGTGTAAGAAAATTACACCAAGCATGGTTCTACGATTAGAAAGAGAGGGAAGATTTATTAATAATAGTCCACTAAGGTAAGAAGGCATGCGAGAACTAGGATTTCAATAAGACCCCGGAGGGCAAAAAGCGGAAATTGGTTTTGTACAGAATCAATTCTATCCTAATAACCTTGTATTGGGGACACTATACGCAAGAACCATAATCAAGAATTGGACGAACAAGTGAAGTATTTAGAGTTTTAGTAACGTAGGGATCGTCAAATTCTTTCGACCAGCGCTTTATGAATCCCAGGACTCCAAAAGCTCGATAAGCAGCATTAAAAATATGCTTGTCAAACTTCAGCTTGGGGTCAAGAAGAATACCCACGTCTTTAACTGACTTAATACGCTAAAGTGGCTTACCATTAAGAAAAACTTTTTTAAAAAAGGGCATTCGTCTATAAAAAGACAGAATTTACACTTACTATACTTAAGGATTAATAAATTTACTTCATATCAGGTTTGAAAACTGTCAAAATCGGATTAGAAACTTTGGTCAGATAGAATAATTAGTAGACGACGGGCAAAGCTTTACGTTATAGGCGTACACCAGCACGCGAGAGTAATTTATCACAGAAGGGAGGTCATTTATGAAAAACGTGAATAACAACGGACCAAGGTGACTTTCTTGTGGTACTCCGGAAGTTACTTGAACAGGCTTTGAAACAAGACCCTCAAAGTAGACTTTTTGAGTTCTTAAAGTTAACTAGTTAGATATCCAAAGAATTAAGTTATTTGGAAATCCCAGAAGATGAAGTTTATGCAGTAAAAGCGAATGATTTACTGAGTCCAACGCCTTACTGAAATCAGTGTAAATAATTTCTGTTTGCATTTTATTTTTGAATCCTTTAATAACAGAAGACGTCAATTCCAATAAGTTAGTGATAGATCTATATTTCATAAACCCGTGCAGGCAGGGTGAAATTATAGATCTACAAAGACTTTGTAGTTGAGAAGTTGTTAATCTTTCAAAAATCTTAGGAATAGCAGACAACTTAGAAAACCCTCTATAGTTCTGAACATTGAAATTGTTTCATTTTTTAAGGAAAGGAATAATAAATGATTCTTTCCAAATGTTAGGAAAATAACTTAACTCCACGGACAAATTAAAAAGTTTATACAAAGGTTTTAAAAGAAATTCGGCACAGTACTTGAGCACGCAGCCTGGTACTCCATCAGGTCCAGGTTAAAATTCGGGTTTTATGACGCCTAGATAATTTAGAAGTCAACTTATTGTGATCAAGGGCCCAAAAATGCAACTGGAAACATTTACATGATAAGGATATGGCAAAACAGGAAGGTAATTCTGTGAATATAAGTTTGTTTGTTTTGTTCTGAGCCAGCTGTCTTAAAAAAATGCAGTTGATGATAGTGTTGAATATCTATGTTTCGCATTAACGAAAAAACTGTTTAGGATCCCGTTAGAACTGTATCCTACCACTTTTAAGATAATCTTTATAACATTGTTTAATTCGGACAGTGAAATTAGATCGAGCAATCAGATATCGAGTGTAATTCAAGAAAGATCCACATTTTTTTAACTTCCCGTACATTCTTGACTTTTATTTTTTAAGTTGGTTAATTCCCGTTTAAGCCAAATAGGTTTGTTAGACCTAATAGAATCAGTGAATTACAAAATACCGATTGGACTAACCATGTCCCTTCACATGTAAAGCCGAGACTTGTCAGTCTGGGATAAGAGCTGAGTTAGTTAACAAAGTCGGTTTTCCGAAATTGGCGAGCTCGCTCTCGAGGCCTATTACCTGGGCTTAGCACCCGGGCCGGTAAATCACTCAACACCTCTAAAGTGGGGTTATAAAGATCTTCAGGAATTCAAAAAGCGTCAGTACGGCAAACAGATAAGAAAGCGTGATCCAAAACAAAAATAAGATCCAGTATCTTATATAGCGAATTTGGAATAGCATTGGTGGCACACAATGACTTCCCAAATAAACTATTGAGAAAATCATTTTGGGTCGTGGAAATTAAAACGCTAGAATCAGAACTAGAAATCCAAGTAGTTCCGGCAATTATGAAGTCACCAAGAACTACAAGATAATCACGAAAGAAAAGTATGGCGGAGGCAGATTGTATAGCAGAGATATGCAAAGAATAGGCAGAATTATCTGAAGAAAGGGGAATATAGGAACAAGTAATAATAAAATTAACAGCAACAAATTCTATAGCTATACTACAGTCTATAATTACTATCTCTGAAACTAAGGCAGCGTCAAAAACAATAAGTATACCGCCACCACGATGAGAAATGCGATATTTTCTATAAATAGAACATTCCTGGATAATATCTCTGCATTTAGAATGTCAGGCCTTAACCATGTTTCAGAGAAGGTAATGACATTTAAAGGAAAGGATAGTCTATTAAGATAAAGATTATTTAGTTTACTACAACGACCTCTTACATGTTAGGATGCCACCAGGTGGCGAAAGTGCAATCGGAAATGATCATTGTCAACAGAGCTAATAACTTCCGAATCATAGTAATGTTTGTGGTCGTGGAGAAATATGTATGGGTATTATGCTGTTTTCGTCACTTCTGTCATTGATGTGGAGAGAAAGCGCAGAAGAATTGATTAAATTTTAATTGGGAGCGGATTTTATGGGCAATTGTGTAGGGACATAAAGTTCGTTAGGGTTAATAGACAGTCTTAAATTGACCTCACTATATTAAGCAGAGAAACAGTCAAAAGGTTTTGTAAACCAGTTGAAAATATTTCCAAAGCCGTTTTTAGTCTGTCTCAGGAATCCCATAATATCGCTACAGTATTCACAAATCCAATTTTAGCCCGATTTGGACTCAAGCAGGTGGGCAACAAACAGAACCCATCTTAACGTGTGCACACACCTGGCACTTTTTTTTATCGAAGATAAACATTTCTTTAATAATTTTTATTTGAGGGATAAAGAAAAAAAATTACAGCAAGTGAGGAGGCTCTAGTCGGGAGCGCCCGACTAGGGATATCCTGAACCCAGTACACATACACAGAATCACACATACACACACACACACACACACATACACACACGCATTTAAACGCACGTGCATGCAGTGAGCAGATGCTACGCTTGGCCTTCACTATGGAAACTACAACATACTTATGTATTGATCAGAGAGAGCTAAAGCACACAGAGTGGAATTCAGACGCATACGCGGTTATAGCAAATTTTTGCCGAGTGACGATAGAGATGCAAACACCAAATGAAAGCATCTACTGTTGTTGTACTTTGCTAAGTCGTTAACATATGTCTTTTTCGTCTTGTATTGGTTTCTACTTGCAGATGGCCGGCCTATTTTTATTATTATTTTTAATTTTCGACCAGTAAACCCTTTTCCTGAATAGGATACTTCAACTTTTTCTTAATGATGATAACACCGATCCCAAAACTTCTAAATAAAATGTTAAATGTTAATATCAAGGCAAAATGTTCCTTCCTATTTATTGAGTTACAATTGGAACTATTATTTAGAGTATATTTTGTATAAGCATTTTATATATTAGTTGCAGAAATAAGGACATTTATGCCTCGACGCGCCAAAACAATACATGCTTTGTCGCGGCAATGCATAAGTATGTGTGTACGCAGCCCAATAATATGCATGAATATCTGAAGGTTGCGACTTCTTTTCAACACGCGACGTCACAGCTAAAGTTTTTGTGCGATATGCAATTTTGCATGCCGGAAACAAGCCGATGTGACGTCACGTAGCTGCGCTGCATTACGGTCTATTACATTATTTTTACCATGCTACTCTGGCAGGCAAAGTTTCGCGTAAGCATCAACAACAACACTGCGCCGAAGAATGAAGACAGGCGACGAAAAAGTTTCTGTCCTTTTTTGTCGTGGGCCGCTATCCTATGATCCTATGGCCTATGATCCACACTCTTCATTGCTAAGCCTCGCGCCCCACTCCCATGAACTCAGTTTCTATACCTGCTACAACAAATACAGTCGAAATTGCTGTGGTTGTTGTTACCCAGTTCCCTCTGAAGTTGCCCATGAACTTAATTCTGGGGATAGAATTGGCAGACGAGCGTAACAAAAAAAGGACATATGCAAACTGTTGTTATTTTTCAAAATGCTGTTGTGGTATCCTTTGGTAAATTTTCCTGTATTTGAATTGCGTTTCCAGATCGAACTGAAGCATTAAACCTCAACCAAAAAACTTTAATAAAAGCTCGGATTAGCAATTGCGCTCTTTATTCTTATTACTCAATGGTGCAAACCATAGCCCAATTCCGTAGAATTTGAATTTCGTTTTTTTTTCTCATATTTTTGCATTTATGGCGAATGGGGGGAGGTATCCTAAATTCGAAATATTCCTTACCTGCGTATGCTTCACGCGAACATTTTGAACCAAATTTCACTCTAGAACTTAAAGCTTCTATGATATGCCCAAAAAACCGAGTCAAAAACCGACAATTATCGATAACAAGACGACTAATCGCGGATTTGAAATAAACTTGATATGCCTATGGTATAAACGAATTTAAAAAGTCCAAAAGTCCAAGTGCAGCTTTCTAGCTTTCGTAGTCTCTGAAATCGACGCGTTCATACTGACGGACAGATCAGTTTGTCTGTCATCCGATAGTGTATAAAATTCACGTTCCTTTAATCTAACCGTCTTTAACGACGGGTTGCTACTACCCGGCTCCGCATAGCAACATCAGCTCTTTGTTCTTCTGGTCAGTTACCGTCTTGATCTTTTGTCCGTCTCTCAAATCCTCCCGTTTTGAGTCGCGGGATGCCTATCTGAGGTTCCTTGACGATGACTGACGACCAGCGCTCTGTAACTGGTCTAAGCAGGTGCAGAGATGCGAAATCATGTATCATGTAAAACTTAGATCCCCTTTAAAATTGTAGCCTATATGACGCCATTACGTGGCCTTGCCCGTCGCGTTCAATGTCGTACGAAATCGCGCATTTTTCAAGTTCCTTCAAGAAGGAGAGATTATCAGCATGTTCATCAAACTACTTCCTACTTCCTGTCTTCCTTCGAGACTATAGGTTGTCAAAGTTTTCTTTTATAGACATTGTATTGGAGATAGGATATTGCCGTGCGTTGGGCTATTTTCAGAGTCAATAACTCTTTTCTATTTGATTTGCCTGAAGTTGACCGCTTACTCTACTCTTTTTTTTGTCGTTAACTTTCTTTTTTATTAAAAATGGTTTTTGTGCAAATGTATGTAACTGGTAGAAAGAAGCATCTCGAACCACATAAAGTATATATTTTCTTAGTCAGCATCAATCTGACAGACTATAAGAGCTACAGAGTTGAACTTTGGTTTTTTGAGTTCGTGTATAAAAATCATTAAGTTAATTAAATTGTCGATAACTCTCCCTACTAGAACAATCTTACTTGCTCAGTTATGGATTGTATTTTACTTCAACCCCGCTTTGAGCAGACGCAGATTAAACGTGCGAGAGCGCTGTGGAAATAACTTCACGTGCAGCACCAAACTAAGTACGGGCAACGCCAGGTAAAAGTGCGCTGACAAAACTCCACAGCTGGTCACCTTGATTAATGTTATTGCTATAATATTATATTATATAAATGTAAAAGGCAGAGGCATCAGTTAACACTATCCTGCAAAGGGAAGAGAGTCAGTGGTCGTGAGTAGTCGAGAAAATAAGTTTACTTTGTATTATAAACAACGTTAATTAAATAAACATTACTTTGATAAATATCGTGCATTTGGGGACTCGCCTGTGTTGAATACAGAGCATCTTACGGTCGAAAGCTCATCCATGTAAATCTTAAAAGTGCGTAATCGTTAAAGTTAGGTGCAAAAGCAGAATTCGGAAAAGTTGCCAAAGTTGTTATATGCCATAGTCGCCATAGCGGCGCCGTCACTTTTAGTAGAAAACGTTACTTGTGTGGTTTATTCAGAAAAGGACGCGCAATATGAAGAAAATGTCGATAAAGAAGCAGTGTACGAAAGTAAACTTGGCTTCAAGTGCGAATGAGATGGCAGAAATCTGATATGATCGCGTGCGAGTGTAAATGAAAGGGCAGATTCCAATGATAGGAATGAGGGAAGCAGTATTAATGCAAAAATTTAACAAATGCTTCGTCTGGCTTAAGCCTTAAAACAGTTTCTAAGAGCAACTTAAAAACCAAATGAAAATCGCTTCAGATAATGTTGGAAAAATAATAAGCGAGTGTGATGTTAGGTCGGCGCCAACAGAAAAGTGGTTCGAAAAAAATGCAGACGCATACGATCTCACAGATAAACAAAAATATGTACATGCTAGGGAAAAGATGACACGAGCAGCTAAACTGTTTCTGGAAGCTGAAATAGTGTGTAATTATTATGAACTTAAGCGCGTATTTTTCGTTGAATTTATGTAGTGCGAACATTTATCAGCAGCTGCAAGATAGAACGAAGAAAAACAATGAGACGCTGCAAGAGTATTTGTTGCATATGAAAAAAATAGCAGCATTCGGCTATGTTGAAGACGCTCCTGTCATTGGTCATGTTGTAAACGGTCTTGACATAAAAAAGAAATACGAGTATGCGGCGAGCACTAACGTAAAGACTAGAGCAGAGATGAAATGTTGTAAGTCTAATCAAAGCGGTCACAATTGCCGTAATTGTCATAATAAAATGAATGAAGTTGATAAAGTTCACGTCATTGCTAATCGCAGTCGCATGAAAAATTTAAAAAAATGGCGCTGAAGTTGACTGCCTCATAGATACCATATTCAAAGAGAGTGTTGTGAAGGGCTTGATAAACGTTGAACGTCTTAAAGCACATCTACGGTGCGCTCTTGGCCATATATTAACAAAGTCTATTGGATGCTTTAATGCGCAGGTTACGGCTGGAACCCTGCGTCTTTAAATTTAGCGAGCAAATTTGTCGTCGTTAAAGAGAAGGATGGTACACTTTGATTTTTTTGCTAGACTACAGAAAATTGAACCACCATGCTGTTAGATTGTTTTCCTGTGCCGATGATGGAAGAGAAAGTATGCAGCCTTCGTCAAAAGAGATAGGGTTTTCAAGATTTATGAGGCGCCTTTCTGCTTTAAAATCTCGGCAGCTGCGTTTAATCGGTTTATAATTGAAATTTTCATAGAACTAGTCCATTCTGATGTTGTGCAGCTTTATATGGCCGACATAGTTGTTTTCACCCGTCACCCGATATATGCATGCAGAAAACGAGCTCCGGAGACTGCTGCGCAATTTGATATAAAGACCGAATAGAAGAAGTGTAGCTTCATGCAGCCGTGCGTCAGCTTTCTTGGCTATGTTATTGAAGCCGATCGCGCTTGGCCCGGCAAAGGCCAGTTCAAGCTTTTCAGGGACTCACAGGCTTTTTCAAAAGATTCATTCCTCGGTAGGCATAAGTTGCACGGCTGCTCACGAATCTACTTAGGTAAGAGGCAGTGTTCAACATTGGCGAAGCACAGCAACACGTGCTACAAAGATAAAAGCAGGTACTTACGATAGAAGCCTGCACTAAATATTTACTCACGAGAAGCGTCAACTGTGCTTCACACGGATGCATCCAAATAAGGTTTCAGAGCTGTGTTGCTGCTGCAGTCTGATGGCAGCTTTCATCCTGTTTATTATTGGAGCAGAAAAGCTTCACAGTTACTACTTGGAAGTTAAAGCAGCATACCTCACACTTTCGAAGATTCTATCTGTTGAGGATCTTATTTTATCTTGCCACTAGTTGTGTGGCGTTAAAGCGTTTAAGACAACGAAATCTGACATACCAAAGGAATTCTGCCAGTAGATCCAGTATATGGAGGACTTCACGTTCAAAACAATTGTCTCAGCCGTTTTCCACAGATAAGTATGTTCGTCGCGACAGTTCTGAAACTGGTTTAAAAAAGACACAATAAGCCAAAGTGGAGATCCTGCAGAAACACCCATACCGAGACTACGAGCTTACAGGTGGTCTACTGTTCAAAGTCGTTAATGGCAATAAGATGCTCGCTGTTACAAAGCTTATGAAGCGCGAAGTTATTCAAGGATCGCATAAAGTTGGTAATTTTTCAACAGTCAAGACAATACTCTCAATTCAGCAGCAATACTGTATTCCACACATTAAAGACAAGGTATTAAAGTTCAATTGTCAAACAGCCAAACAATACAAAAAAATTTTTTCTGTTGCTAGTACATTTTCTAAATTTCCGACCAAATCAATTGGCAACGAAGAAGTTGTCAAAAGGCTGAGTGACTGGTCTTCTGTGTTTGGTCGTGCCAAGAGTTTAATTAGCGGCAGACTAGCAGCGAGTTTCTAAACGAGAACAAAGTTAAGCATATATAGATAACGACAGGTGTAGCCAGAGGCAACGGCCAAGTTGAGTGTGTAAGCCATTTAATTTTGAGTATCATCGCGAAACTATCAGTTGATGAGTCAATAAAGTTGGAAAAAGATATGCGCCATAGGTTCAAAAGGCGATTAATTCGCATATATGCAACGTTGAAGTCGTCAACATTTGTCATATTTGATACTATGATGTACAGCCAGACTGAGGGTCGATTGTAGGAAGTACTCAACGAGGAGTTGGTTACGAAATTCAAAGACGAGTGCCAGAAACTGCGTAGCCAAGTGAAATACAACATCCAGCAGGCGCAACAAGTTAACAAGCGTAATTATGACAACGACGAGAGAACAAGTTGTGGCGTTTTGTACCAGAGAACGCTGAGATATTATCGTCTGGGATTAACATAAATAAAATCTTTTCGATCGCGGTAAAGCGAAGACAATCAGTAGATGAAATATTAAAAGTTGTCTGACTGTATATTAGACACTCATTACTTTGTATTATGAACCACATTATTTAAATAAACATTATTACAATACATATCTTACATCAATTAAATTTATCTATTTAATCTATCTTCAGACTGACTGACTGATTTGTAAAGAAGAACGACAGCAACAGCGAGAGCGACAACTGAAATAGCTGCTGAATTGACTTCGGTGCACCGCGGCGGAACATTTGTAAGCTGTCGTTAACTGCCAAAGTTTAAATGACAGATGATGCTGAAAAATCCAAATGGTCCCTTGGCCCGATGGTCTCTTTAGCTTCAGGCTGTCTATTTTGCCATAGAACACTGAAAACGTGTTAACTATACATTGTCGAGTAGTATCGATGAGCTGAAAAATTTTTTTTTTTAAATGTGCGCCCGTTTTATAAACTATATCGAAAGTGGATATTTATTGTTGTCGACCACTTTTCGAATCTCACCTATTTTATACCAATAAATTAGGCAACAGCAGGTGAAGAGCTTAAATATCTCATCCATGAAGTATTATATTGTTTGCAGTGTCGGATATTAACCATTCAGACAATGGGGTGCAATTCAAATTTAAAATATTCCAGGCTGATAGATTTGGAGGATGGCGGTTCATTCCACGCAGAGCAGCGCGGTCGAATTAGTGATTCGCAGAGTACTTAACGCGATCTGGACGTATGTGGAAGACGATTACAGAGATTAGCCAGAAACCAGAAATTGTATTGGCCATACGTAATTCGGTCGCATAATGGCGGCAAATGTGATTTATTGGATATTACTATAAACTGGCGAAATGTTTGCGATTCATATGCGACCATAAGGTGTCACTGCTGGAGGTCCAACCACCTCGCAATGGTGGTCAGCCAGCGAGCGCCATGATTCGAAATTAAAGGTTACGGGAGTATGCCATCTAGCGAGGGTGTGGTGAGGCTAATAACTGGTCAACAGTTATAGCGTGGGCAAAAGAATCAAGTTGCTTAAACGTAAATGCAGGTTAAATTCGTGCAATAGCTGCACCAAAATATTGTGTAGTAAATATTTAATTTTTTGGGGTGTGAGTAAAATAAATATACTTAGGTGAAATACAGTGTTTAGTGCCACAATTACTCGGCAGCACGACCCGGAAGAGCATTCAAAGTAATCGGTTTTTTATACTCTGAACCCATTGAAAATGGATAAAAAATGCTATACTGGTTTTGTGCAAATGTATAAAACGGGCAGATCGAAGTATCTCCGACCCCATAGTATATATATTTTTAATCGGGACGACGAGTCGATTCGGCCACGTCTCTCTTTCCCTCTGTTCCTTCGTCCGTACGTCTGTAGCGTTCGCGGAAACTACAAAAGTTAGAGACTTAAATATTTCGACTTTAGATTTTCCTAAGCATTACACAGAGCAAGTTTATAATTATTTTCTTGTCCAGCTTTATTATAATAAAAATCCATTTAAAGACTTGGGTTTCTTGGTTTATCTCAGAGACTATAAGAGCTAGAGCCACCAAATTCAATCAATTAGTTCAATATGTGATCGCGAAGCATACAGCAGCAGCAGGTTGCAACTATTTCGGATTTTGGATGTTTGCACACTCGGCTTATATAAAAACAAGTGAGAAGGCTCTAGTCGGGAGCGCTCGACTGGACCCCGTTTTTTCATACATTTTAGTTCCCTTGCATTCATAAACACATACACAGAGTCACAAAAACACACACATACATGTAAACACACGGGAAATCGGGGCAGCGCCTCAGAAACGGCCATGTTTTTAAGGGCGGCGTATATTGGCTATGTATCGAATATTTTTATAAATATGTATAACAAATAAAAAAATAATAATATTCTCCCCTTTTTTGTCTTAATTAACAAATGGCACGTACGTTTGTCTTCATTTGCTCCTCTTGCTTTCTACGTATATTATTTCTCGCCTTGTTTCCTTCTTCGTCGTCTCTCTTTTTACTTTCCGAATAAATTAATCTCTCAATCACAACACTCCATATAGTTTATTACGTACTTCACTCTTAGATTCTGGACTCGACTTTTTTTCTCACATCTTCTTGCTGTTACCGCTCGCGCGTCCGATTACTTTGAAACTACTTTCTCTACTCCCTTCTTGGTCCGCACGCGACCAGCTTTCTAGCTTTTTGACATGAGCTTAATAACTCACCACGGGCTCCGATCCTCGTGGTGGGATCTAGTGTGCGACAAAAGCTCCTCTGCTCGCTAATCGACGCGCGACGAAAGCTTAACCGTTGACTAACTGCCTTAAAATTCGAATTTTCACCCGTAACGCATAACGACTAATTAACAATAACACGCCCCATAATAATAAAACTAAAACTTGATATTAATGCGATTCAGTTCGCAGCTTAAGGCTAATGCCGTGCTCCATTTGGGCTTAGTGCAGACGATTGCAAATTTTAAGGATTATTTTCCATTCAGTTGGCGTTAAAGACTAATAGTAAGAAGAGTAATAATAATAATAAGATAAGATAAGATCAAAAATAATGTGAGGGGGCTTCAACCAGAGCTCAATCCTTGAGTGGCGTGACCGTCACACGGCCTTGATCATTGACCATCACGCGGTAGTCCTGTCCTCCTCCTTGTACGTTGAAACGCAGACGGATGCTCCGCATCCTGGTGAATGGGAGATGTTCACAATGCTGCTCTTGCGATCTCCGTCTCTGATCAAACGCATGATATTCTGCAAGACGAATTACGTTACGCGATAAAGTCCATCGTATATTAAGTTGTAAAACCTTCTCTTTCTTTCTTACTATTTCGACGACCTCCTTGAGCCGTGAGGCATTTATCCGTGGCTTTTGGGGTATGTTCGCCGAACCGGGAGTGACCCGGTCATATATTGCCGCAGAGTGGTGAGGTTCCCTTCCCTGGACCAACAACGCTGGCGAGAATCCCGTCGAAGCTGCTATGCTAGAGTTGACCGCCAATGATATATCGGGCAGAAGCTCATCCCAGGAACTCTGACGGTCTTCAAAGAACTGTGCTATCATAATTTTTACAATCCGATTCATCCTTTCGGTGGGATTCTCTTGTGGGTTGACCGGCGCCGAGAACACCAATGAGCTCATGAACGACTTAAACTTCGACTGGCGAACTATACGCTGTTGTCGCAGACCAACTTCCTAGTGACTCCGAAACGGCAGAGTATTCTGCCTCTGAATCCTTTTTGAAGATTCTCCATTTGCTGAACGCGTCGTGAAAGAGCAGCGGCATCGTGTTGCTATGCGTCGAACGAGGCAGAGGATCCACGAAATCTGCGCACAATGCTGCAAAAAGCTCCGCTACTTGCCTCGTGAGCATCTGTCCAGCCGGCTTCAATTGCTGTTCCTTGTATCTTTGTCAAACCTTTCAGAATCTTACGTGCTTTACCGCATCGCGGAACATACCTGGCCAATAATACCGTTGCGCCAATCTTGTGATCGTCTTCCTCACCCCTTTGTGGCCCACGGTGGGCGTATTTTGACTCTCCGGTAACACTCTACTCCAATGTTGGGTCGCCACGCAGAGTTTCCAGGGAATATATCCTCGTCGTCTGCTCTGTGGCTCAAATGCCGATAGAGTTGTCCGTTTTCCGTCGTGAAATCGTCATACTTCTCTGGTTCCTTGCCCATTTTCTGCAGCATCGACGTAATCCATTTTCATGGGGTTTCGTCCTCCATCGCCGTCTGGCACACTTCTGAGGGTTGTCTCGGCAGCGCGTCTGCTACCACGTTGAGCTTGCCTTGGCGGTAGTGTACGTTGAATTGGTATTGCTGCAACTCCAAAGCCCTACGTATAATTCTGCCAGACGGACTCTCTATGGAATTTAACGATTTCAACGCCATGCGATCCGTGATCATGTCGAACCTGTAACCTTCCAGATAACAATGCAGCTTCCTGATAGACCAGACTATGGCCAGACATTTCTTCTCCGTAGCCGAGTAATTTTCTTCGGTTTTCAGGAGTTTCCTACGTGTGGACTCTATTACACGTTCTTCCCCCTTGATCGTCTGGGTCAGAACCGCTCCGAGACCATGATCGCTCGCATCCGTCTGAAGAGGAAACTTTTCGTTGAAGTCGGGACAGGCAAGTACAGGAGCACTTGTCAAACTCTTCTTGAGACATTCGAATGCCTCCTGTTGCTCGTCACTCCACGACCATTTCTTGTTCTTCTTCAGTAGATACGTCATAAGCTGCACGATCGTGGCGAAATTGCGGATGGAACGCTGACACCAGGAGGCCATCCAGATGCATTGACGCATCTCCTTGCATTTCGTCGGTACTCTTAATTTCTGCATCGCTTCCACTTTTGCGGGATCTGTGCGCTCACGACGTACTCCATATATGCTAGTTGTCTTCTTAAGAACGAACACTTCTTCCTGTTAACTTTCCGACTTTCCCGAAAATTTTCCACGTGTTGATCTACTGGTTCGCCTATGATGATTTTGTTGTCTAGGTAGGCTAAGGCGTATGGCTCTAGCTCAGGACTTATGACCGTGTCTAACGCCCGCTTAAACGTGGCACTCGCCGAGTGCAACCTGAACGGCATCGCCCGCCATCGATACAGTCCTTGGACAGGCACGGTCATCGGGATTTGCTAATAACCATGCCTCATGTCTAGCGTCGATATGAACCGTGCATGCTTTATCCGTGTCAAAATTTGATTAATCCACGGTACCGGGTATGCATCGGATATACGCCACTTACCGATCTTCTTCTGGACGAGGACAATCGGAGTGCTGTGCGGTGTTCTCCACGGCTCTATTGCCCCTTCCCATACCAATTCCTCCACTTGGTCGTCGATGACGCACTGCATCGCTGGTAGTACCTCTGTTTCAGAGGCATGCCGTCTCTCATCACGATTCTATATTTGGCTAGTTGAGAGACGCTGCTAAGGCCCTCGAACAAACACAACTCACCCTCCAGGAAGGTCTTAAGTGGCGGTTCCAACTCCTCCGGCCATATTGCCTCTGGATCCGTCGTCTTATCGGTGTCGAATCTCTCGAGGTTGGTAGTTAAGGATAACACGGCCGGGGTGGGAACTACTCTCGACCAGTTTAAACTTTCACCTTCCCCTGACTCAGGTGCCCTCGGGACTCTTTTCTCTCGACTTTTCACGCAGAGATTCGTTTGGCTTCGGCCTATATACGGCCCCACCCCGTTTTGCCGACCCCGTCGACCCTTCTCCTTTCGGCCTTCACGCCGCGACTCCCCACTCCGTTACCCTTCGGGGTACCGCCGCCTTTCCCCGCGTCCCCACTACCGTTACTCCTCCTCGGGGGACCCCCACCTTTCCCCTCCTCCCTCCGCCACCCCCCTTCCCGGGACACCTCTAGGGGGTTCTTGGCCGCTTCTCTAGAGTCTCCAGGAACGAGAGTGGGTCCGTATGTCCGTTGAAGCGTAGGCCCCTCTTATGGACCTGTTTGGGTGCTATGACGTGTCTCCTATGCTCTTCGGTAGGCCATGGCACGGGGATTTGGTATGGACAGCGGGGCGAGTGCTTGCTTGCTGTTCCGAGCCGCCGGTATCCGGTCCACTGTAAGCCGCATAAAAACTACCTAATACTTAGCTAGGAGTGATCGGTTCGCACAACGACCGATACTCTTGGGTACCTGAATGCGGCATGACGCCCTGCGCTCTCAACCCTACCTCCATCTTGTACAGGCATGTGACGCCCTCTACTTCGGAAATGAACCGGATATGTCGGGCCCAGAGATCCGGGCATACTGGGCTTCGCATTCCGCAGCCGGGTCCACACCTCGGGTGGCTGTTTACCCTTCTGTATAAACCGCTTGCGCAACTCTACTCGCCCTTCTCTCCCGTCCGTCTGTCCGGATGAACGAACTTTTCGGCATTATTGAAGATAGAGACTTGACCTTTTGGGTATATACTTTTAGTTATCTGCTTAAGACAAAGTGTTAAGATTTTTGTGCCATGCCCACTGGTACACTGCCCACAATATCAAAATGCAAATCAATATAAGGTGAATATTTCCCACCATATCAAAGTTAGAGTCACCAAATTTTATTGGTGACCTTCCCAAAAATTGCGACTTTGATATGCTGGCCACGCCCACTAGAAATCCCCCGCTTTAAAAAAATCGCAAACACCTCTATCTCGGTCGGTTTCTGAGCCCACGTCCACTCACGCCCCGCAAAGTGCGAAAGCCGATATCTCCCACAATTTTAGAGGTAGAGTCACAATGCTTTAAAGGTAGGTAGCTGGTCACCCCTTTAAAGATCGGTAGGAAAATTTTCCGGCCACGTGAGCGCGAACACAGATCAGGAATTCTACATTTCCTATGATTAATCAGCTTTATTCACATCAGTTACAGTCGTCAAAATGCATTTTGTGTCCTATTATTACTGCAAGTTCGCTACTTCGCGATCTTAACACAATTAAACTAGTGTCATCACCTGGTCCTGATGGTGTCCCTGCTTGTGTGCTTACGTACTGTGCAAAACTTTGCAACCCAATTTTAAAACGTACGTGTGAACAACTCTTTGCAACCCAATCATTCTGCTCCACCAAGAAAGGCAAAAAGACTGCTGTTGAAAATTACAGAGGTATTTTCAAATTGTCCGCTATTCCAAAAGCATTTGAGAGAATTGTAATATCTCAACTGCAGCATTTATGCAGTTCTATTATTTCACCTTCCCAGCATGGGGTTATGAAGCGTAGATCTGTAATCAATAACCTTTTAGAGCTATCTTCTCTGGTAATTGATGGACTTAAAAACAAAATGCAGACTCACGTTATTTATACTGAGTTTAGCAAGGCTTTTGACTCAGTACCACTCCTTGGAACTTCATAAATTATGCCTACTCGGCTTCCCAGTAAGTCTCCGACCCCATAAATTATATATATTCATGATTAGCATCACTAGCCGAGTTGATCTGCTCGTCTGTCTGTCCGTCTCTGTATCCGTCTGTATGAACGTGTCGATTTCGGAGACTACAGAAGCTAAAAAGTTGAAGTTTATTTAAAATCACCGATAATTCATCTCGTTTTCTTATTACCGATAATTATTGGGATTTTGACTCCGTTTTTTGAGTATATCGTTAAAACCATTAAAGCTAAAGTAACGAAATTCAGTTCAAAAATTTCGCAGTTAAAGAATATATGGATAACTCCCCCATTCGCACCTAAGAATGTAAAAAAACGAAATTCAAATACTACGGACTTGGGCTATGGTTTGTACATAGATTTCAATGCTCTTGTTAAACACTGAAAACTTCAATAAGATCATACTCTTCGTTTAGAAGGTGTACACGAATTTATAGTCCATAGTGGGGGCCAAGCGCAGCAGCTGTTCACCGCGTGCAGCCTGCGCTTACATGTGTGTGTGTGTATGTTTGATTTTGTGTATGTGGGTATGAATGCAAGGGACTGAAATGTATGAAAACACAGGGTTCAGGGTATCCCCCAGTCGGGTGCTAACTACTGCAGCCTTCTATTATTTCTCGCCTTGTTTCCTTCTTTGTCGTCTTTCCTTTTAACTTTCCGAATATTAGACTCTCAATTACAACACTCCGTATAGTTTATTACGTACGTCCGTTCACTCTTAGATTCTGGACTCGACCTTTTTTCTCACTTCTTCTTGTTGTCACCGCTCACGCGTCCGATTACTTTGAAACTATTTTCTCTACTCCCTTCTTGGTCCGTACGCGACCAGCTTCCTAGCTTTTTGACATGAGCTTAATAACTCACCACGGGCTCCGATCCTCGTGGTGGGATCTAGTGTGCGACAAAAGCTCCTCTGCTCGCTAATCGACGCGCGACGAAAGCTTAACCGTTGACTAACTGCCTTAAAATTCGAATTTTCACCCGTAACGCATAACGACCAATTAACAATAATACGCTCCATAATAATAAAACTAAAACTTAATATTAATGCGATTCAGTTCGCAGCTTAAGGCAAATGCCCTACTCCATTTGGGCTTAGTGCAGACGATTGCAAATTTTAAGGATTATTTTCCATTCAGTTGGCGTTAAAGACTAATAGTAAGAAGAGTTATAATAATAATAAGATAAGATAAGATGAAAAATAATGTGAGGGGGCTACGACCAGAGCTCAATCCTTGAGTGGCGTGACTGTCACACGGCCTTGATCATTGACCGTCACGAGGTAGTCCTGTCCTCCTCCTTGTACGTTGAAACGCAAACGGATGCTCCGCAACCGGCCAGCTCGCTCCTGGATGCGGCGTGGCAGCAAGTCGGATACCCACTCGCCTCTGGTGTACATCCGCCTGGTGGATGGGAGATGTTCACAATGCTGCTCTTGCGATCTCCGTCTCTGATCAAGCGCATGATATTCTGCAAGACGAATTACGTTACGCGATAAAGTCCATCGTATATTATGTTGTAAACCTTCTCTGATCTTCCGAAGCGCGTTTCAGACTGTTTCTTACGAATTCGACGACCTCCTTGAGCCGTGAGGCATTTATCTGTGGCTTTTGGGGTATGTTCGCCGAACCGGGAGTGACCCGGTCATATATTGCCGCAGAGTGGTGAGGGTCCCTGTCCCTGGACCAACAACGCTGGCGAGAGTCCCGTCGAAGCTGCTATGCTAGAGTTGACCGCCAATGATATATCGGGCAGAAGCTCATCCCAGGAACTCTGACGGTCTTCAAATAACTGTGCTATCATAATTTTTACAATACAATTCATCCTTTCGGTGGGATACTCTTGCGGGTTGACCGGCGCCGAGTACCCCAATGAGCTCATGAACGACTTAAACTTCGACTGGCGAACTATACGCGCTGTCGCAGACCAACTTCCTAGTGACTCCGAAACGGCAGAGTATTCTGTCTCTGAATCGTTTTGAAGATTCTCCATTTGCTGAACGCGTCATGAAAGAGCAGCGGCATCGTGTTGCTATGCGTCGAACGAGGCAGAGGATCCACGAAATCTGCACACAATGCTGCAAAAAGCTCCGCTACTTGCCTCGTGAGCATCTGTCCAGCCGGATTCAATTGCTTTTCCTCGTGTCTTTGTTAAACCGTTCAGCAATTAGGTGCTTTACCGCATCGCGGAACATACCTGGCCAATAATACCGTTGCGCCAATCTTGTGATCGTCTTCCTCACCCCTTTGTGGCTCACGGTGGGCGTATTTTGACTCTCCGGTAACACTCTACTCCAATGTTGGGTCGCCACGCAGAGTTTCCAGGGAATATATCCTCGTCGTCTGCTCTGTGGCTCAAATGCCGATAGAGTTGTCCGTTTTCCGTCGTGAAATCGTCATACTTCTCTGGTTCCTTGCCCATTTTCTGCAGCATCGACGTAATCCATTTTCATAGGGTTTCGTCCTCCATCGCCGTCTGGCACACTTCTGAGGGTTGTCTCGGCAGCGCGTCTGCAACCACGTTGAGCTTGCCTTGGCGGTAATGTACGTTGAATTGGTATTGCTGCAACTCCAAAGCCCTACGTATAATTCTGCCAGACGGACTCTCTATGGAATTTAACGATTTCAACGCCATGCGATCCGTGATCATGTCGAACCTGTAACCTTCCAGATAACAATGCAGCTTCCTGATAGACCAGACTATGGCCAGACATTTCTTCTCCGTAGCCGAGTAATTTTCTTCGGTTTTCAGGAGTTTCCTACGTGTGGACGCTATTACACGTTCTTCCCCCTTGATCGTCTGGGTCACAGCCGCTCCGAGACCATGATCGCTCGCATCCGTCTGAAGAGGAAACTTTTCGTTGAAGTCGGGACAGGCAAGTACAGGAGCACTAGTCAAACTCTCCTTGAGACGTTCGAATGCCTCCTGTTGCTCGTCAATCCACGACCATTTCTTGTTCTTCTTCAGTAGATACGTCGTATGCTGCACGATCGTGGCGAAATTGCGGATGAAACGCTGACACCAGGAGGCCATCCAGATGCATTGACGCATCTCCTTGCATTTCGTCGGTAATCTTAATTTCTGCATCGCTTCCACTTTTGCGGGATCTGTGCGCTCACGACGTACTTCATATATGCTAGTTGTCTTCTTAAGAACGAACACTTCTTCCTGTTAACTTTCCGAATTTCCCGAAAATTTTCCACGTGTTGATCTACTGGTTCGCCTATGATGATTTTGTTGTCTATGTAGGCTAAGGCGTATGGCTCCAGCTCAGGACTTATGACCGTGTCTAACGCCCGCTTAAACGTGGCACTCGCCGAGTGCAACCCGAACGGCATCGCCCGCCATTGATACAGTCCTTGGACAGGCACGGTCATCGGGATTTGCTAATAGCCATGCCTCATGTCTAGCGTCGATATGAACCGTGCATGCTTTATCCGTGTCAAAATTTGATTAATCCACGGTACCGGGTATGCATCGGATATACGCCACTTACCGATCTTCTTCTGGACGAGGACAATCGGAGTGCTGTGCGGTGTTCTCGACGGCTCTATTGCCCCTTCCCATACCAATTCCTCCACTTGGTCGTCGATGACGCACTGCATCGCTGGTAGTACCTTTGTTTCAGAGGCATGCCGTCTCTCATCACGATTCTATATTTGGCTAGTTGAGAGACGCTGCTAAGGCCCTCGAACAAACACAACTCACCCTCCAGGGCGGTTCTAAATCCTCCGGTCATATTGCCTCTGGATCCGTCGACTTATCCGGGTCGAATCTCTCGAGGTTGGTAGTTAAGGATAACACGGCCGTGGTGGGAACTACTCTCGACCAGTTTAAACTTTCACCTTCCCCTGACTCAGATGCCCTCGGGACTCTTTTCGACTTTTCAGGCAGAGATCCATTTGGCTTCGGTCTATATGCGATCTCACCCCTAGGAGTGATCGGTGCGGACAACGACCGATACTCTTGGGTACCTGAATGCGGCATGACGCCCTGCGCTCTCAACCCTGCCTCCATCTTGTACAGGTATGTTACGCCCTCTACTTCTGGAAATGAACCGGATATGTCGGGCCCAGAGATCCGGGCATATTGGGCTTCGCATTCCGCCAGCCGGGTCCACACCTCGGGTGGCTGTTTACCCTTCTGTATAAACCGCTTGCGCAACTCTACTCGCCCTTCTCTCCCGTCCGTCTGTCCGGATGAACGCAACTTTTTCGGCATTATTGAAGATAGAGACTTGAGATTTTGGGTATATACTTTTAGTTATCTGCTTAAGACAACGTGTTCAGATTTTTGTGCCATGCCCACTGGGAGGCTCAATATCAAATTGCAAATCAATATAAGGTGAATATTTCCCACCATATCAAAGTTAGAGTCACCAAATTTTGTTGGTGACCTCCCCAAAAATTGCGACCTTGATATCCTGGCCACGCTCACTAGAAATCTCGCACAGTTTCTGAGCTAGAGGCCCACGTCCACTCGCGCCCCGCAAAGTGCGAAAGCCGATATCTCCCACAATTTTAGAGGTAGAGTCACAAAATTTTAAAGGTAGGTAGCTGGTCACCCCCTTTAAAGATCGGTAGGATAATTTTAGGTGATTTTCCAGCCACGTGATCAGGAATTCTACATTTCCTATGATTAATCAGCTTTATCCACATCAGTTACAGTCGTCAAAATGCATTTTGTGTCCTACCATTACTGCAAGTTCGCTACTTCGCGATCTTAACACAATTAAACCAGTGTCATCACCTGGTCCTGTTGGTGTCCCTGCCGTGTGCACTCTTTGCAAACCTTTTAAAACAATTTTCTGTTATGTAATTTCTCTGTTGATACATTATGATGACTGGAAGGAATCATTCATCATTCCGCTCCACCAAAAAGGCAAAAATACTGCTGGTGAAAATTACAGAGGTATTTCCAAATTGTCCGCTATTCCAAAAGCATTGTCGTTGTAATATCTCAACTGCAGCATTTATGCAGTTCTATTATTTCACCTTCCCAGCATGGGTTTATGAAGCGTAGATCTGTAACCAATAACCTTTTAGAGCTATCTTCTCTGGTAATTGATGGACTTAAAACAAAATGCAGACTCACGTTATTTATACTGATTTTAGCAAGGCTTTTGACTCAGTACCACTCCTTGGAACTTCATAAATTATGCCTACTCGGCTTCCCAGTAAGTCTCCGACCCCATAAATTATATATATTCATGATCAGCATCACTAGCCGAGTTGATCTGCTCGTCTGTCTGTCCGTCTCTGTATCCGTCTGTATGAACGTGTCGATTTCGGAGCCTACAGAAGCTAGAAAGTTGAAGTTTATTTAAAATCACCGATAATTCATCTCGCTTTATTACCGTAATTATTAGCCGTTATGAATGCTCGTGTAACCATACTCAGTTAAAGAATGTATGGATAACTCCCCCATTTGCACAAAAGAATGTAAAAAACGAAATTCAAATACTACGGACTTGGGCTATGGTTTGTACATAGATTTCAATGCTCTTGTTAAACCCTGAAAATTTCATTAACATCATACTCTTCGTTTAGAAGATGTACACGAACTTATATTCCATAGTGGGGGCCAAGCGCAGCAGCTGTTCACCGCGTGCAGCCTGCGCTTACATGTGTGTGTGTGTATGTGTGATTTTGTGTATGTGGTGACTGAAATGTATGAAAACACAGGGTTCAGGGTATCCCCCAGTCGGGTGCTCCCTACTATTATTTCTCGCCTTGTTTCCTTCTTTGTTGTCTTTCCTTTTAATTTTCCGAATATTAGTCTCTCAATTACAACACTCTGTATAGTTTATTACGTCCGCCCGTCCACTCTTAGATTCTGGACTCGACTTTTTTCCTCACTCTTCTTGCTGCTACCGCTCGGGCGTCCGATTACTTGAAACTATTTTCTCGACTCCCTTCTTCGTCCGTACGCGACCAGCTTCCTAGCTTTTGACCGAGCTTAATAACTCACCACGGGCTCCGATCCTCGTGGTGGGATCTAGTGTGCGACAAAAGCTCCTCTGCCCGCTAATCGACGCGCGACGAAAGCTTAGCCGTTGACTAACTGCCTTAAAATTCGAATTTTTATCCGTAACGCATAACGACTAATTAATAATAATACGCTCCTTATTGTTTCACTTAATAATAATTAAACTAAAACTTAATATTAATGTGATTCAGTTCGCAGCTTAAGACTAATGCCCTACTCCATGTGAACTTAGTGCAAGCGATTGCAAATTTGAACGATTATCTTCCATTCAGTTAGCGTTAAAGACTAATAGTAAGAAGAGTAATAATAATAATAAGATAAGATAAGATCAATAATAATATGAGGGGGCTACGACCAGAGCTCAATCCTTGAGTGGCGTGACCGTCACTCGGCCTTGATCATTGACCATCACGCGGTAGTCCTTGCCTCCTCCTTGTACGTTGAAACGCAAACGGATGCTCCGCATCCTGGTGAATGGGAGATGTTCACAATGCTGCTCTTGCGATCTCCGTCTCTGATCAAACGCATGATATTCTGCAAGACGAATTACGTTACGCGATAAAGTCCATCGTATATTAAGTTGTAAAACCTTCTCTTGTCTTTCTTACTATTTCGACGACCTCCTTGAGCCGTGAGGCATTTATCCGTGGCTTTTGGGGTATGTTCGCCGAACCGGGAGTGACCTCAGTGAATTTTTACAATGCGATTCATCCTTTCGGTGGGATTTTCTTGTGTGTTGAACGGCGCCGAGTACCCCAATGAGCTCATGAACGACTTAAAACTTCGACTGGCGAACTATACGCTGTTGTCGCAGAACAACTTTCTAGTGACTCCGAAACGGCAGAGTATTCTGTCTCTCTCCGTCGTCGCTCGACGTAATGGGACTAATTCCACCCATTTGCTGAACGCGTCATAATAGACCAGCAGCATCGCGTTGCCATGCGTTGAACGAGGTAGAGGACCCACGAAATCTGCCCACAATGCTGCAAAAAGCTCCGCTACTTGCCTCGTGAGCATCTGTTCAGCCGGCTTCCATTGCTCTTCGTTGTATTTTTGGCAAACCTTGCAGCATTTCACGTGATTAATCGCATCGCGGAACATACCTGGCCAATAATACCGTTGCGCCAATCTTCTGATCGTCTGCCTAACCCCTTGATGGCTCACGGTGGGCGTATTGTGAGACTCCTGTAACACTCTATTCCGATGCAGGGTCGCCACCTAGAGTTTCCAGGGAATATAATCCTCGCGGTCAGCCTTGTGGCCCAAATAACGATAGAGTTGTCCGTTTTCCGTCGTGAAATCGTCATACATCTCTGGTTGCCATTCCTTGCCCATTTTCTGCAGCATCGCCGTAATCCATTTTCATAGGGTTTCGTCCTCCACCGCAGTCTGGTACATTTCTGCGGGTTGTCTCAACAGTGCGTCTGCTGCCACGTTGAGCTTTGCCACGGCGGTAGTACGTTGAATTGGCATTGCTGCAACTCCAAAGCCCTACGTATAATTCTGCCAGACGGACTCTCTATGGAATTTAACGATTTCAACGCCATGTGATCCGTGATCATGTTGAACCTGTAACCTTCCAGATAACAATGCAGCTTCCTGATAGACCAGACTATGGCCAGACATTTCTTCTCCGTAGCCGAGTAATTTTCTTCGGTTTTCAGGAGTTTCCTACTTGTGTACGCTATTACACGTTCCCCTTGATCGTCTGGGTCACAGCCGCTCCGAGACCATGATCGCTCGCATCCGTCTGAAGAGGAAACTTTTCGTTGAAGTCGGGACAGTCAAGTACAGGAGCACTAGTCAAACTCTCCTTGAGACGTTCGAATGCCTCCTGTTGCTCGTCAATCCACGACCATTTCTTGTTCTTCTTCAGTAGATACGTCGTATGCTGCACGATCGTGGCGAAATTGCGGATGAAACGCTGACACCAGGAGGCCATCCAGATGCATTGACGCATCTCCTTGCATTTCGTCGGTAATCTTAATTTCTGCATCGCTTCCACTTTTGCGGGATCTGTGCGTTCACGACGTACTTCATATATGCTAGTTGTCTTCTTAAGAACGAACACTTCTTCCTGTTAACTTTCCGAATTTCCCGAAAATTTTCCACGTGTTGATCTACTGGTTCGCCTATGATGATTTTGTTGTCTATATAGGCTAAGGCGTATGGCTCCAGCTCAGGACTTATGACCGTGTCTAACGCCCGCTTAAACGTGGCACTCGGCGAGTGCAACCTGAACGGCATCGCCCGCCATTGATACAGTCCTTGGACAGGCACGGTCATCGGGATTTGCTAATAGCCATGCCTCATGTCTAGCGTCGATATGAACCGTGCATGCTTTATCCGTGTCAAAATTTGATTAATCCACGGTACCAGGTATGCATCGGATATACGCCACTTACCGATCTTCTTCTGGACGAGGACAATCGGAGTGCTGTGCGGTGTTCTCGACGGCTCTATTACCCCTTCCCATACCAATTCCTCCACTTGGTCGTCGATGACGCACTGCATCGCTGGTAGTACCTTTGTTTCAGAGGCATGCCGTCTCTCATCACGATTCTATATTTGGCTAGTTGAGAGACGCTGCTAAGGCCCTCGAACAAACACAACTCACCCTCCAGGGCGGTTCTAAATCCTCCGGTCATATTGCCTCTGGATCCGTCGACTTATCCGGGTCGAATCTCTCGAGGTTGGTAGTTAAGGATAACACGGCCGGGGTGGGAACTACTCTCGACCAGTTTAAACTTTCACCTTCCCCTGACTCAGGTGCCCTCGGGACTCTTTTCGACTTTTCACGCAGAGATCCGTTTGGCTTCGGTCTATATGCGATCTCACCCCTAGGAGTGATCGGTGCGGACAACGACCGATACTCTTGGGTACCTGAATGCGGCATGACGCCCTGCGCTCTCAACCTTGCCTCCATCTTGTACAGGTATGTTACGCCCTCTACTTCTGGAAATGAACCGGATATGTCGGGCCCAGAGATCCGGGCATATCGGGCTTCGCATTCCGCCAGCCGGGTCCACACCTCGGGTGGCTGTTTACCCTTCTGTATAAACCGCTTGCGCAACTCTACTCGCCCTTCTCTCCCGTCCGTCTGTCCGGATGAACGCAACTTTTTCGGCATTATTGAAGATAGAGACTTGAGATTTTGGGTATATACTTTTAGTTATCTGCTTAAGACAAAGTGCTCAGATTTTTGTGCCATGCCCACTGGGAGGCTCAATATCAAATTGCAAATCAATATAAGGTGAATATTTCCCACCATATCAAAGTTAGAGTCACCAAATTTTGTTGGTGACCTTCCCAAAAAATTGCGACCTTGATATCCTGGCCACGCCCACTAGAAATCTCGCACAGTTTCTGAGCTAGAGGCCCACGTCCACTCGCGCCCCGCAAAGTGCGAAAGCCGATATCTCCCACAATTTTAGAGGTAGAGTCACAAAATTTTAAAGGTAGGTAGCTGGTCACCCCCTTTAAAGATTGGTAGGAAAATTTGACTCAGTACCACTCTTTGGTACTTCATAACTTATGCCTACTCGGCTTCCCAGTAAGTCTTCGACCCCATAAAGTATATATATTCATGATTAGCATCACTAACCGAGTCGATCAAGCCCTGCCCATCTGTCTGTCCATCTCTGTATCTGTCTGTATGAACGTGTCGATTTCAGAGACTATAGAAGCTAGAAAGCTGAAGTTTCTTTAAAATCACCGAATATTATTGGGGTTTTGACTCCGTTTTTTGAGTATATCTTTAAAACCATAAGAGCTAAAGTAACGAAATTCAGTTCAAAAATTTCGCAGTTAAAGAATATATGGATAACTCCCCCATTCGCACCTAAAAATGTAAAAAACGAAATTCAAATACTACGAACTTGGGCTATGGTTTGTACATAGATTTCAATTTAGCTCTTGCTAAATTTCATTTAGATCATACTCTTCGTTTAGAAGTTGTACACGAATTTATAGTCCATAGTGGGGGCCAAGCGGAGCAGCTGTTCACCGCGTGCAGCCTGCGCTTACATGTGTGTGTGTGTGTATGTTTGATTTTGTGTATGTGGGTATGAATGCAAGGGACTGAAATGTATGGAAACACTGGGTTCAGGGTATCCCACAGTCGGGTGCTCCCGACTGCAGCCTTCTATTATTTCTCGCCTTGTTTCCTTCTTTGTCGTCTTTCCTTTTAACTTTCCGAATATTAGACTCTCAATTACAACACTCCGTATAGTTTATTACGTACGTCCGTTCACTCTTAGATTCTGGACTCGACCTTTTTTCTCACTTCTTCTTGTTGTCACCGCTCACGCGTCCGATTACTTTGAAACTATTTTCTCTACTCCCTTCTTGGTCCGTACGCGACCAGCTTCCTAGCTTTTTGACATGAGCTTAATAACTCACCACGGGCTCCGATCCTCGTGGTGGGATCTAGTGTGCGACAAAAGCTCCTCTGCTCGCTAATCGACGCGCGCCTTAAAATTCGAATTTTCACCCGTAACGCATAACGACTAATTAACAATAATACGCTCCATAATAATAAAACTAAAACTTAATATTAATGCGATTCAGTTCGCAGCTTAAGGCTAATGCCCTACTCCATTTGGGCTTAGTGCAGACGATTGCAAATTTTAAGGATTATTTTCCATTTCAGTTGGCGTTAAAGACTAATAGTAAGAAGAGTAATAATAATAATAAGATAAGATAAGATGAAAAATAATGTGAGGGGGCTACGACCAGAGCTCAATCCTTGAGAGGCGTGACTGTCACGCGGTAGTCCTGTCCTCCTCCTTGTACGTTGAAACGCAAATGGGTGGATGGGAGATGTTCACAATGCTGCTCTTGCGATCTCCGTCTCTGATCAAACGCATGATATTCTGCAAGACGAATTACGTTACGCGATAAAGTCCATCGTATATTAAGTTGTAAAACCTTCTCTGATCTTCCGAAGCGCGTTCCAGACTGTTTCTTACTATTTCAACGACCTTCTTGAGCCGTGAGGCATTTATCTGTGGCTTTTGGGGTATGTTCGCCGAGCCGGGAGTGACCCGGTCATTTATTGCCGCAGAGTGGTGAGGTTCCCTTCCTTGGACCAACAACGCTGGCGAGAATCCCGTCGAAGCTGCTATGCTAGAGTTGACCGCCAATGATATCTCGAGCAGAAGCTCATCCCAGGAACTCTGACGGTCTTCAAAGAACTGTGCTATTATAATTTTTACAATCCGATTCATCCTTTCGGGGGGATTTTCTTGTGTGTTGAACGGCGCCGAGTACCCCAATGAGCTCATGAACGACTTAATACTTCGACTGGCGAACTATACGCTGTTGTCGCAGACCAACTTCCTAGTGACTCCGAAACGGCAGAGTATTCTGTCTCTGAATACTGAATGAAGATTCTCCCTTTGCTGAACGCGTCGTGAAAGAGCAGCGGCATCGTGTTGCTATGCGTCGAACGAGGCAGAGGATCCACGAAATCTGCCCACAATGCTGCAAAAAGCTCCGCTCTTGATTCGTGAGCATCTGTCCAGCCGGCTTCAATTGCTGTTCCTTGTATCTTTGTCAAACCTTTCAGAATCTTACGTGCTTTACCGCATCGCGGAACATACCTGGCCAATAATACCGTTGCGCCAATCTTGTGATCGTCTTCCTCACCCCTTTGTGGCCCACGGTGGGCGTATTTTGACTCTCCGGTAACACTCTACTCCAATGTTGGGTCGCCACGCAGAGTTTCCAGGGAATATATCCTCGTCGTCTGCTCTGTGGCTCAAATGCCGATAGAGTTGTCCGTTTTCCGTCGTGAAATCGTCATACTTCTCTGGTTCCTTGCCCATTTTCTGCAGCATCGACGTAATCCATTTTCATGGGGTTTCGTCCTCCATCGCCGTCTGGCACACTTCTGAGGGTTGTCCCGGCAACGTGTCTGCAACCACGTTGAGCTTGCCTTGGCGGTAATGTACGTTGAATTGGTAGTGCTGCAACTCCAAAGCCCTACGTATAATTCTGCCAGACGGACTGTCTATGGAATTTAACGATTTCAACGCCATGCGATCCGTGATCATGTCGAACATGTAACCTTCCAGATAACAATGCAGCTTCCTGATAGACCAGACTATGGCCAGACATTTCTTCTCCGTAGCCGAGTAACTTTCTTCGGTTTTCAGGAGTTTCCTACGTGTGGACTCTATTACACGTTCTTCCCCCTTGATCGTCTGGGTCAGAACCGCTCCGAGACCATGATCGCTCGCATCCGTCTGAAGAGGAAACTTTTCGTTGAAGTCGGGACAGGCAAGTACAGGAGCACTTGTCAAACCCTTCTTGAGACATTCGAATGCCTCCTGTTGCTCGTCACTCCACGACCATTTCTTGTTCTTCTTCAGTAGATACGTCATAAGCTGCACGATCGTGGCGAAATTGCGGATGAAACGCTGATACCAGGAGGCCATCCAGATGCATTGACGCATCTCCTTGTATTTCGTCGGTACTCTTAATTTCTGCATCGTTTCCTCTTTTGAGGGATCTGTGCGCTCACGACGTACTCCATATATGCTAGTTGTCTTCTGAAGAACGAACACTTCTTCCTGTTAACTTTCCGAATTTCCCGAAAATTTTCCACGTGTTGATCTACTGGTTCACCTATGATGATTTTGTTGTCTAGGTAGGCTAAGGCGTATGGCTCTAGCTCAGGACTTATGAGCGTGTCTAACGCCCGCTGCACTCGCCGAGTGCAACCCGAACGGCATCGCCCGCCATTGATACAGTCCTTGGACAGGCACAGTCATCGGGATTTGCTAATAGCCATGCCTCATGTCTAGCGTCGATATGAACCGTTCATGGTTTATCCGCGTCAAAATTTGATTAATCCACGGTACCGGATATGCATCGGATATACGCCCTTTACCGATCTTCTTCTGGACGAGGACCATCGGAGTGCTGTGCGGTGTTCTCGACGGCTCTATTGCCCCTTCCCATACCAATTCCTCCACTTGGTCGTCGATGACGCACTGCAGCGCTGGTAGTACCTTTGTTTCAGAGGCATGCCGTCTCTCATCACGATTCTATATTTGGCTAGGTGAGAGACGCTGCTAAGGCCCTCGAACAAACACAACTCACCCTCCAGGGCGGTTCCAAGTCCTCCGGTCATATTGCCTCTGGATCCGTCGACTTATCCGGGTCGAATCTCTCGAGGTTGGTAGTTACGGATAACACGGCCGGGGTGGGAACTACTCTCGACCAGTTTAAACTTTCACCTTGCCCTGACTCAGGTGCCCTCGGGACTCTTTTCGACTTTTCACGCAGATATCCGTTTGGCTTCGGTCTATATGCGATCTCACCCCTAGGAGTGATCGGTGCGATTGGGTATCTGAATGCGGCATGACTCCCTGCGCTCTCAACCTTGCCTCCATCTTGGACAGGTATGTTACGCCCTCTACTTCTGGAAATGAACCGGATATGTCGGGCCCAGAGATCCGGGCATATTGGGCTTCGCCTTCCGGCAGCCGGGTCCACACCTCGGGTGGCTGTTTACCCTTCTGTATAAACCGCTTGCGCAACTCTACTCGCCCTTCTCTCCCGTCCGTCTGTCCGGATGAACGCAACTTTTTCGGCATTATTGAAGATAGAAACTTGAGATTTTGGGTATATACTTTTGGTTATCTGCTTAAGACAAAGTGCTCAGATTTTTGTGCCGTGCCCACTGGTAGGGTCAATATCAAATTGTAAATCAATATAAGGTGAATATTTCCCACCATATCACAGTTAGAGTCACCAAATTTTGTTGGTGACCCTCCTAAAAAATTGCGACCTTGATATCCTGGCCACGCCCACTAGAAATGTCGGACAGTTTCTGAGCTAGAGGCCCACGTCCACTTGCGCCCCGCAAAGTGCGAAAGCCGATATCTCCCACAATTTTAGAGGTAGAGTCACACAATTTTAAAGGTAGGTAGCTGGTCACCCCCTTTAAAGATTGGTAGGAAAATTTGACTCAGTACCACTCTTTGGTACTTCATAACTTATGCCTACTCGGCTTTCCAGTAAGTCTTCGACCCCATAAAGTATATATATTCATGATTAGCATCACTAGCCGAGTCGATCAAGCCCTGCCCATCTGTCTGTCCATCTCTGTATCTGTCTGTATGAACGTGTCGATTTCAGAGACTATAGAAGCTAGAAAGCTGAAGTTTCTTTAAAATCACCGAATATTATTGGGGTTTTGACTCCGTTTTTTGAGTATATCTTTAAAACCATAAGAGCTAAAGTAACGAAATTCAGTTCAAAAATTTCGCAGTTAAAGAATATATGGATAACTCCCCCATTCGCACCTAAAAATGTAAAAAACGAAATTCAAATACTACGGACTTGGGCTATGGTTTGTACTTAGATTTCAATGCTCTTGCTAAGCCCTGAAAATTTCATTTAGATCATACTCTTCGTTTAGAAGTTGTACACGATTTTATAGTCCATAGTGGGGGCCAAGAGGAGCAGCTGTTCACCGCGTGCAGCCTGCGCTTACATGTGTGTGTGTGTATGTTTGATTTTGTGTATGTGGGTATGAATGCAAGGGACTGAAATGTATGAAAACACAGGGTTCAGGGTATCCCCCAGTCGGGTGCTCCCGACTGCAGCCTTCTATTATTTCTCGCCTTGTTTCCTTCTTTGTCGTCTTTCCTTTTAACTTTCCGAATATTAGACTCTCAATTACAACACTCCGTATAGTTTATTACGTACGTCCGTTCACTGTTAGATTCTGGACTCGACCTTTTTTCTCACTTCTTCTTGTTGTCACCGCTCACGCGTCCGATTACTTTGAAACTATTTTCTCTACTCCCTTCTTGGTCCGTACGCGACCAGCTTCCTAGCTTTTTGACATGAGCTTAATAACTCACCACGGGCTCCGATCCTCGTGGTGGGATCTAGTGTGTGACAAAAGCTCCTCTGCTCGCTAATCGACGCGCGCCTTAAAATTCGAATTTTCACCCGTAACGCATAACGACTAATTAACAATAATACGCTCCATAATAATAAAACTAAAACTTAATATTAATGCGATTCAGTTCGCAGCTTAAGGCTAATGCCCTACTCCATTTGGGCTTAGTGCAGACGATTGCAAATTTTAAGGATTATTTTCCATTTCAGTTGGCGTTAAAGACTAATAGTAAGAAGAGTAATAATAATAATAAGATAAGATAAGATGAAAAATAATGTGAGGGGGCTACGACCAGAGCTCAATCCTTGAGTGGCGTGACTGTCACACGGCCTTGATCATTGACCGTCACGCGGTAGTCCTGTCCTCCTCCTTGTACGTTGAAACGCAAATGGGTGGATGGGAGATGTTCACAATGCTGCTCTTGCGATCTCCGTCTCTGATCAAACGCATGATATTCTGCAAGACGAATTACGTTACGCGATAAAGTCCATCGTATATTAAGTTGTAAAACCTTCTCTGATCTTCCGAAGCGCGTTCCAGACTGTTTCTTACTATTTCAACGACCTCCTTGAGCCGTGAGGCATTTATCTGTGGCTTTTGGGTTATGTTCGCCGAGCCGGGAGTGACCCGGTCATTTATTGCCGCAGAGTGGTGAGGTTCCCTTCCCTGGACCAACAACGCTGGCGAGAATCCCGTCGAAGCTGCTATGCTAGAGTTGACCGCCAATGATATCTCGAGCAGAAGCTCATCCCAGGAACTCTGACGGTCTTCAAAGAACTGTGCTATTATAATTTTTACAATCCGATTCATCCTTTCGGTGGGATTCTCTTATGGGTAGAACGGCGCTGTGTACCCCAATGAGCTCATGAACGACTTAAAACTTCGACTGGCGAACTATACGCTGTTGTCGCAGACCAACTTCCTAGTGACTCCGAAACGGCAGAGTATTCTGCCTCTGAATCCTTTTTGAAGATTCTCCGTGAAAGAGCAGCGGCATCGTGTTGCTATGCGTCGAACGAGGCAGAGGATCCACGAAATCTGCCCACAATGCTGCAAAAAGCTCCGCTACTTGCCTCGTGAGCATCTGTCCAGCCGGCTTCAATTGCTGTTCCTTGTATCTTTGTCAAACCTTTCAGAATCTTACGTGCTTTACCGCATCGCGGAACATACCTGGCCAATAATACCGTTGCGCTAATCTTGTAATCGTCTTCCTCACCCCTTTGTGGCCCACGGTGGGCGTATTTTGACTCTCCAGTAACACTCTACTCCAATGTTGGGTCGCCACGCAGAGTTTCCAGGGAATATATCCTCGTCGTCTGCTCTGTGGCTCAAATGCCGATAGAGTTGTCCGTTTTCCGTCGTGAAATCGTCATACTTCTCTGGTTCCTTGCCCATTTTCTGCAGCATCGACGTAATCGTCTGGCACACTTCTGAGGGTTGTCCCGGCAACGTGTCTGCAACCACGTTGAGCTTGCCTTGGCGGTAATGTACGTTGAATTGGTATTGCTGCAACTCCAAAGCCCTACGTATAATTCTGCCAGACGGACTCTCTATGGAATTTAACGATTTCAACGCCATGCGATCCGTGATCATGTCGAACCTGTAACTTTCCAGATAACAATGCAGCTTCCTGATAGACCAGACTATGGCCAGACATTTCTTCTCCGTAGCCGAGTAACTTTCTTCGGTTTTCAGGAGTTTCCTACGTGTGGACTCTATTACACGTTCTTCCCCCTTGATCGTCTGGGTCAGAACCGCTCCGAGACCATGATCGCTCGCATCCGACTGAAGAGGAAACTTTTCGTTGAAGTCGGGACAGGCAAGTACAGGAGCACTTGTCAAACACTTCTTGAGACATTCGAATGACTCCTGTTGCTCGTCACTCCACGACCATTTCTTGTTCTTCTTCAGTAGATACGTCATAAGCTGCACGATCGTGGCGAAATTGCGGATGAAACGCTGATACCAGGAGGCCATCCAGATGCATTGACGCATCTCCTTGCATTTCGTCGGTAGTCTTAATTTCTGCATCGTTTCCACTTTTGAGGGATCTGTGCGCTCACGACGTACTCCATATATGCTAGTTGTCTTCTGAAGAACGAACACTTCTTCCTGTTAACTTTCCGAATTTCCCGAAAATTTTCCACGTGTTGATCTACTGGTTCGCCTATGATGATTTTGTTGTCTAGGTAGGCTAAGGCGTATGGCTCTAGCTCAGGACTTATGAGCGTGTCTAACGCCCGCTGCACTCGCCGAGTGCAACCCGAACGGCATCGCCCGCCATTGATACAGTCCTTGGACAGGCACAGTCATCGGGATTTGCTAATAGCTATGCCTCATGTCTAGCGTCGATATGAACCGTGCATGGTTTATCCGCGTCAAAATTTGATTAATCCACGGTACCGGGTATGCATCGGATATACGCCACTTACCGATCTTCTTCTGGACGAGGACAATCGGAGTGCTGTGCGGTGTTCTCGACGGCTCTATTGCCCCTTCCCATACCAATTCCTCCACTTGGTCGTCGATGACGCACTACATCGCTGGTAGTACCTTTGTTTCAGAGGCATGCCGTCTCTCATCACGATTCTATATTTGGCTAGGTGAGAGACGCTGCTAAGGCCCTCGAACAAACACAACTCACCCTCCATGGCGGTTCTAAATCCTCCGGTCATATTGCCTCTGGATCCGTCGACTTATCCGGGTCGAATCTTTCGAGGTTGGTAGTTAAGGATAAGCTGATATCTCCCACAATTTTAGAGGTAGAGTCACACAATTTTAAAGGTAGGTAGCTGGTCACCCCCTTTAAAGATTGGTAGGAAAATTTGACTCAGTACCACTCTTTGGTACTTCATAACTTATGCCTACTCGGCTTCCCAGTAAGTCTTCGACCCCATAAAGTATATATATTCATGATTAGCATCACTAGCCGAGTCGATCAAGCCCTGCCCATCTGTCTGTCCATCTCTGTATCTGTCTGTATGAACGTGTCGATTTCAGAGACTATAGAAGCTAGAAAGCTGAAGTTTCTTTAAAATCACCGAATATTATTGGGGTTTTGACTCCGTTTTTTGAGTATATCTTTAAAACCATAAAAGCTAAAGTAACGAAATTCAGTTCAAAAATTTCGCAGTTAAAGAATATATGGATAACTCCCCCATTCGCACCTAAAAATGTAAAAAACGAAATTCAAATACTACGGACTTGGGCTATGGTTTGTACATAGATTTCAATGCTCTTGTTAAACAGTGAAAATTTCATTTAGATCATACTCTTCGTTTAGAAGTTGTACACGAATTTATAGTCCATAGTGGGGGCCAAGCGGAGCAGCTGTTCACCGCGTGCAGCCTGCGCTTACATGTGTGTGTGTGTATGTTTGATTTTGTGTATGTGGGTATGAATGCAAGGGACTGAAATGTATGAAAACACAGGGTTCAGGGTATCCCCCAGTCGGGTGCTCCCGACTGCAGCCTTCTATTATTTCTCGCCTTGTTTCCTTCTCTGTCGTCTTTCCTTTTAACTTTCCGAATATTAGACTCTCAATTACAACACTCCGTATAGTTTATTACGTACGTCCGTTCACTCTTAGATTCTGGACTCGACCTTTTTTCTCACTTCTTCTTGTTGTCACCGCTCACGCGTCCGATTACTTTGAAACTATTTTCTCTACTCCCTTCTTGGTCCGTACGCGACCAGCTTCCTAGCTTTTTGACATGAGCTTAATAACTCACCACGGGCTCCGATCCTCGTGGTGGGATCTAGTGTGCGACAAAAGCTCCTCTGCTCGCTAATCGACGCGCGACGAAAGCTTAACCGTTGACTAACTGCCTTAAAATTCGAATTTTCACCCGTAACGCATAACGACTAATTAACAATAATACGCTCCATAATAATAAAACTAAAACTTAATATTAATGCGATTCAGTTCGCAGCTTAAGGCTAATGCCCTACTCCATTTGGGCTTAGTGCAGACGATTGCAAATTTTAAGCATTATTTTCCATTTCAGTTGGCGTTAAAGACTAATAGTAAGAAGAGTAATAATAATAATAAGATAAGATAAGATGAAAAATAATGTGAGGGCGCTACGACCAGAGCTCAATCCTTGAGTGGCGTGACTGTCACACGGCCTTGATCATTGACCGTCACGCGGTAGTCCTGTCCTCCTCCTTGTACGTTGAAACGCAAATGGGTGGATGGGAGATGTTCACAATGCTGCTCTTGCGATCTCCGTCTCTGATCAAACGCATGATATTCTGCAAGACGAATTACGTTACGCGATAAAGTCCATCGTATATTAAGTTGTAAAACCTTCTCTGATCTTCCAAAGCGCGTTCCAGACTGTTTCTTACTATTTCAACGACCTCCTTGAGCCGTGAGGCATTTATCTATGGCTTTTGGGGTATGTTCGCCGAGCCGGGAGTGACCCGGTCATTTATTGCCGCAGAGTGGTGAGGTTCCCTTCCCTGGACCAACAACGCTGGCGAGAATCCCGTCGAAGCTGCTATGCTAGAGTTGACCGCCAATGATATCTCGAGCAGAAGCTCATCACAGGAACTCTGACGGTCTTCAAAGAACTGTGCTATTATAATTTTTACAATCCGATTCATCCTTTCGGTGGGATTCTCTTATGGGTAGAACGGCGCTGTGTACCCCAATGAGCTCATGAACGACTTAAAACTTCGACTGGCGAACTATACGCTGTTGTCGCAGACCAACTTCCTAGTGACTCCGAAACGGCAGAGTAGTTTGCCTCTGAATCCTTTTTGAAGATTCTCCATTTGCTGAACGCGTCGTGAAAGAGCAGCGGCATCGTGTTGCTATGCGTCGAACGAGGCAGAGGATCCACGAAATCTGCCCACAATGCTGCAAAAAGCTCCGCTACTTGCCTCGTGAGCATCTGTCCAGCCGGCTTCAATTGCTGTTCCTTGTATCTTTGTCAAACCTTTCAGAATCTTACGTGCTTTACCGCATCGCGGAACATACCTGGCCAATAATACCGTTGCGCCAATCTTGTGATCGTCTTCCTCACCCCTTTGTGGCTCACGGTGGGCGTGTTTTGACTCTCCGGTAACACTCTACTCCAATGTTGGGTCGCCACGCAGAGTTTCCAGGGAATATATCCTCGTCGTCTGCTCTGTGGCTCAAATGCCGATAGAGTTGTCCGTTTTCCGTTGTGAAATCGTCATACTTCTCTGGTTCCGTGCCCATTTTCTGCAGCATCGACGTAATCCATTTTCATGGGGTTTCGTCCTCCATCGCCGTCTGGCACACTTCTGAGGGTTGTCCCGGCAACGTGTCTGCAACCATGTTGAGCTTGCCTTGGCGGTAATGTACGTTGAATTGGTATTGCTGCAACTCCAAAGCCCTACGTATAATTCTGCCAGACGGACTCTCTATGGAATTTAACGATTTCAACGCCATGCGATCCGTGATCATGTCGAACCTGTAACCTTCCAGATAACAATGCAGCTTCCTGATAGACCAGACTATGGCCAGACATTTCTTCTCCGTAGCCGAGTAATTTTCTTCGGTTTTCAGGAGTTTCCTAAGTGTGGACTCTATTACACGTACTTCCCCCTTGATCGTCTGGGTCAGAACCGCTCCGAGACCATGATCGCTCGCATCCGTCTGAAGAGGAAACTTTTCGTTGAAGTCGGGACAGGCAAGTACAGGAGCACTTGTCAAACTCTTCTTGAGACATTCGAATGCCTCCTGTTGCTCGTCACTCCACGACCATTTCTTGTTCTTCTTCAGTATATACGTCATAAGCTGCACGATCGTGGCGAAATTGCGGATGAAACGCTGATACCAGGAGGCCATCCAGATGCATTGACGCATCTCCTTACATTTCGTCGGTACTCTTAATTTCTGCATCGCTTCCACTTTTGAGGGATCTGTGCGCTCACGACGTACTCCATATATGCTAGTTGTCTTCTGAAGAACGATCACTTCTTCCTGTTAACTTTCCGAATTTCCTGAAAATTTTCCACGTGTTGATCTATTGGTTCGCCTAGGCTGATTTTGTTGTCTAGGTAGGCTAAGGCATATGGCTCTAGCTCAGGACTTATGAGCGTGTCTAACGCCCGCTGCACTCGCCGAGTGCAACCCGAACGGCATCGCCCGCCATTGATACAGTCCTTGGACAGGCACAGTCATCGGGATTTGCTAATAGCCATGCTCAGTATCTCCCACAATTTTAGAGGTAGCGTCACAAAATTTTAAACGTAGGTAGCTGGTCACCCCCTTAAAAGATCGGTAGGAAAATTTTCCGGCCACGTGAGCGCGAACACAGATCAGCAATTCTACATTTCCTATGATTATTCAGCTTTATCCACATCAGTTACAGTCGTCAAAATGCATTTTGTGTCCTACCATTACTGCAAGTTCGCTACTTCGCGATCTTAACACAATTAAACCAGTGTCATCACCTGGTCCTGATGGTGTTCCTGCCTGTGTGCTTACGTACTGTGCAAAAACTCTTTGCAAACCAATTTTAAAAGTTTTTAATTTCTCTGTTGATACATTATGATGCCTGGAAGGAAACATTCATCATTGTGCTCCACCAAAAATGCAAAAAGACTGCTGTTGAAAATTACAGAGGTATTTCCAAATTGTCCGCTATTCCAAAAGCATTTGAGAGAATTGTAATATCTCAACTGCAGCATTTATGCAGTTCTATTATTTCACCTTCCCAGCATGGGCTTATGAAGCGTAGATCTGTAACCAATAACCTTTTAGAGCTATCTTCTCTGGTAATTGATGGATTTAAAAACAAAATGCAGACTGACGTTATTTATACTGATTTTAGCAAGGCTTTTGACTCAGTACCACTCCTTGGTACTTCATAAATTATGCCTACTCGGCTTCCCAGTAAGTCTCCGTCCCCATAAAGTTATACTATTCATGATTAGCATCACTAGCCGAGTCGATCTAGCCCTGCCCGTCTGTCTGTCGGAGACTACAGAAGCTAGAAAGCTGAAGTTTATTTAAAATCACCGATAACTCATATCGTTTTCTTATTACCGATAATTATCGGGGTTTTGACTCCGTTTTTTGAGTATATCGTTAAAACCATAAAAGCTAAAGTAACGAAATTCAGTTCAAAAATTTCGCGTGAACCATACGCAGTTCAAGAATATTTGGATAACTCCTTCATTCGCACAAAAGAATGTAAAAAAACGAAATTCAAATACGCACTTGGGCTTTGATTTGTACATAGATTTCAATGCTCTTATTAAACCCTGAAAATTTCATTAAGATCATACTCTTCGCTTAGAAGTTGTACACGAATTTATAGTCCATAGTGGGGGCCAAGCGCAGCAGCTGTTCACCGCGAGCAGCCTGCGCCTTCATGTGTGTGTGTGTGTAAATGTATGAAAACACAGGGTTCAGGGTATCCCCCAGTCGGGTGCTCCTGACTGCGGTCTTCTCACTTATTTTTTTAATCATTATTAACAATTGGCACTTACATTTACCTTCCTTTTCTTCTCTTGCCTACTACGTCTATTATTTCTCGCCTTGTTTCCTTTTTCGTCGTCTTTCCTTTTAACTTTCCGAATATTAGTCTCTCAATTACAGCACTCCGTATAGTTTATTACGTACGTCCGTTCACTCTTAGATTCTGGACTCGACTTAAGCTTAACCGTTGACTAACTGCAGTAAAATTCGAATTTTCACCCGTACACATGTGGCGTGACCGTCACACGGCCTTGATCGTTGACCGTCACTGCTCCGTATCCGGCCACCTTGCTTCTGGATCCGGTATGGTAGCAAGTCTAATGATTCCTTGCCACCATCCACCTCTCCTTTTTTATAGAAGGACTTTAAGTGGGAGATGTTCGCCATCCCGCATGATATTCTGCAAGACGAATTACGTATTTTGCCGCCAGGTTCGCTGCGAACGCTGCGAATATTTGTATTTACATCTTATGTTCATACATACCCCCTATGTCCTATATGCTGCTTCAATGCTGCTCTTGCGATCTCCGTCTCTGATCAAACGCATGATATTCTGCAAGACGAATTACGTTACGCGATAAAGTCCATCGTATATTAAGTTGTAAAACCTTCTCTGATCTTCCGAAGCGCGTTCCAGACTGTTTCTTACTATTTCGACGACCTCCTTGAGCCGTGAGGCATTTATCTGTGGCTTTTGGGGTATGTTCGCCGAACCGGGAGTGACCTCAGTGAATTTTTGACAATGCACGATTCATCCTTTCGGTGGGATTCTCTTGTGGGTAGAACGGCGCTGTGTACCTCAATGAGCTCATGAACGACTTGAAACTTCGACTGACGAACTATACGCTGTTGTCGCAGACCAACTTCCTAGTGACTCCGAAACGGCAGAGTATTCTGTCTCTGAATCCTTTTTGAAGATTCTCCATTTGCTGAACGCGTCGTGAAAGAGCAGCGGCATCGTGTTGCTATGCGTCGAACGAGGCAGAGGATCCACGAAATCTGCCCACAATGCTGCAAAAAGCTCCGCTACTTGCCTCGTGAGCATCTGTCCAGCCGGATTCAATTGCTGTTCCTTGTATCTTTGTCAAACCTTTCAGCATCTTACGTGCTTTATCGCATCGCGGAACATACCTGGCCAATAATACCGTTGCGCCAATCTTGTGATCGTCTTCCTCACCCCTTTGTGGCCCACGGTGGGCGTATTTTGACCCTCCGGTAACACTCTACTCCAATGTTGGGTCGCCACGCAGAGTTTCCAGGGAATATATCCTCGTCGTCTGCTCTGTGGCTCAAATGCCGATAGAGTTGTCCGTTTTCCGTCGTGAAATCGTCATACTTCTCTGGTTCCTTGCCCATTTTCTGCAGCATCGACGTAATCCATTTTCATAGGGTTTCGTCCTCCATCGCCGTCTGGCACACTTCTGAGGGTTGTCTCGGCAGCGTGTCTGCAACCACGTTGAGCTTGCCTTGGCGGTAGTGTACGTTGAATTGGTAGTGCTGCAACTCCAAAGCCCTACGTATAATTCTGCCAGACGGACTCTCTATGGAATTTAACGATTTCAACGCCATGCGATCCGTGATCATGTCGAACCTGTAACCTTCCAGATAACAATGCAGCTTCCTGATAGACCAGACTATGGCCAGACATTTCTTCTCCGTAGCCGAGTAATTTTCTTCGGTTTTCAGGAGTTTCCTAAGTGTGGACTCTATTACACGTTCTTCCCCCTTGATCGTCTGGGTCAGAACCGCTCCGAGACCATGATCGCTCGCATCCGTCTGAAGAGGAAACTTTTCATTGAAGTCGGGACAGGCAAGTACAGGAGCACTTGTCAAACTCTTCTTGAGACATTCGAATGCCTCCTGTTGCTCGTCACTCCACGACCATTTCTTGTTCTTCTTCAGTAGATACGTCGTAAGCTGCACGATCGTGGCGAAATTGCGGATGGAACGCTGACACCAGGAGGCCATCCAGATGCATTGACGCATCTCCTTGCATTTCGTCGGTACTCTTAATTTCTGCATCGCTTCCACTTTTGCGGGATCTGTGCGCTCACGACGTACTCCATATATGCTAGTTGTCTTCTTAAGAACGAACACTTCTTCCTGTTAACTTTCCGACTTTCCCGAAAATTTTCTACGTGTTGATCTACTGGTTCGCCTATGATGATTTTGTTGTCTAGGTAGGCTAAGGCGTATGGCTCCAGCTCAGGACTTATGACCGTGTCTAACGCCCGCTTAAACGTGGCACTCGCCGAGTGCAACCCGAACGGCATCGCCCGCCATTGATACAGTCCTTGGACAGGCACGGTCATCGGGATTTGCTAATAGCCATGCCTCATGTCTAGCGTCGATATGAACCGTGCATGCTTTATCCGCGTCAAAATTTGAATAATCCACGGTACCGGGTATGCATCGGATATACGCCACTTACCGATCTTCTTCTGGACGAGGACAATCGGAGTGCTGTGCGGTGTTCTCGACGGCTCTATTGCCCCTTCCCATACCAATTCCTCCACTTGGTCGTCGATGACGCACTGCATCGCTGGTAGTACCTCTGTTTCAGAGGCATGCCGTCTCTCATCACGATTCTATATTTGGCTAGGTGAGAGACGCTGCTAAGGCCCTCGAACAAACACAACTCACCCTCCAGGAAGGTCTTTAGTGGCGGTTCCAACTCCTCCGGTCATATTGCCTCTGGATCCGTCGTCTTATCCGGGTCGAATCTCTCGAGGTTGGTAGTTAAGGATAACACGGCCGGGGTGGGAACTACTCTCGACCAGTTTAAACTTTCACCTTCCCCTGACTCAGGTGCCCTCGGGACTCTTTTCGACTTTTCACGCAGAGATCCGTTTGGCTTCGGTCTATATGCGATCTCACCCCTAGGAGTGATCGGTGCGGCACGACCGTCTCGGGTACTGAAGCGGCTGACGCCCTGCGCTCTCAACCGCCTCCATTTGTCGGTATGTTCCCCTCTACTTCCGGACTACCATATGTCGCCCAGAGATCCGGGCATATTGCTCCGCATTCCCGCCGGGTCCCCCCGGGGCTTTCCCTTCTGATACCGCTGCGAACTCTTCGCCCTTCTCCCGCGTCTCCGGGAACGAACTTTTCGGCTATTGAAGATAGGACTTGGATTTTGGGTATATACTTTGTTATCTCTTAAGACAATGTCAGATTTGGCCATGCACTGGGAGGCTCAATATCAAATTGCAATCAATATAAGGGGTTTTCCCACCATATCACAGTTGAGCACCAAATTTGTTGGTGACCTCCCAAAAAATTGCGACCTTGATATCCTGGCCACGCTCACTAGAAATCTCGCACAGTTTCTGAGCTAGAGGCCCACGTCCACTCGCGCCCCGCAAAGTGCGAAAGCCGATATCTCCCACAATTTTAGAGGTAGAGTCACACAATTTTAAAGGTAGGTAGCTGGTCACCCCCTTTAAAGATCGGTAGGAAAATTTTCCGGCCACGTGAGCGCGAACACAGATCAGGAATTCTACATTTCCTATGATTAATCAGCTTTATCCACATCAGTTACAGTCGTCAAAATGCATTTTGTGTCCTACCATTACTGCAAGTTCGCTACTTCGCGATCTTAACACAATTAAACCAGTGTCATCACCTGGTCCTGATGGTGTTCCTGCCTGTGTGCTTACGTACTGTGCAAAAACTCTTTGCAAACCAATTTTAAAACTTTTTAATTTCTCTGTTGATACATTATGATGCCTGGAAGGAAACATTCATCATTGTGCTCCACCAAAAATGCAAAAAGACTGCTGTTGAAAATTACAGAGGTATTTCCAAATTGTCCGCTATTCCAAAAGCATTTGAGAGAATTGTAATATCTCAACTGCAGCATTTATGCAGTTCTATTATTTCACCTTCCCAGCATGGGCTTATGAAGCGTAGATCTGTAACCAATAACCTTTTAGAGCAATCTTCTCTGGTAATTGATGGATTTAAAAACAAAAAAACAAAATGCAGACTGACGTTATTTATACTGATTTTAGCAAGGCTTTTGACTCAGTACCACTCCTTGGTACTTCATAAATTATGCCTACTCGGCTTCCCAGTAAGTCTCCGTCCCCATAAAGTATATACATTCATGATTAGCATCACTAGCCGA